>VZRW01011495.1:278302-332205 GCA_013398125.1 Aegotheles bennettii | reverse complement strand
AAAAAGAGTGGGAGGCCAGAAAATTGATTAGAGGCCATAAAGTTCTGAGAGGCTAAAAAAAGAGCCACCTGGTGGCTCTCCATGGCAGGTCTCATTTCTTCCCAGGAAGACTGCAGGAGCACACATTAACAGCTCAGGTGAATGAAATGCCTCCTTCGCCTCGGTAACCGTCAGCCTCTCCTCTCGTCCAACACTTGGGCAATGTTTCCTCGAGGGTGTAACGTTTGCTGAAAGTATTTACAGTGCCGCAGGTTGCAACACCGCCACCCTCCCACTCCAGGCTGTTCCCTGTGTGACCAGAGAGATTAGGCTGGGTGGGTTGGCCACGAGAGGTAATCCAGGAAGGTGGAAGGTAAGGCAAGGACAGGATCCCGACTGGCTCCTGTGGGAGCACTGGAGCTCATCGGAGCCATTGTGTGTGAGCAGGAAAATAGGGAGAACATTCTTGAAGGTCACTGTGACCGCTGGGGAGGAGTGCCAGGGTATTCACCCTGCCTTGGCACAGCCACGGTGGAGGGTGCAGGGCCAAGCCTGAGGGAGACTGAATTGAAGCCAAATCCTACTTTCCATCAACTTTTCTCATCCCTTTTCTCATCTCCCAGGTGCTTCTGGCAGGTGTGGCTAAAGTTTTCTGGGCAGACCTGCTGGGTCTGCAGTTGGACCAGTAAAAGCCTAGGAGTAAATGCAGACCTTTCCAGGCTTTAGCTTCTGCTGTTAACCTTGGAGATGACCCCCTCTTTGTGCATATTCAGCTGAGGTCACAGAAAAAACCCACTTTATTTCTTGCTCCTGAATGTGAAGGATACAAATATCTACAGAGAAAGAGGAATTAAAGGTTTTTTTTAATCTTTATTTTTGTGACTGGGGCTCCATAAGCACCAAAATCCTCTGTTGGTGCTGGTTTGTCAGCACACAGCAGCTGCCTGAATGAAACAAGGTGCTATTGTTTTAACCACTTTTCACCACACTCAGCTAATGAATGGTCTAATAAAAAACATGTGAGGGAGGAGAGGCTCTCATAGAAATAGTGATTTGTCAAAGTCATAAAATGTTTCATTTATTCATAAAAGTGGCAATGGGTACACTCCATTTGGTTAGAACTCCATTTTGGAGAAACACCCAGGACCATGGAGTTGTTGCTTTTCCATACTCACCCTTTGTGGCTCACTATTTGGAGCAGTCCAAGTGCCAGGGGTGGCTCAAGCAGAGGTGGAGCCTGACCTTCAGAAGGCTTGAGGACAGTCACAGAAGAGTGAGCAGAGCTGTGGTGGCCAGCAGGCACTCAGAGAACTGGTGTGCCTGTTCTGTTGCACAATTCTACTCCAATACCCACACCCCAATTCATTCCCTGAACACTGCTTTGTCTAAAAGCAGACACAGCTGTAGAAATCCCTGTGCATTTTGAACACCAGAACCCCCTGCATGAGCCCCAGCAGTAGCCAGGCAGCCGTTGCTAGGGGATCAGCCTGTGTTGATAGTTCTGACCCTCCCAGACAGGTATCCACATCTATGAAGCAGAAGCTGGGTTTCTGAGCCTCCACTGCCACGAATCCACCATGAATCCATTCTTCAGTCAATGAAATAACTCTTCCAGAGCCCAAACCTGCTCCATCACAGGATGCTTTGTTTCTTTAGAAGCATTTTATGGCCTGACTAGAAGCCAAGTGCAAGTTCTCCAGGCTGAAGGCAGGGAGCAGTTGAAGCTCTGCTGAAGTACTTAGAAACTGCTGAGCAAAGGTTAGAATTTCCATTACTTTCTGTTATGGTTTTAGCTGTTGAAAGAAGGGGCTAAAAGGCAAGAAGTTGTGGTTGTACAGAATGCCTCTCTCATCTCCATGAAGTTATGGCACAGAGTGATTTATCAGTAAGATGCTGAAGTCATTCTGTGTCATCTAATGACAGCAGTGCTGACTTACAACTGAACAGCTATTTGCACCTGCAGTGGGATAGCTGGAGTGGATGTTCCAGGCTCAGGCATGACCTGGAAAAGCTCCACCATGAGCAGCAGAATTGGGGAAAGCACCCAGTTACTTACAGCCCATTTATAAGGTCACCTGCATCAAGTGCTGTCAATGGGAAGGAAGTAGAAAGAGCACAAAGATTAGATACAAAAGCACTTGGATCCCAAGCAGTCACCAAGAAGCTGATCACTGGTGCCCACCCGTTAGAAGCTGTAGATAGAAAGTAGAGCCTGTGCATTCCCAGGTAAACAGCAGAGTCAAAGATTCCAAAGAAATTAAAACAGCACAGAAGATGGTGGGAAATGGCATCTACAGTCAGCAGAGTGAATGATGGCAAAGAGAAAAATACATCTTACAAAATTCCCCAGATCCCTCGTGACTCCAGCAGTGTGGCTGAGGATGATCATTCCTTTTGCAGGGAGACCCGAGATGGCCTTTGGGCCAACCAAGAGGAAGAAGAAAACCAAACCCATGAGGCAAGGGAGTAGCCCACAACAGGCTGGATCCTCCTCAGCTGGCAGAGGTGAACCCTGTATCCTTGCTTTCAGCTATTATTTGTGCCAAGTCCTATGACCAGGTGCTCAGTTGATGCCACTATCAAGGGAGTTCTCTCTTCTTATATCAGCCAGAGTGCTGGTCACTAACCCATGGAATAAATTAGAGATATTGCATGTAATTTACACCATTTAAACTCTGAAAATACAAGCCCATCCCTTTGCATTTAAAATAATTCAAGGCAGAAATTACTGATATTGGCTGACAAATACCTAGTGAAATGAAAATATTTTGTACTAACATTTTAAGTGTTTTGTTGAAAATGTGAAGAAAAATACCAGCTATCCATTAGCAAGCCACTCCTCTGAAAAGAAACCATTGCTTTTTTTAATGGAGAGAGAATTTGGCTGACATACCACAAATCTTTCAACAACAAACCCAGCAGTATTATTTTTCTGATGCATTCTTTGTTGAACTCAGCTCTGTGCATTGGCAGTAAAAATAGCATTTATTTGTTTGAATAGTATTTATTTGTTTGAAATGAGAACCTTTTTAATACCGAGGGGATCTTTGGGCCAATGATTAGATCATTTAGATTTATTAAATGAAAATTTCAGCTAGGTTTAAACTCTGGATTCGAGAGCAATCAGTCAGCTACCATTCTGCACCAGCCTTGACAGGGAAAAGGAAGTTCTGTGTTCAGATCTCTGATTCTTTTCTTTTGGTAGCCAATGACACAGAGCAGACTGCATCTCCCTGCCAGTGTGTTTATCCCTGGGTGTGCTGAAAGCAGAGCTGAGGTTAGATAGGAGCTTCTCACACAGGCACTGCCAAGATGCGATTCCCAAAGAAATTAATGAGCCGAACTCAAAATTGTCCCCAGCAATGTAATTTGCTGTGCCCGGTGCTCAGGCAAGCCCTGTGTGGGCTCTCTGGAAGGGAAGCACACTGTTTAATTTCACACTGCTAGTTTGTGTGACAAGCTAGAGGACTGATTTCCCAAGGGCTCCCCCCCTGCCCAGCACAAGTACCCTCTGGGCAGAGGCTCTTTCACAGACAATGTCACACTCTGAAATAGCCACTGCTCTCTGCTGAGGAGGTCTGCAAGCCAAGCCACTCTGCCTGGGCTCTCCCAAGAGCTCCAGTCCCAACAAGCATCTAATCCCACCTCTGATAAACAAGCAAAAAGGCCCTTGCCTGAAATTTATGGAATCTGGCATCAGGAATAACCCCCTCCATCCCTGCCTCTCCTTACCTCTATAATAATTAGCCATCCAAGGATGGAAAACACACCAATAAATGAAGGCTAAGAGGACTCAAATAATACATGTCAAAATATTCAGTGATACAAAGGTTCATCTTTAATACTGGGAGATTCCATAATTAGACAGAAAAGAAGATAAAAGTCTCCCACCCCCTGGGTCTCTGTATAAAGATTAGAGAGGGAGAGACACGTACGTGTTCAGACTAATGGAGGAATACCTTACCAGCACTTCAATCACTGCAGGATATTTCACGTGTCCACGGCTCAGGATAAATGGGACTGGTTAAAATTGGTTCATTTCTTAGCAATCCAGGCAAGGAGGGAGGTGATAACAGAGCCAAAAGTTCTTGCAGGAGCTATGAGCAAGCAATTAAATGTTAAAAATAGATCAATAAATATTTACATTCCCATATCAAAGAGTGAGAAGAACAGCACTCTAACACAGTGCTGAGGCAGAGGAGAGAGATCAGCCTCCCTGTGGAAGGTACCAGCAGCTGGAGGGGTGGCACCACTTTGCAGTATGACCTTTCCATAAAATGCATTGAGTCTAGGAAACAGTGGAGCTGCAGGACTTCTCTGTGAGCCTTTTCATTTGCTTGATGCTCATGCATAATGCATTAACCCTGTCCCTGAGCTACTTTCAAACAGTTTGTTCAAAAAATGTGACCGAGTCGCTAATGACAATCTCTTCCAGAGGAAGACAGGATATGTTTGTGCCCGGTCCGGTGCTGTGATGGCAAAATGAGATGGTGACCAAAGAGCCAGGCACTCTGCTGGGGAGTCCTCCCCACCGTCCTGCAAGGAGCAAGCAGAGTCTTGGCTCCACAAAACCAGGCAGCTGGGAATTCACCGTGGAAAGAGCTCATTTCAGTTGGTTACAGGACATTGCCGAGGCAGTGTTCTCCATCGTGGACATTGTGCCCTGGCTTGTTTGAACTGGTTGTTCAATATGTTCTTTTGCTTTGCTTTCATTTTAATTTAAGGAGGAAATTCAAGGCAGGAGTCCAGGGATTAGCACTGCAGTTTGTAACAACACTGAGGCTTTTACTGGTAGAACCCTTTGGTGTCAAGTACTGCATGAAGCAGAAATTTAAAGCAAGTCCCACCTCAAAGAGTTTGCAATCCACTTCCAAAGCAAACTGAGCCAGGTGTGTGAGCCTGCTGGGAAATTCAATAACTGAGTTCACACAGTTCACCATGGACTGCACCTGTGTTCATAGATGGAGCGCAACGAAGACATCAAACAAGTGCTTGTAAAATGAGAGAGAACAACGTCCAATACCTTTGCTCCACTTAAGTCAAAAGAGTTTTGTCATTGAGATGGGAGTTTTTACTCATGGGATCACAGGCTGTGCTATAACAAATAACAGTAAAAGAATGGCCCAAAGAGTAGATAACTCCAGTCTTGTCATCTCCTTGCTACCTGCTCCCACCTCATTCCAGTAGGAACAGAACTGGAACAGAGTGGAATTTTTCTTCTATTCACAGACTTTACTGTTCCCAAAAGTTTTGTGCATAGCCAAGCTGCAGAGAAACCAGAGGCTTTGTTTCTCTGCCCCTGAAGTATTCAGCCTGTGTATGTTAGGGCAGAACTGAGACCCACCTAGACAAGATATCTGAGGTGGTCCTGTGGAGCAGAGGCCTGCTGAGTAAGAGAATGTCATTTAGCAGGGACAGATTAGGGCTCATTGGAACGTTTTGTTCTACTACATATTGTATTCTATTTCCTCTCTTCTTCCACTTAATATACCATAGTACCTGCTACCAGGTTACATTAGTAATAATTTCTGAATTCTTTTAAGACAACACCCCTAGTGAAGGCTATAAAGCCAAAGTGGTTCCTTACCTTACAGTATTCTCTTCTGTAACAGTTGTCTTTCTAGGTGTGGATTTTATGGAGAAGATCCCAGATCATCTGAAGTTTCTCAATTTCCAATTTTGCAGCTACTTCTACCAACACTGAAGTGGAGCTTGAAAAAGCCCAGTCTGATGAGAACAGAACACAGGGCAAGGTGTGCCCTCGAGGAAAACAACCAGAAGTGGAGATACCAAGAGTACCAGTGGGACTAGGACCATATTTTTATATCAGTGGATCCAATGGAGCTAAGCTGTAAGTAAATCCTCTTAGCAGTCTCATATGAACAGTAGTATGAAGTCATGCAATGTTATCTATTATCCCTCAGCCTCAAAAAACTTTCCTTTGATTTGCTGTCATTTATGAGTGGTCCACCTGGGGAACTGTTTAAAGGTAATTCAAATAGAAAGCATCCACTGGGAGGCCACCTGTGGTGAAGCAGCTAACTACTATATCTTTGTAAAGAAATAAAACACTTCTCTTTGTTTAATGAAGGTTTTTTTGTTGAGGCTGTTCAGAAATCACTTGGCTACACCACATAGTGTGGCACAGGAACAGCATCATCTCTGGAGCTGAGATCCACTGTTGATCAACGTTCTGTTGTGCCAAGTGTAAAAAAAAAAAGTAAAAAATAAGAGATTACTGCCCAAAGAAAATTGTCAGATGGAAAGTTCCATTCCTTCCTCTCCGAGTTCTTTCCGGCATATTGGCATTCTTCTCTAGATGTTGTCACCAGCAAGGACCAGAGACTCTGCTGCAAACAGCATTTCCCTTGCTATCTTTCCATAGTTTCATCTACAAACAGCTTTTTCTGTCACTGCTTGCCATCTCTCCTTAAACTCCTCAGCAGAGAGGCCCCTTACTAAGACTGGACCCTGAGCATTTCTATTCCAGGGGTACCAGTTGCATCCTAATTGGAAAAACCCTGCTGAAATGGTACAAGTTCTTATTCAAGCTGCTGAATCACAATGTTTTTAGCATCTTCAGATACTCCCCCCACCCTCTTAGATTCAGAGCTGTTCTAATTAATGCTTCCCACCTTATCCCCCACCCAGAGGCTTCTGGCCATGTTAGGTCAGGTTCCCAGAGAAAATCATCAGGACTTCAAGGCATATGAGCTAATGAAGTATTTGTTAATGGAAGGGAGGCTACCTTGCTATTTTCTTTTCCATACGCAGTGTGAGCATCTATTGCCAGAGCAGAGGCTGGCAGCGTATCTATGACAACAGAAGAAAGGATTATGCACTGAAATGGTGTGAAATCAAGTGCCAAGAGACCTATTACCATTTCAAAGAAGGTAGAGGTGCCTACAGGCCGTGAGTGGGAGAGGGTACTGGGAAAAACTTGGGAATGCTGGACTTGTGACTCCCAGGGTGGAGGAGGTTACCTGCGGGTAGGAGAAAGAGGTAACCTCAACTTCTTGGCAGACCTCGGAGGAGACATCAAAGCTGGATTGCCATGGTGACTAAAAGAAAGGGTTTTAGACAAGAAAAGAGTCAGCTTCATCCTGCACATTCTGCTGCATGGTACAACAAGGGCAAGCTTTTTTCTTTCCTCCTACAGGCGAACAGCTTCTCTATCAGATTCCCAACAACAGAGTCCTCACCAGTAAGATAGGGCTTTTATGCTGCCTGAGAGAGCAAGAGCGGGTGATGAAAAGGATCAGTAGGAGCCCCAATTCCAAGTAAGAACTCTCACCTCTTTGAACCTTGACCAGAAACTTGCCAAGAGAAAGTGAGAGCACGTAAACAAAGGACCAGTTTCTTCTGGATGCAGAACAGTACAGGGGACAAAGTATATGGGGGTTTTATTTCTTTCTTATCTTCTAGGAAAAAACTTTTCTTTTTCCAAAAGTACATACATCAGAGACAGAAAAGGAAGAAATTCTATGTCTAGAGTTGTAGGAGTGCCAGGTCCCCCAAAGACAACAATAGTTGTAATACCCCTGTTTTGGGTACATCATCCTACTGGAAAGGCCAGTAAATGTAAATGCAATAGAAGATTATATCTATTTTTCTCCTTTATTTTTGACCTACCAAAAAACCAAATGGAAATCCTGTACCATGCTTACCTGCAGCCTTCTCAACTAGTTTTCAAAAAACTGAGCATAGGAAGAATGTCTTAAGGCTACACTATATTCTTGAAAGCTTATGGAATGATGTAGCTCAGCAACAACAAGCAACAAACACATAACTGTCTACAAACAGGGGGGGGGGAAAGCCATTTCTTAAGTTTCTACTTGCAACCTTCCTTTCTGAAAGTAATAGAGGAATGAACGTGCTGGACAGGGTTTTTAACTTGTATTTGATTCTCCCATAGGTTACTGAAGATGAAAGAATTCTTCCCAGAATCTTTTCGCCTGGACTTAAAAGATGACAGAAACACCTTTTTTGAGCTTTGCAAAGGTAAATTGTCTTAATCATGGTGGCAACCAATTTAAATAGCTATGTGATCCTCTAAAATGTTCATAAAAGTATACACAGTAGTGATAATTGATATCTATGTGCATGTGTATATATATAGATGCACACGTGAACAGTCAGAGATGACTAATGGGCACACTGGTGTTTCATATCACACACATTACTGCAACAGACTCATTCTCTCTGCAGAAGGACAGATGTGGATCTGCAAACCAAGCTGCTCTAACCAAGGTCAAGGAATTTTCCTGCTTAAAAGTCCAGCTGCTCTCAACAGCATCCAAGCCAAGCTCCACAGCTTTGAGGAACGTCTACTCAGCAAGAAGGTGCCACAAAAGGCTCCCCAGGCAAGAATAGTGCAAAGGTAGAGATGGAAGCCTGGGAATTTGTGTGTGAGTAGTGTCTTGATAAAACACTCTGGCCTCAGAGAGCTGAGTTGTTCCATAGGTATTTAATGTGGTTACACCACATCCCACCAGCCCATGAGATTCCATTCGGTGGGAGAGAGGCTATTTCTCTGCTCAGTCTGTCCTGTACCCACGCTTCAGTCATTCCAAAGTAGATCTTTGTCATCAGGAAGATTTGAGTTTACCTTTGTCTGGAAATTTAAGAATGACTTCAAAGGGCCAGATGCTACAGTTCTAGGAATGCTGCACATAAAGCCATGTGCCAAACAGTGTAAATTAGATACTATCCCAGCTTCCTATACAAAGCATTTTACAAATTGTACAGCTACAATACCTATTCCATGCAATCCAATAAAGTCTCCCAAATATCTTCTTAACTCTGCCTCAATGCTACAAAAGCCTAGACCTCAGTCACAGCCAGTGGCTGGCAGTCACTACAATTTTGGGTTGTTTTATTTTTAATTCCTTTCCTTGCATGGATAAAAGAACTATTCAGGTTCTTCTCTGTAGAACATACATCCTCTCAGCCATTGCTACAACATTTTGTAGAGTAGCAGAACAGCAGGAAGGGAAAAATAAGGCAGCAGAAGCCATGAGAACAGTTTCAGCTGCTAAGCTTCTTGCTTACCCTTAGAGAACTCACTTCCCTCTGCCTCAGTGTCCCTCCCTCAATTGAGGAATGCATTGTAATTAAATCCCTCCAGTGCTTTGAGATGAGTGAATAAAACTTTCAAAGAGAAATGCAAGAGGACACAGCACACAGCAAACTTTCAAAGAGCTGCCCTAGGCAAAGCAAGCAATATTCTCTGCTTTCATTCATCCAAACATCTCTTGTCATAACAGAGCAATGGTTGGCCTCATTGAAAAGGGTAAGGGAGGTTTGCAGAATGGTAAACTGGAACGATGATCCTACAGGCTTTCTGGGATAGACTGGGCAGTGTTTATGGAGCAGCCAGTATGTGGAGCAGAACAATGATGGCCTGACAAAACTAGACCAAAGGCCTTAGAACAATATGTGGTCCTTGACACGGACAAAAAGCAGTGCCAGGAGAAAAAGTGGTTGGACCCTCTCTTAGATCCCATCTCGATTTCTATTTGTGAGGAATGGTTTATGCTCTGAAGAACAAGGTTCCATATGCCTTTGAAAACTGTCATTAGCACTGAGTGTTTTAACAGTGTATTCTTGTTACTTATGGAGACATCCAGCAAGCTTTGATGATAAAAGGAAACGATTCCCAGGTTACATCACCCTGGCAATAAAAGCAGTGGGGCTGTATGAAGGGCTCTTTGTGTTCAGACATAAACTTTGTATATTCTCCAGTAACTATTAGTAAATCTTTAATTACCTCCTGCTCCCAAGCCTGCACAGCTTCGATTCCTCTTGAAAGGACCCGTTCTGGGCATTTCCAGCCTCTCCCCCAAGCGCCCTCTGCTGCCATTCACCTCCAAACCAGTGCTGAGAAGGGGACAAACAGCTCAATTCTGGGGTGTGAAACGAACCGGCTGTGGGGTTTTGCGTGAGCTTTCAATTGCCACCTTGGTGATGCCTATTGAAATATTGCCCTGACAGATACATCCACCAGCCTCTGCTCCTGGAAGGGAAGAAGTTTGATGTCAGGTCCTACCTGCTCATTGCCTGCACAGCCCCCTACGTGCTGTGTTTTGCCCAGGGTTATGTCCGGTTGGCCTGCGTCAATTACGATGCCGCTTCCGAGGACCTGACTGTTCATCTCACCAACCAGGTAAACTCAGGTCACTTGGGTCAGAAGAAGGGGAGGGTGTGGTTGGCACAGATGGGAAGAAAAAAAAGATTTTTGAAAGGCTAAAAATAAATGCTTCATTCATGCAAAATCCCTGCGGCCAGGACCTGGACGTGGGCTCATGGTCAGGCATGGCAACAAGGCTGAACAGAAGTACTGGATCAGCTTCCCTTATCTGCCCTCCAATTCTCTGCTTAACCTAACAGTTTCTCTCCCTGGACCTCTTCTTCCTGCCATTATTCTCCCATGTATCTCTAGACCACAGGCTCCTTAGGGCAAGAAGCCTTGGATTGCAGCTACCTACCACAGAGGAGCCTTAACCCTGGCTAAGGATTTTGCTGTTCTTGTTGTGTTTAAATACAATAATTGTAACAGTATAAGATGTAGATATGTTCTCCATAATTCTTAAATCTGTCTTTGCTTGTCTTGCTTCTCAAGTGAAAGCTCCAACAGAACAAGACTGCTCTGGCTTGTACCCCATACATCTCATGTCATACAACAGAAGCCTGTCTGGCTCAGATCTACCTGAGCTTTTACTTCAAATGAGGCTTTGCAGTAGTTAGAACTGGCCTTGACAAAAGAGAATTAAAAGAATCAGAAGGCAGAAAAGTTTGCTTTTAAAAGCCTTTCTCTCCTCCCAGCACCACGAACTAGCAGAACCCACATTAGAGAGGTATCAGACCAGCCCACTTCAGTTGGAGTTTTACTGTTCCTGTGGAACAGCAGATTACAGCTGCTTCCTGCAATATATGCCATTATCAGTGTGCCACTTGTTTTCCTGGAATAGTTTGTTTGCTAAGCTAGAGAGCTATCCCCACGGGAATTCAGGTGCTCGGGTAGGATCCCATGGCACAGGTGATATTAAACAAAGGACAGGTGTTTATTAGCAGAACATAAATTATCTGGGTTTCTGCTGGGAGGAGGGAAACAAAATCTACAGGAGTGGCTGGTTATTACCAGGCTTCTTCAAATTACAGTTGGTTCTGCTCTCATACCCTTCTGACCCCTTCATCCCACCTGGAATCAGCCATTTTCCTACTGTATTTCCAAAAGACAAGAGGCAGTGGGGACAGCATCACTAACCACAAGCTTTATAACCTCACAGTAACCATCCCACAGAGGGAGTTGCAGGCAAGCCCAGCCATTTCCCAGGGAAAGAGGATTTCCCTTTGATTGAACAATGTAGCTGACATAGGCGTTGATGGGACAGTGGAAGAGAGAAGCCCTCACACCTTGGTTTCCTCTGGGAATATATCCATCCATCTCTCCCAGCTGTGCTCTCCTCTAGGAGAGTAGCAGGCAAATAGACACTGGGACTGGATTCAGTCCAAAGAGTATCATGACCATGACTTGAAAGCCCCTCTCCCTGTCTGCCAGCCAGGTCCAGATACATCACACACATGCACAGAGAAGACACTGCTTTGACAGAGACCTGGGGTCACTGTCTCTACCATGTCCATGCTCTACAACAGAGGTCAGTGTGTTTCATAGAACCATAGAATACACTGAGTTGGAAGGGACCCATCACGATCACAGAGTCCACCTCCTGTCCCTGTGTAGGACACCCCAAGACTCACACCATTTGCTCAGGTTTAGCTTTGTTCCCGAGGGTCTCTATTTCCTCCACCTCTACAACTTGATTCTGGGGTTTTTCCCAACTCCAGATGCCGGGAACAACTCCGGGTAGTTGGATATCTGCCACGCAAGCCCGTTCCCAGTTACTCCTCACTGCCAGAAACCTAATCCTCCCTTTGCTCTGCTTCCCCCCTCCCAGTACATGCAGAAGAAGAACCCCCTGTACAGCCAGCTGAAAGAGGAGACGGTTTGGCGGATGGAGCACTTCAACACCTACGTTAATGAGAAGTTCAGAAAAGCCAATGGTCTCCCCAAAGACTGGGTTTTCACTGTGTTTACTGTGAGTGCAAGCAAGTGTATGGTGTGCTCCTCTGCCTAATTAGTGTGACAGGAACAGGGAGGAAACCCCTCAGTCCACTGGAGCCCTCAGGGAAACACACACTGAGTGAGAAGGTATTGATGGTCCCGTGGTAACCATTTATCTGCAGCTGCTAAACACACAAGTGAAGACAAAGTTTAATTTGAATAAAATGGGAAAGCTGCTGAGAAAGAGTGTGACTGTACGTGCTAGCTATAAAATGCAATTATGGTCTTCATGTTCCTGGCCTGATGTTGTGATCCTGTATTAAGAAATCAGAGAATTCTCCAGTCTGACAGGTCTCAGCCTGAACAGGGACTACACTTCCAGTGGCCTCTCTGCTGTATGACTTGGTATGACCTTTCACTTTCCCTCTGATTTGCCACATGAAAATCATGTCAAGGCCTTAGATCTTCTCTTATGATGGAGAAGATCTCACTGTCTTTCCTGTCTCGCTGAAGAAACAAAGTGAAGAAATGATCTGAGTCCCTGAGGCTTCATTTCATCAGCCTGAGTCTAATGAGGCATCAGTTTGCTACATGACTTGCTGAGGTGGAAATGAAAAGGGCAGAGGGCACAGCTTTCACAGGTAAATTTTGGAAATGCCGTAGTTTGAAGCCAAATACAAAGAAAATTAAAAAAGCAAAAACTTTGTTAAAATATCTTTTTGTTTAGAAAAACAGCTCAGAGGCAAATCTAGCTGAATTTGCCAAGTTTCTCAGGGGATCAGAAACTTTGCAGCTAACTTCATTGTATCTCTCATCACGCAGAAACTCCCCACTGTGCATTTCAACTCCAAATGGAGTGAAACTCAGCATCACCTACTGCAAATTGCCATAGCTCCCCAGGCTTCTCTAAAACACTATGTCCAGCACAGATGTGAGGGAGCTGTGAGCCATCACTGCCAGAAATGGCTGCGTTCAGCTCACATCTAGGTGCCCCCAGAGGAGTAAATGAAAGAACACCACTAAAAATTCTGCAGGCAGCTCATTCTGAGTAAGGGCCAAGGGCCAAGACTCCTTCACGCACCACCGCAGCAGTCTGGAGAACCAAGTTCAAGAGGAGGTTTCAATCAACTCCGAGTGGACAGACATATGGTCTGCAAAATGCAACATCATTCCAAGACTAGAGAAGAGCTCTGCTGGAAACAGGGCAGGGCAAAATGTCCCTAAAGCAATAGGTCACCTATGACTTGCAGTGACTCCCGTGCCCTTGGCATGGCAATGACCAGTTACCACTCTTCTCTGTTTCCCATTTCAGAAGAGGATGCAGCAGATCATGTTGCAGTGCTTCCTGGCAGCCAAGCACAAACTGGACAGCAAACTGGGCTACTTCGACCTCATTGGCTGTGACTTTTTAATTGATGAAAACTTTAAGGTACAAATACAATACTGTCAAACACCAAGTATGATATTGGCCAGGTGTCTAATGCCAGCAGTATTGACACAGGCTCTGCTTCTAGGAAGTAAACAGAGGACAGGCAGTCAGCTGTGAAGTACAGGATTCATTTTTGATTCCAGTTCCATTGCCCAGCATCAAGACATAGCACCTATATTGCCTGTACCTCCGTACACAGAGAAAGTCTGGCATCAACAGCTCAGTACTTGCTGCAGGTGAAACTGCTCCGTGCAGAATCGTCACAGGGAAGTGAAAGCACAGGGATTTTAATGCCCACTCAGTCTTTACTTTCTTCAGAAACCACACATGCCGGTTGATCAGCCAGATAAATCAGTGCCTAATGCCTCTAACATCACGTGAAGTGTACTGATTTATGCTGGCTGAGTATCCATCAGAGGCAAGGAAGAACTTGCCCTCCCCACACTGAAGGCTCAGTCATTATCGATTCAGATGTCAGCATCAGCTTCTCCGTGTTCACTGTTAAGTTCACCATTTAGCAATAGGTCAGCCCACTGAGTCTATAAAATCTCCTAGAATTACAACTCAGACTTGTAAAGAGTGAATGAAACGCAGACAAGAAAAACCAGAAGAAAGGGAAATGTTAAATACAGGGGTTGAGGTGCTTTCAGTGCAGCAAAGTCCTTCAAAACCACCTGGCCTAAGCATAACAGAAAGCCATCTGGCAGATTCTGCTGTTGCTAAAGCAGAAAGGAGCTCAAACATATTCCAGCAAAGGGCAGTGGGAACAGCAAACCCTAGGAAAGAATGGAATTAATGTATGCAGCAGTGGGTAAGGCACCCAAACAATAGACTCCTTTGTACAGGAAGTCAATGGCAAGGGAGAGTAAATAGCAGAGACAGAGAAACTGGTGCTTCTCAGATTTCACTGGGAATTGTCTTTTGCAACGTTGGCATGCAAAGCCCTGGCTGTGTAAACCTTAAGTAGAATAGAAGACCCAGTATCACTCTATCATAGCAATTCCTACTTGGCTGGTTAAAAACTTTAGCCTTTAAAGACCATTACACCCCCATGTATTTTACATATGGAGACATAAAAAAAATAAATCTATTTCTTGACAAGTATTGTCTGCAAGAATGATGAGGATTTCTGGACACTTAGTGGTGACAGAACCTGGAACTTCCCTTTGAGAGAGAACAAGGTGGAAATTTAGGCCTTAGCATAGATTTATCTGTGTTTCCTTGCCTGGGGAGCAACAAATCTACATTTTTATTGGCACACTGCTGCATCAAGAAACACCTGTACCTGCAGAGGCAGCGTACAACATCTGGATGCAGGACTGACAGCTTCAACCCACAGTTAACACTGGTCAATGCAGCAAACTCCCAATCTTCTGTGGGCTGACATTTCAAATCCTGGTCTGGCATTCTGTCCTCTCCACCCAGAATATACAACAGCTCTATTCTCCCTGCCATCCTATTTCACAACACACATAGAATCTGCTTTATGCTGATTTAACATGGTCTTGTTTGTCCAGTCCTATCACACCTTTCCCTTCTCCTTATTTATCTGAGTTATAAATGCCCTCAGCATCATTCCTAAAAATTCTTCAAGGCCCTACAGCATCCTGATTCACTCTTTGCGAGGTGTTTTACCTGCCTCAGAGTTCTTAGAAGCACAGACTATGAAAGCTTTGAGCTGTAGAGCTCTGCATGTTCATAAGTAAGCTGAGAAAAGAATGAAGTACTTTAAGAGGAGAGGAAGCAAAAGTGACAGATGTGGTTTTGCTCTCGTTGGCTTTTTTTCCTACTGTTTTCTGGAGCTTCCTTGTGCTGCACTGTAAATTCCCAAGTCACTGCACAGCTTAGGACAATGTCATTTAAATGCTCAAGGAACCTGTTTTCAGCAAGCATTGCATCAGCCCTGCTAAAGGGCTCCTCTCCAGAGGTATGCTGGGAAGACAGATGTGTAAATTTTTTATCAGCCATAAAGGGTTTCAGCTATCTATCAGAACAGGCTGAACACAGATAAGGCATTTGCCAATTTGTGGTAGATGTACATAAATGAAGATAACACTCAAATCCCTAGTTAAAGCAGGGACGGTTCCTTTGATTTGAATGACATGGCTTTTCACTCACCCTGGGAGCAGGAGGCACCACATGGATACTGCAGACTTGGTTGTGCCCACCCCAGGCCACGATGATAAAAGAAATCAGATAAAAGCTTGTAAAGGCTGTGGAAAACAGAACCCCACAGCCTTAGCTTGTGGTCTCCACTATTGCTAAGTGAGTCCCTTTCTGGGTTGGCAACATCTGAGCAGCCCTTCCAGTGCTGGTTTGGGACTGTGCATGTGGCTTCAGCTATGTCCACAGGTCAAATTATTTTATTCCTCTTTCTGAGTGGTATTTCAGTGCTGCTTAAAGCTCCAGCCAAAGGTCAGGCTCCCTGGACACCTGCTGCTACACAAATACAGAACAACACAGCCCTGCTGTGAATAGCTTTGGGCTTTGAAGCATATTACAGCCACCTAAGAACAAGTTCTGATGTACAGAGACATATACATTCCCATTCAGTCTTGGCTATCACTTCACTTGGAGCCTCTGGAAGCATGGACTGATGCCCTCTTCCTCCCCGAGATCCCAGCAGGATGTTTAGTTTCACACAATTAAATACACCCACACAATTCAATATTTTTGATCAGGAACAGGACAAAACTGTGCCTCAATCATGCATTTCCTGCACACCAAAAAGTCTCACCTCTGCCTGTGTTGGTTCTACAGCAATGAGACTACAACAGCCAAACTAGGTGAAAATAAAAAGTACTCAGCAGATACTAATACTGCATCTAGCACTACACAAAGAACAAGAAAGGAGCCCTCAGATCCTGGTGTAATACAAACTGAGACACATTCAGGTAGCACAACAATAGGGAATATAGAAGATGAACATCATGATAGGTGTCACAGAGAACTTCCTCCTGTTTGTCAGTTTTATCTGTTTCAAAGCAGAAGAAACCAAAATCTAATCAAGACAATTATGAAGGTTCATTGAGTTTGTCTATCAGCACAAAACCTTATGAACTTTTAATAGGAAAAAGAACACTTACTCAGAAGAAGCTTGCCAAGAAAAACATACGTAACTTCGGTGCCCTCTGTTGGCATCTACAAAGCAGGTTTCTGAGCAGATGTTCCAGTTCTCCTCTAAAAAAAAAAAAAAGACATTTCACTGCCCTTACCAGCCTCTTCATTTGTTTAATAAAGTATTTCAAAGAAGTGAAAATTATTGTTTTATTTCATTCTCAGCAAAATAAAGTGTCAAAGTGAAGGCTATCACGTCACCAAAATCTACCAGACACTTCATTTCACAGGTACTTGCAAGCAAACTCATTGCTACTTGAGAAAAAAAATAACTATTTTAAAAAATCAATTAAAAGGGAGTAAAAAACTCCTGGGTCTTTTACCTGATTAAATATCCTTCCTTAGAAAACACCGAATAGTTGCTACATGTGTTAGATGCAAGATGCAGCACCATATGGTGGAGGCAGGAAGAGAACAGGCAAATTTCACTATAGGGAAAAGAAATAGTAAACAAAATTACACACAAGTCAAGATTTGGGCTAATTCATCCAGCCCTTGGGAAATTCCTGTCCTGCCTACTTTCTGTGATACAGGATTTTGCTGGGATTTATTAATACTCCAACCTCTGGAGTGTCCACTAAGTCAGTAAAGGGTGTTGCTCTGACTTTAAGGAGATCCAGAGTGTTTCCTGACTGGCCTTCATCTTTCCTAGGTCTGGCTTCTGGAGATGAATGCAAACCCAGCATTGCATACCAACTGCAGAGCGTTGAAAGACATCATCCCCACCATAGTCTTTGAGAGTCTTGGTAAGTGAACAAGTCACAGGGTGGCCCCCAGCAGGTACTCATATCACTTCAGTGAATAAAGGTATCTCTCTGCCGAGTTGATTTCCTAAAATGTTTCCAGTGGAGCTGGAGCTGGCTGAAGTGAATGTAAGAAAAGCGTGGTGTTTTGGTTTTTAAAAAATTGTCTGAATAGTAATAGTCCCCAGAGGCCAGAGATCACAGGCTGGAACCCACTTTCCCCTCCCTACCCCTCTTCCTTCCCATGCACACAGCTGCTTTGAGGTCATGGTCTAATGGTCAGGAATATGATGGGATAAAGGTTGGACTTGATGACCCTGGAGGTCCCTTCCAACCAGAATGATTCTATGATTCTATTTTAGGGATGCAGTGTTCAGATCATCTCATAACAGCCTCTTCTTTTCCAGATTTGGTTCTCGAGGTTTTCAACAAGCGCCTCAAAGGCCAGAGTGTTCTGCCTTTAGAGACACTCTCCCATTTTGCCCTTCTCTATCATGAAGATGCTGCAAACATTGGCCAGAAGCAACCCCTGAAGCTCAGCACAGGCAGATATCTGCGGCCACACAGGGTCAGTACCAGCCACTTCAGCCAGAGCTCTGCCAAAGTGCTGCAGAACTCTACCAAGAAGTTTTCTGGCTCTAGAAAAAAGGCTACCTTGTTGTCCAGAAAGAAATATAAAAAAAACCTGTCCTAACTGTACCATCTTCCACCATCATGGAAAAGCCCTCTGAACCATTACAAGAGGGTTTTCACCAGCTCAGAAGACATAAAAAAAGCTAAATGTGTATGCACTGTGCATGTCCAGCTCATCTTCACCTTATATAAACAGCCAGGTATCAACCTCAACTGGAAAAACAGTAATTCTTTCTATAAGCACTTTCTATAGGTTCCCTTTTACTCTAATTTTCTACTTAAACTAAACAGGAGGCAAATGTTGATGTCTGCATTTAGAACACTTGTCCCAGTGCCAACCCAGTATCTGTCATCAAGAACAACACAAGATAGATGTGAGCTACTCTATGCTCATGAGAGATTTTAAAGAAGTTACTGATCTGTTTTGTTCCTGAGATGTAGCTACTACACTGGTGAAAAAACACACCATTTTTTTTTCTTACTTAGTCACAAAACAACGAATTTTTGATAGATGCTGTCACACAGTGACACACTGCAACATCCCGAAGGGTCAGAAGATGGCAGGATCACACTGCCATTGGGAACACCCACGCAGCTCTGCCTCAGGGAATTCACCCACAGCGACAGGACGAGTCCTCCCAGAGCAATTGCCCACGCCGTGGTTTTGGGTTTAAGAACTGTTCAGCACTGGCTGCTGTTCTGAACGGGCCGTGGTGACCAGCGTGGGAGCTTGTGATTCTGATCTCAGCTGTACGTGTGCCTCCAGGAGAAACCCTTCTCAATGTTCTTACTGTATTTATCGCCCGATTCTTAATCAGAAAAATTGTAAAGGACTGTGTAAATACTACAAATAAAACCCATTTACCTGAACCTAAACCAAGCAGCACTCGGGTAAGTGTTGGCTTGGAGAGCCACTGCCTTCCTCTGACACAGCAGGCACAGTGCAATTCCTGATGCTGAACAGTCCCTTCTTAATAGCTTTTCTTCCCTGTCCAAATCAAGAAGTAATGTTAATCCTGGAAGTTTTCACAAACCAAAAACTGTTCCTCCAAATACTCACTGCTACCCTAAACAACCCAAACCCTCCAGGTTGAATCAAATCATTAATTTTGATGATTTCAAAGTATTTCATTTGGATTTTGAACACCTTAAGAATTTTTTCCCCACTCTACATATATGTAGTCCTGAAAAAGCAGCAGTGCTACAAACCAAAACAACCAAGCATATTTAATTCCCAACACAAGTTCTCAGTTACCTGTAGGTTTGTCATCCAGGTTGCATCTGTGGTGTAGCTGCAAAGTCACCTGAACAAGCTTTGTGTGGTCCCATGGTCCTTGTTCTACCCCAATTTTTCCTTTATGCAGCCTACACTGGCCACATGCAAACCAAGACGACAGACAGCTGTGCATATTGCAAATAAAAAAAGTATTAAAATATTTCAACAATTGTAGAAGAAAAAAAAATCTAACAAAGGTATGCCCATGAGCACCATAAATTATGAGTCTCTTTTCCTGATGCTTTTAAGAACTGAACATCTCTGCCAGGTTGGGCTGAAACTAGGCAATAAGCTGAAAAGTTCTTTGCAAAAGCAGATGTGTAATCACACAATTGCTTAATTTCCCTTTCCTTGGGAAAGGAGGCAAATTAAGGACAGGAACTGCCGTGAAAATACTGGTCTAGCTTCTTCAGTTTCAGAACACTAATCATTTGCAGGAAACATGAGCAGGCATGACAGCAAAATAAACCACTGCCTGCACATATCCTTAGTTGCTTTCTGTGTGAGCAAAACCTCCAACAGGAGAAAGGCTGTTTCTAACCCTCAGGCATTTCTCTTACCTTGTTATTCTTTCACTCTTTTCTGCAGCCAAAAGAGGAGAAATCCCCAGAGCTCACTGGGGCTCCAAACACCCGTGATCATTAATATGTATGTAAGTGAATGACTATATAAAAGGGTATCCCCTGATTGTCCTAACTGCTACCCTACATTTCCTAAAGCTGTGTGGGAAGGTCTCTATCTGATTACAAGTCACTCCTAAGTATCAAACACTGCTTTAAACCAAGTTTAAACAGCATGAAGTTCATGAAACCATTACACACAGGGAAAATCCTGAAGAACTGGAGATCCAGAAGAATTTTTTTATTAAACTTTTGGAGAAAGTGCACAAAAATAATAAAAGGTTATAGACATTTCATTGGATGCAAATGATTTGAGGGAGAAGCCTTTTTAACCTTCAGGCCACACACAGAGATCAACCTGAAGTTCAAATCAGAACTCGCAAAACCCCATAAACTCTGGGATCTGAGCTGAAAATTCAGTCATGATCTGATCCAAATATTGCAGTAATTTCACACTGATAAAATAAAGCTATGATTCTTTCTGAATGGAAACTTAAATATAGTGTTCAATTACAAGCTCCCTGCTCTGAGACAATTGCTCTCATTTCCTTTGATGCAAAGAACAGCTCTTTTACTGAAATTCTCCAGGGCTTAAATGATTCACACTCTGGGTTTTTCCCTCTGAATTGGGCTTTAAGAAGTCAGGAAATTGGTTGCTTTTCCCATCAATAAGCAGCCGTAAAGTCAGGTGGTTAGGTAAGCAGGAAGTGGAACTGTTCTTCAAGGTAGGCATATAGAAACCCAAAGGCTACTGTGCAAATTTCCAATGAATAATATGGCTCTGTTCATCGTGTTTCAATATGAACTGGCAGTAGTGCCAGCTATTCAACACCCACAGAACCCAGAAAGCCTTGTGCACCTCACCAAGATTTTCTGCATGTTGCCAGAGGCATGGACCTCCACTAGACATTCAGATCTTTCATCCCCCAAATAGTAAGCTCTGTTGAATTTTTTTTTGCCCAAAATGTTGCTGCTTCTCTGCCGTTGTCAGGAACGGAAAAAATGGTCAGCCACAGCTTCCTGCTATTTTGGTAGTGGGTGGCTGAAAAGTTGGTTTAGCCAGCAGGCAGGAAACATTAAGCCATTTGCTTAAAAAGGGAAAAAAGTGCAAGTGCACCAATCTAAAATTCAATGACAGAAGAATCTGGTTAGGGGTACACTGCTGAAATAGCCAGAGCTCTGTAAGAGAAGGGGAGAGAACTGGGAAAGTAAAACTAAGTGTGCTCAAGAACACTGGGATAACCTAGAGAATAAACACCTTCCTCTCCAATTTGCTTAATTGTACCACATAGGCACTTCATCCAATTTTCAAGTTTATTTTACCTTTACAAAAGGTCACAATCAGAACAAGGAGGGTCAATACAGAGCCGAGAATAAACAAGGCCAACACAGAAGGAGCAGTAAGTGTTTTTACCAGCCAGTGTTTAGTCTCCTGAGTATATTAAAGTCCTGCAGTGAAACTGCTTACGAGGCAGAGACAGTCTAGCACTTTAAAAAAGTTATCCTATTTAATTCAATCCAATGCTTTCACCTTTCCTTGACTGAATCTCCAGTTCACCTCAATTAAGAATTTGCATATTTCCCAAAGCAATGGAGGAAAACTTTTTAACTGGATTTCACATAGGGATACCTATGGGAAAAATTACCAGCAACAGTAGGAGGATCAAAGAAGGCAAAAGTACATCTAAAGTACTAATTATGTCTCACGACATCCTCTCAGGGTTCAGAAGAATCACTGTTCCCATTCTGCATGAAGGGCGAGCTGAGGTATAGGGACATCAGTTGCAATAAATACAGTAAGAGAGAAACTAGAAGATTAAAACTATGACTATGAAGGAACACGTTCTAGTGAATAAGGACAATTCCTTGCACTTCATTTTTCCTTATAATTCTTTCACCCAGTTATAAGACTCTATAATGTACACACACCAAAACAAAAGGAAAAAGTAAAAAAGACAGGCTAACTCCTCTTGCCATAACGGCTGAAGAAATGTTCAGCAATAAAAGCATGTCCATGAATCATAAAATGAATCCTTCAGCTCTATTCAGGCTTGCCAAGACCTCCTCCAGAGAAGGCTTCAAGAAAGAGCAACCGAAAAGAACCCAGAGAGAGACTAAGAGGTCTAGAAACCACAACGTGTAAAGTAGGATAAGAGTCTAAAGAAACCAAGGAGAGATGATAGATTATGAATGCTTAAAAGGTGCTGAAGAGTCAATTCTTTCTCAGGATCATAATGGATAATATAAATTTGAAGTAACAAAATCTCTCTCCTTCTCTCACTTGAAATCAGCTACTGGAATGGATTGCCCAGAGAGGTCATGGTCAATGAAAGTCTAACACACAGATCATTATCCAGTCTCACCAGGCTCACATGGAGGCTATGTGAGCAGCTTACCAAGGTAATAACCTGTCCCACTGCTTGGGATTCTCTGTTCAAGTGCTTTTGCAACACACATCTGTGGAGGCAATAAACTTCTGCTCCATAGCCACTGCAATTTCACAGAGCCCTACTTAAACCAGCATGTCATTCAGACTTGGAATAATCCCTTCTGAGTATTTAGTAAGCTGATTAACAGAAATTTCATTATTCTGTTAGGATTTAATTTAGAAGTCCTGTACTGCTTATGTTATCTGTAAGGAATCATGAGGAAGCTGATGTAATGGCTGTACTGACAGATATTTATAACCTTTCACGTGAAGACAACTCATTGTTGCCTGGAGCTCATTCGGTCATAAGAGTCTCCTCAAAGCAGCTTTCACCAGAAGGCCACACCAGAAGGCATCCAGAGCTTTGAATCTGTTATTGTAGTCACATAACACAAAAAAGTAATTATATATTAAAAAAAAGACATGCAAGTTTTAACTAGCTGAAGCCACAGGCTAGATTCTTATTTGAGATCAGTGTCATTTCACAGAAAGCAACCAATTCCAGCTGAAACCCTGCCCCTTTAAATTCAGGAATAATAATTAATTCTAGCCATGTTAGAGATCTATGAAACTGAAGGAGCACTAATCTAATATTAAAAAAAAATCCTCCATGGTACAATTTGCAACTGGGGGAACATCTTCCAGCTGATGATCAAGCCACTGCAGCTATGTTGGTATATACCAGCAGACACTCTGGTTCTTTTTCTTCTGGGGTGGGGAAAAAAGGCATCAGAAACCAATGTTGGGCTTTTCTCTGTTTTCCACGTTTTTTTCCTATTTTATGAACTAGGCAAGAAGAGAGCATTAAACCAAGTGTCTGTAAGTGCTAGGTCGGTTGAGAAGAAACAAAGCAAAACTCCCCCCAAAACCATTCCTTATTGTTATGTATATAATGATGCTTTATGCACCCAGCCCCTCCCTTCTTTTTGGGGGAGCTCAGCTCCCCATTCTCACAGCACATTGCAATTTCTCTGTTTTCACTGTAGGCTCTGAGGGTGGAAATTGCAAGGCCTTTCTTCTGCTGTTTTGTCTCCATGTTCTTCTTCTGGAAACTGGCAGCTGTAAGTCTCTTCTTTATGGTGTGAGAGTTGTGGAGCCACCAGCAGCCTAGAGAAGTTATGTTCCAGATCTGCAGTGAAAATAAGCAAAAGCACTGCATACAAGAGGTCTTTGTACATGTCAGTTAGCTGTCCATCACCTTTACTAAGGAAGGTAACAGGACAGGACAAAGATACAGGTGATGCACTGCATCTTAGTGAAACTAAGTAACCCGCCCCAAAAAGCCCAGAGCAAATCTGTATTTACTCTATTTATTCAACTTAATTTATTCCATTCTGACTCTGGATCAATGAATACAGTGTTCTCCACTGCAAAGCTACGTGCAAATCCACAAAGGTGCACTTACCATCAGCTGTGTGGTATTTTTCTTTCTTCAGTGACCATATGCAGAAATGCAAGAAGAAGGTCAGCAAGATGAGAACAAATACAGCCACTGCAGTAAGGATGGCCAGGATGGTGGTATATTGACATTCATTTCTAACAGGAGCTGCAATTGAATATAATTAATAAAGATTAAGAAATCATGTGTCCTGACTCTTCTTAAAGGAAAGGCAGTTCTTCCGAAGAAATTTAGAGATTAATGTGGAAAATAATTTTCCAAGGGAAAAAAACCAACCAGTGTGGGTATTCCCCACTCCAGAGGTGCTCCAAGTCAGGGGTGCAATAGATCACTCCTTGTGGCAAGAAACATTCATGCAAAAAAGGTACCTTGCTCCAAATCTTTAGAAGCGGAATCACACACTGCATCTTGTGTACTGTTGCCTTCCTTGACTGTCCGAAAGCCAGAACTTTCACAGCTAAAAGAGGAATAGAAGTCACATTTAGAACCTTCCTGCCCTTCCCTTCATTCCTCCCCAGCCTCTCTCTTAGCTCCCTTTCTTCTTTCCCTCCACTCTTTCCACAACTTGTCTCCTTCTTTTCTTTTTACAGCAGTGCAGGTAAAATTATGGCTGTTCCCCAACAAGATGACACTACATTAAATTGTTTACATGCATATTTTTAGTCCCTTTGTTTCAAGTAATGTCCACATTTGGAATAATTTTGCATCAGTTTGAGCTGCACTTGGAAGCAGGTTGAATACACAGCAGTTTGTCTTAAGTTCTGCTTTGAAACTGGCTGTTTATAAAGCCAAAGGAGAGAGAAATATCATGTATTGCTGAGTTTAAAAAAATCATTTAATCTCACTGGTGATCTAATATTTGATTCTATTTTATTTTCTAATTTAAGTATTAATCATTTGAGAATTTTGTCATGCATAGCTCCAAAGAAGGAAAGTATCACTAAATACATACTCAGTCCAGTTACGGCACCAGCCATTCTTAACATCAGAATAGGTTCCTCTCTCACATGGTTTACATTTGAATGAGAAGTCTATAGAGCCTACAAGAAAAGACAATCTGAATTATCAACAGTCAGTGCCTTTACTGAAAGATGGGGGTACAACAGATTACAGCACAATGCATTCCCTCTACACTCTTTCTGCATCATGGATCACCCCCATGCAGAAACACCTACGCAGTTCTTGCCACCTATGCATTTTGAGAAATGTATAGGCAGACCCTTTATGGAAGAGGTACAAAATGATCATCTGACAGCAGAGGGTGTAAAGTTAAGAAGCAACACAGAGTAGGAAGGGAAGAGTTATAAAACAGGGAAGTGGGGTTTTTAGTCACAGAGGCCACAATATAAATGCCATTTCTCTCTGCATCATGAGCTTTCCTGAAAGCAGATTATAATAGGTCAAGGAAACTGCTGCTCAGCTTGCCACTTATATTGAACTCTGCCCTTTGGAGTAATTTGTGTTTCTTTAGTTACCAAGCTTAACCAGCTCCTCGCCCTCTGCACATTCAGGCAGTTTATTGCAGTAGAGACATGGAGCATCAGCACAGCTGTATCCCTGACGACATTTGCAGGCAAGGTCCTCCATATGTTCAGCTCCTTGACATTTGTCGTATCCTGTCAAAAAGAAAGAAGTTAGACTTGCCTTTGTCATAGACACCAGAAATTAACTTAATCATTAGTCTTACTGGCTGAATAGTTCTGTTGTGAACTTTGATTGCACTCCAAAAATATCATCTCTAATCCTGAGAGGCTCCTGAGTTCATGAAAGCAAAGAATTAATCATATATACTGATCCCACCAGTAAACAGGATCAAGGAGTCCTTCAGTCAGTTGGAGACCAGACAGAGCAGAAGTCCTGTTCAACAAGGATGTGTAATCTTCAAAAAAAAAAAAAAGAGGGAAATGCTGCCTAGTTCAATGGCCTGCTTAAAAACCCACAGCAAGAAGCAAAGATCAGGATTATTTCCTGAGGTTGGTGATGGGCCACCAGGAAACTGCCCATGTCTTCCTCTGCCCACTGGCCTCCTTTTACTGGCCTTCAAAACTTAACAACTGTTTCAGGACAAACAGAAAAGGAAGGTGCAGGCCATACAAACAAGTTGCATGTTCTCTACTGTTCAGCTCTGGCTACTGTTATGGACAGCACTAAATTAGGAAGAACAGTATGATTGTTCCTGGGACCACGGAAGAGGCCACTAGAACTACATATTCTGTCCTTCAGCCTAACAGGCAGAGAACTGTCCCCCAGTAAGTCCTGCATCTAGCCTATCCCACCTCTAGTGTCTTAATTTGACTTAAAGTTACAGGCAAGTAAGAAGCCACTACCATCTCACCATCATCCCTACATCAGGCATTGATACAGGTTAGAACAGGCTGTTGAATGTAATGAACACTCAAGATTTTGCCTGTCCATTTACTTCTGGGACAAGCAGACACATGGAGGGATTGAAACGGGATGCCTCTTTAGGACCACAAATAGCAAAGGACAGCCCTACAGAGATCACCACTCCCTGTACTCCCTCTGCAGTCTTGGATGGCACAGGCAAACTCTGAAACCACGTTTGGATGGAGCGAGGGCTCGGAACTGCTGTTAAGTGAACACCTTCTTTCCTTGTGAGCAAGACCAACTCAGAGAAACTCAGCTTTCCCTTTCTCTTTCCCACTACAGAACAACACATATAAGAACATAACGAATCTGAAACACGAGTCTGCTCTGAGGTTCATAGCTGAGGCAGGTTAATTTCGGGGGCAGGAAGGAAGGCTTTGCCATTGTTTTGCACACACAGTTACTCCAGATGCATTTACACACCAACACACACACACACGTGCCTCTTCTCCACACTTGATTACCCTGGGTGAAATAAAACAATACTGACAAACAGAAAGACAACAGACACATCATTCCCTTACCTGGTTTTGAGATGCATTTGGGGCAGCATTTCTTTTCACCTTTGCTGATTATTCTCAGTTCACCATCCTGGCACGGTGTTGCCAGAGTCTGCTGTGTCCATTGCCATAGGCACGCCACCAGCAGCAAGCAAGCTTGAACCCTGAGGTGGCTGACTTGACTTGTCTGTCCAGTCATGTCTCAAGCTATACAACCCAAAAACACCCTAGGGTGGGCTTGTATCAGGACTTCCCTGCAAAAGCACTCTTTCCCCTGACACTATGGGAAGGCACTGTGCTTTTGTGGCTGCACTCTTCCTGTATTTTTAGGGGCGGAGAAAAGAGTTTTACGTCATAAAAATCTTAGGGGCTGAGCAACCAGGCACCTGTGACTCCATCAGGAGTAGCAGGTTAGGAGCAAGATGTAGCATCCCCTAATTCAATTTTCAAAAGATTTTGCAAGTTGATATACAACTGAAAATTAGTGCAAAATTAAATTAGTGTGTGAACTTCAGCGCTCAGACTATTTCATTCTGACTTACAGCTCCGAATGACTTTAGAAACCTTCAAAGATTTAACTATCAGATTGCAATGTATAGTAAGTCTGTCCATCCACCCTGATTGATTCTGATTCTGTTAACTGTTTTCAACTTCCTCATTCTGGACCAAGAGACTCTTGAATTATTGTCCAGAGCTGATGTACCTCCATATGGATACCACGAAACCAAGAGAAAGAATACTGTGTTCCCCATAGGCTGCAAGATCAGCCCTGGGATCAGAACTGAAAGTGGCTGCAACAGGGTCTTTTAGAGACACCTACAGCTCCTCTAACCCTCAGACCCATGGGATTTAGGTACCAGAAGACAGCTGCTCAGCAAAATTGTACATAGGCCCAGACATGTTGCCTGTAATCATCACCTGCTGCTGGTTTCAATTCCGAAATGTCTCGCCTTATACAAACACATATGCAGACTTCCATCTCTGTTTTATGTGTAAACAGCTTGTTTGCTGCTCCCCCTGTACTTCCACCATACCCTAGGGTTTGCTTCTATGCCTGTAGCTTGTAGGCACTTTTATGTGTGCACTGTGAAGATAGAATTTAAAATCCAACCTCACTCTCAATTAACAGAGGAATTCTGATGCAGAAGCAGTTTCTAGTAGGTTCTTTTCCACACTGCATGTGATAAGAAATAGGTCAAGGCAGGGGAGAGTCAGACCTGTGAAGAGAGATGAGTGGCTCTAGAAAATGCCATGCCTACAGCATTTGGCACTTACCCTGTTAAGTCCTTGGTTTAACACAGAGCCAATGAAGGCCGAGTAAACTTCCCACACAGACACCATCGTTCTTCCTTGAGTGTGTTCTGTGCTTTCTCCTGAAAATTGGAGACAATCAGATGGTTTGGTATGCAACAGACCCTTCTAGTTCTAAAAAAATGTATGTGCAAAGCTACTTGTACTCTTAAATGTACTGGATGAGACCTTACCATCAAAAGATGACATCCAACCTAGCTGCAAGCAGGCAGGAGATACAAGTCTCTGCCGTCAGTTTTTCCCACATAATGCCCCTAGAAGGCCAACTGTTCTGTTTCAGAAACTAAAAGCCTCCTACTTTGTACTTTTGCCACATAGGAGATCCCCTCCTCTTCCCACACAATGCTGCTTGTCATGATCATCACAGCCTGTACCACACATGCTCCACTGGAAACACAGACACACTGCTTGCTGCTGCCCAGCTGGCCACGGAGAGTCCTGGATACCAAAGCTCTTGGGTTCTGCCCCCCAAGTCTGGATCCCTTTTGGGGATCCCCCTGGTCAGGGTGCTGCCCTTGTACAGAAAACACAGTGCACCCAGCAACACACAGAACTTTGCCTCACCCTCTCCAGAACCCTACAGTGTCTTATGATGAAGACAAGCTATCAGGCAAAGCACTTTGACACTGCAGTGATGTACTCTGCAGACCAGTTATGACCATTTCTGAATTGCACACAAGCCCTGACCAACTCTGAGGATATTTTTATGATCCCTGGCTCTCATAAGAATAAGCTAAATCCTTACTGTAGTTATATTAAGGTTCACCCCTGGCTGCAATACCATTTGAAAATACTCCGCCTCACATAGTAGGAGAGGGAATACCTGGAGGACACTTAACTTTTAGAAGCTCCTTACTGCATGCATAAAGTGATTGTGGACAGGAAAGGATGCATCCTCCTATTCAGCCCAACACTTTCCCTGGCTCTGCAAGTCTTTTATCAGAGTCTGTAAGAGATATTTAGTTTCACCTGCATGAAGAAAGCAAGAAAAAAAGACCCATGAAGGAAAGACAAGTTTCTTGAAATCAAGATTCTTCACCATCCCAGCAGCACCCACCTTTGAGGTCAGGTGCTTCCAGTTTCATTAAACAATAGTGTATAGGCTGCCTACAAAAATAGGAGGGCTGCAACCCTTAATCTCCTGATGACTTACTTCATCTTCAGAAGCAGAGCAGTAGCAACAGACTAGGCCATGTCTACCAGGAAGGACAAGGATGGTGTAGGGGTTCCAGAGGGAGGAACATGGACATTAATAGAATGGAGCTCAGAGATGGACATTAATAACTAGCACTGCCCAAATACCAAATATGAACATTAATCAGACTTATACTCAGTCATAAACATGGCAATGGAGAAGGGACCTCCAAAGGTCTTACCAAGACAAGTGGCAAGTGCAACACAAGGGTGCCTGGCAAAAGCCACGGGCAGGCAGTTGGTGTTTGTGATGTCTGATACCTGGTGTTTATCAGAATAGGAACTAATAATTTATTTCCCTTCTACCTTTTCTGAACATTGTTTTTCTCTGAATTGTTCTCTACATGTTTTCATTTTTGTTCAAGCATTACAGTCATGCACAGATGATGGAACATTTACAGTCAGATCACAGACAATAGCTGCACAAGCCAAGTCTAAATCTCTAGAGTCAGCAGTGACCTTTCAGAGACAACTTGACTATCTGGCTTCAAAATCTTTGGGGTTTTTCTAAAGCTAACCTTACCTGTCTCTGATGTAAGGTAGTGACATTTCATCCGTCAATCCCTTTCTTGCTCAGTCCTGTGCGTGATGTGTGTCAATGCTGCCAGGTTCCATGCTGCTGCCTGATCTGGCAGGGTTTCCAGCTCTCACTGCACCTATTGATAGAACAAAAGTCTATTTCACTCATCAATAAGCAGTAGTTCTCACTCCTCATAGCTTGACTGACCCGTGGGTTTATTTAGCAGCATCTATGAGATTAACTAGCCAATATTTGACTGAGACTTTTCAGAAATTAGGAATCCTCACAGTCTATCTTCACACACAAGCAGAGGTCCTGTGGGCTGCAGAGTTACTTTCAATCAGCGTGATCTGTGTTCAGAATTATAATCCCAAGGGCACACATTCCTAAGAGTATTTACAGAACTAGCTATGAATTCTACTTCTGCCCACCCTAAGGACATCCAGCTATGAGCTGGGCTTCATACACATCACCATAAGCCTCATTTCACAATTTCTTTTCTGCTTGGGGCCACTGGAGCCACCAGTTTGCTGAGCTGACCAAATTGCTAACCTTTTAGAAAGAACAAAAATAAAATAAAATAGCATCACTGCTTCTCAAATGTGTAACTGGTTTTGTCAAGGCCAGTGGCTTTACTGACACTCCTTGGACTTCACATCAATGAGATAGTATTGTTACCAGGGAGGGCATTTGGTTTCCTGAAACTAAGATTTTGCTGATTACCCAAAAAGGGTGACCAAAGAGACCATGCAGTTCTCCTACAAGTCAGAGGTTGTTCGTGAGAAATCTACATCATTTCTGACTGATTAATGATATTTGTTAGATGAATGTATAAATTGCCTCTATCTTCTAAACTGTTTTCATCCCACTGTAAAAATCTCCCATTGTCAGCTACAGGATTTACATTCTGTTGTACAGAACTCATCTGTGCTCTTGGGAAACAACTGTGAGTGTCTTTACCTAAAGAGCCCTTTATTATGTCAGGACAGATATAAGAGATGTTGCTCACACAAGGTGAAGTGTCTTGCCACACCAGGGAACCCCTGGTAGAACAGTTGTGATGGGCTGCAGAAAGCATAGAGGGGTCAGTACTGAAGGAAGCACATGGTGAGATGGGTGGCAGAGGGAGGACAGGGATAACAACTCCCCAGGATACCACAGGAGTAGTGACAGCTCACATAGCACTGTCCAAAAACTAGGGTAAAAAAAAAGCTTAAGGACAAATAAATTATCTGCAGTCTGAAACTAGGAGACAAAATTGTTGTGTTCTTTCAGTTCTGCTCACCTTCAGGCCAGCCTTGAGATTTTGCAGTGACTGGGAGAGGCTGTCCTAGGGGCTTCCAGATCTTGGGGTATTTGCTGTGCCTATTCAACACTTGCCCTCTTTTGGCACACAGGGAGAATTACTGCCCTGCACACTTGTCACGGGTAAGGCTGGGGGCACAGGAGTCAAACCACATGGCAGCAGCACGTGTGATTCATGTAGTGCCACATGTGGGTTCCTGAGTTAAAGATCTCACCTCTAAACAATTTGGGCTTTGCAAAGACCCTTGGATCCTTCCTCTGAGCAGCAAGAAGGACCTGGCAGCATGATGCACTCCTGACAGCTTGGCCTTAGTCCCACAGTCACCTCTCCAGGTTGTCTGCACAGCCTGGCCACCAGAAGTGGTGACTCCTTGCAGACAATCCCAACGGAGCAGAGGCCAGGCAGTAACATAACTGACATTTCATAGAGGGAAACTGAACCAGACAGGCAAAAACCCCAAGTCCCTGATGTTACCAAGCTGTGTATTTCTTCTTCAGCTTAGCACCTGGCACAGCATCTATCGGCAGACATGACCTTTCTTATGTCTCTCATGGCAAACCTGAGTCACTGTGATGCACTTCAAAGTCACAGGAGAATGTGAAGAAAAAACGCAGGAGATAAAGGATCTGGTGCAACCACAGCAGCAGAAACTTGTCATGTATTTTGAAGGGAAAAAAAAAGAGAGACAAAGGAGGAAGTGAACATAAAAAGCATAAACTTACAGACCTGTGTGTGGTTTCTTTTTAATGACAGTAACTACCCAGACATGAAATGCACGTTAACTGCCAAATCTGCAGGCTGAAAGGAGCATTCAAGGACTGCAAAATCCAAGTGTTCAAAGGCCAGCTCATTTATATAACCTTTTTCCAACTTGGCTCCCAAATACCATCTGTTCATGTCCTAGTATGCTTCTCCAAAACCGAGTGCATCAATGCAATAAGCAAAACAAACCTTCATTTTAAACAAATAGCCTTGTTAAAACTCCAGCCAGCCATATGCAGTAGCCTCACATGTAAGAGAGAGAAAACACTGCCTACAGAAATCCCAAATACAGGAGGGGTTGTTTTTTTGATTGATTTTCATGGTTTTTTGCAGCGATCTGACCTACCCTCTGCCTGTAGTTGATTACAAACAAGAGGCTGGCCACGTGGCTTGTAATTCATGGCTAGTGCAGGTGAAATGAAAAATTATTAATGAAAAAATGGCATTATTTTCACTCAGGAGTACAAAATTATAGGAATTATTAATCAGCTTTACAGACAGTTCTTGACACAACCTAATTTTAGTAACAACATTCATGCAGACAGTTTTGCATGTGCTTAAGTGACTTCCTGAATCAGGGCTCTATGGCAACCAAACACATTTAAATTACAAATCATATAGGTTTACCACGTACATTAACTGCCACTGCATTCACATTAAAGCCAGAGTTAGCATTGGTTTGCAGAATAAGAGAACTGACACCTCAGCTTGCTGCACTACACTGAACAAAATTTCCAGTACAGCCCTGTCTTTATCAGCTTAGATGAAGCTGCACATCTCAGACTGTCTCTCTCTCTCTCTCAGGTGCCCTGAAAAAGGGAAAATCTGAATGGTTGAAAAACAGGAACTTACTCTGACACAGGCCCATACCTTTGAGAAGGGAAAGTTTCGTTTCTGGCACGCAGGAAGACAAGCGTGGGCAGGAGGCAGTGCCAATTTGTTGAAGATTCTCTGCCTAATTTTAACTGCTTTCTGCCATTTTAGGGAGAATTGGAACAACAAATCCAAGCAAGTTTTTCACAGAAGAGCGACAAGACTGAACATAGCAATTAAAAAAAATGGTTACTCTTTTATTTAGAGTGAAATTTCCATATTAGTTTATTTCAACCAGCAATCTATCAATACCCAAATCTTCAAAAAAAAATCAAATCATGAATGCCTCTGATCCTCTCCAATGTTCTTATGGTTTAACTCTTCTGATAGTATTATACATCTCAGCACAGCGAGGGGATACAGCCCTAGAGCAGCACAGACTGGCTCACGGGTGTGCATTAGCACAGAACCCAGCAATTACAGCCTGGGAGGGCTGGCTGCTGCAGGCCTGCAGCCACACAGCACACTGAATTGTCTGCCTTCAGGCCTCCAAATGTCAATGAGCAAATGCAACATGCACTCAGCTACCTGACCTTCCACAGCCAGTGCCTGTTCCCTCCTCAGCCCAGCTTGCAGGAAAGCTCCTCAGTGGGAGGCTGTAGGGAGGCACAAGAACACAGGGCACTTGGGCATCTTCCTGTTCAACTGAGCCACAGGGCAGAACACAAGAGATTTGTGGAATCAGCTGATGAGCCCACACCACAGAGGAGCTCTGCTGCCACAGAGCCAACAGCTCATCTGTTCCTGTGAGCTGTGCCTTTATCACACAACCCACAACCCCAGAGATCATTAGTTATCTGCACCTCGCTCAGTTACGTGGAAACACGGCACTTGCTTTATCGCCTGTGAAGTGCAGCCTACAGACTTGATAAGCATCACTTCCGAGAATTCTCTGGGTGTTCCCTGGAAGGCATGGCTCAGATTCATCCGTTGGGCTTTGCCATCCAGTTCCCTGGAAGATGACAGCATGTTAGGCCACAGCACACTTTCAAAGACCTCTACATTCACAACAGGGGCTCTGGTTTGAAGGGGCTGAGCCTTACAACCTTTAATGTCCCAGCAAGCCTCAGGTCAGAACTGCTTTAACAGGGAAAAACACCACACACAGCCTTCCTGACTCACACAGACAGTCAGGACAAGGCAGCACAGGAACTCAAAGCCTGCTAAGCCACAGGATTGACCCTTTGGTGCTCCTGATGGGGTAACTATACACCCTGGAGTAACCTTTTCCTCGCTCGTACTCTCCAATCATACCCATGGTACACACACATCAATCCACTACCACAATTTATTTCAGAAGTTACTATTACACCTCGTATATGATACAAATGTTTATATACATTGTATATGCACTTCAAAATAGGAAATCATTGCTAAGTACACCATATGTATAACATATAGGAAAACATATGTTTAAAAACATGTCTCTAGATACCAGTTGTATTCTTGAATACATTTCCTGCTGCACATCTTGGCACATGCTTTGGTACTGTGTATATAGAATACCCATCTCTAACGAGTTATCTACTGAGAAGTTATATTTGAAGTGAAAAACACTTTGAATTATACAACCCTCACATTTTCTTCTTCTTGAACCTTTACACCGAGGTATTTAAATTACATCAAAGCTATTCACAGTAACACTACTGGTTTCTCCCAGACACTCTAGATCTTGAACTTGCCATCTAAAATTGGAATGCCTTCCAAAACTACACAACAATTAACCTGTGGAAGAACATTACAGAAATACAATTCAGTTCATACAGCGTAGAGGCAAACAACCAGGTATTAACTGCACAGAGACCAAATCAAGAACACCTCTTCAGTTCTGAACACAGGTTCCATGCACAGCATGCACAAGGGGATCATCCAGATGAACGGTCAGAGCAGACTTTAGGCATCTATCCACTGTTACATGGTCTTTGCTCAAATGCAACCCTCGAAGGCCCAGATAATCAGCACTGCATCAAGAGTTCAGCTCTTGCCTCTTATCAACAGAGAACATTTAAGGAGTTGCTCTTTTCTAAACCATCACAAAATTAACACTCAGCAGCAGAGGAACTCCCAATGTCCATACACACGCTCCGAAACCTAAAACATAAAGAGACTTCCCCCAGATCCAGAGCACTGACTGGAACCAGACTTGCTTGTGGTTTCTCCCTACATCCAGAGCAAGCAATCAAGTCCCACACAAGTGGTTAAAGCTAAACAATTTCACTGTGGAGATGTCCAAGCTTGACTCGAAGCAGCCTTGCTGGTGGCAGACACAGCGGGGTACTCAGCACAACAGGATGTCCACCAAGAGGAAGCACACAGCATGTTGGTTGCACAGGGCTTATAGACAAAACATTAATTATACATGGCAACTTCTGAAGGTTACAATGCAGATGAGTGGAACTCTGCCTCTTCCCCTACTTCGAACTACAGTTTCCACTAATAATGTTTAAATAAATCAGGAATTACCATTTCCTTCGCCTTCTGGCAATCCACGTATTCTACTTTCCACACAGAGATTTCCAAACACTTGGAGATCTGGAGCTACCTGGCTACTCGTAGTTCCATTTATTGGTCTGACAACAGGGACACTGCTCAGTATGTTAACATGACATTTCCTCAATGGGTACATTTGGAGAAATTCAGAAGAAATAAGTGGCACTGAACAGCCATCTCTCAACAGTCACTTCACAGCTTGCACCAGAATTCTGGTGCTGCTCTGATGCACAGCCAGCAACGAGAGTTACCAGCAATGTCTCTGGGGGCACAGCTAACATATGGCACTCAACTGGACCAAGAAGAAATACTTAATAAAACAGAAGCCCAAAACAGAAGCTGGTTAGGTTCATCTGGGGAGATTCTCCACCTAACGTGAGGAGAATTTGCTTGGGAACTAGACTGAAACACTGGAGATATCTGCACTGAGAGACAAGAGACACGCTCTGCTCTGCACCTCAGAATTGTGAGACTCTGAACTCAGACACAAAGCAGGGCTTTCGATTTCCCTGCTTTTCTGTCTGCTCAATGATCAGCTCTTACAGTCTCATAAACACTTTCTTCAGTGCAAAGACAATTGTGTATGGCCATATAGAGAACTGGATAGAAATGCACTGTATCAGCTCAGTCCTGGCGAGAGGATGCTGTGCACAGCATCTGCCTAAAAGAATCACGTGCTTCCAAGAACAGCTACTCCCATGGGTCCAAACACCACAGAGGCCACTCAAGGAGACCCAAAGGAACCACAGTGCAATTAAACAGTTCCACACACCCACACACACAGCCACAGAATGCTCCGTCACGTTACTTGGTACAATCCATTGGCTCAGAAACGCAGGAAGCAGTAACATGATGTGGAGTCAGTTTTTGCTGAGACTACAATTGGAGTCAATCTGTTCTTCCTGGATAGGAAGTCCAACACTCCCTCCTGAAAGACAGATAATAAATAAAACCAAAACTCTACATCGTAGAAGAGGCAGGAAAAGGGGAGCCAGGGACTTCCCCAGTTTCACGGATGACTACAGACCTCTGATTGACACTGGGGTCGGTGCTTGTCTTTCTAATCAGTGCTAGGAAACACCAAGTGTAAGGAACAGTGAAATTACACTTTACTATTGCTCCATGAATGGAACACGGGGCTGCTGTGGGCTGACTCAAGAGCCAGCTCCCATTTAACCTGAATACAGAGTTCAGCTCCTCTCAATCAAACCTTTCCTATGTTTGCAGGAGACTTCACTTCCACGTAGGCAAAAAAGTTCACAATGTACTCTAAAGATTGTTGATTCTGGATCCTCTCTGTACTCAATAGAATATCCTGCACAAAATCATTACATCATTTTTACAGGGATTAAGGGGGGAGAAAGCTAGAAGGAGTTAAAATCAGAGAATGAGAGAGAATTCTTCTGCATGGCAACAGGCAGGAGAATCTGTGCTCTACGAGAATGCAAACTTGAGACACTATGACCTCCAGTGCATCAGGATTAAACAGGGGATCAACCACTGCTATTAACTGCAGATGACACTGTGCTACTTAGCCAGGTAGACTTCTTTATGATTACAACGATCAAAAGGTAAAATAGGGGGCCTTGATCATTCTCTTTCCTATACATTTTTCCCCATAAAAAGAAACTCACCTATTATCCTCCTCTTGGTCTTTTTTTTGGCTGCTTGGATAATCAACAGGAGGATGGACATTCCACTCACCATGAGCAATATCAGGCAAATAAGGATAAGCGATAAAGACCCTAGAAGAAAATCAGAAGAACACACTAAAAAAAGATTTGTGGTTCTAGTTGGAGTTTCACAGCTTTTCAGCTTTAAAAGGAACCTAGAAATCCAAAAGTACTCCCGAACCACAAAGCCTGAAAGGCTCAGCTGACAAGCATGGAACTGTAATCCTGTGTGTGCCTCATTGAAAGGCTGTGTAAAATATACAGCTTCTGAGAAAAAGAGTGATTTAATTTCCAATGACATCAGTTTCGGGTGAAAATTCCTGACCAGCTCTAGTAAATAGATTAGTCTTGGTCATCCCCTCTCCTTACCCCAGTTGGTCTCTGTGGAGTTTTTCCTATTTGGGCAACAGAAAGGTATCACACTGGGTCTGGATGGTGAGAATACTGCAGTTGACATATTATTCTTGTGGCCAGTGGTGGAAAGGTTCACAGGAGGTGTTGTGCTCCGAGAGGTAGCTGGCTGTGTGGCATGGTTGCTGCAAACAGCATCAGTTGTTTTTGTCCCTGGTCGGAAAGTATTTTTCCCAAGAAGGCTGCAGCTAGAGATGTAAAATAAAGTTAGTGCAGTTTTTCAAACAGGTGCAATAGTGACTTTATAAGTGATCTCCATGGAACAAGTGAGTGAACATTACAATTCTTGTTTTATTAATACAAACTCGGGCTTCACCTTTCACTTTTCACAGATCCGTGAAGAACAACTAAGCTAATCAAGGTTATTACTGGAAAAAAAAATGACATTCTGTTTTTCTTAGCATCGGTACATGTAATGGCCTTGAAGCACAGCTGCATTTCACAAGGGAACCTTTTTCTACAGAAACAAAACATCCAGACCTTTAAAAAAACCAGACAGAGTACTGTCATTGCCATAGATGAAGACAGAAAGGGTGGAAGGCAGGCAGATACTTCAAATCAGTACTCAGACTGCTCAAGGCTCCTGAGAGTCATGAGGAATATGGTTTCATTGCACCTGTTACAGGTTTACTCTACACAGCACGATCTGGGCATCAACTGCTACAGAAGTAAACCCAAAATATTGCTCCGAACACGTTTGGATCAGTGACACATACTTGGTCCAAGGTTGGCAGTTTTCATTTCTCCCTATGGAATAAGACCCTTCAGGACATGGTGAGCATACTGGAAAAAAAGAGGCACAATTTGAGTTCAGTTAGCAACATAACTGTATGACAGCTACACAGTAATTACACTAAAAGCTTATACTAGTAGCCTAGCTTATAGAGCAGAGCCAACGCAAGCCCCATAGCCTCCAAAAAACATAGCCATCGAGTCAGAAGTAACATAATACCTCAGTAGTTCATTTTAATCTGCAACTGGCAAGGTTTCCTGTTTTCCTGCTAATCCTGGATATTAACAAGGAGAGCATTAAGATTTCTGACAGCTCAGGAATCACAGAGCAACAGCTCACACAACTACCCTGCTACGATGCTTGTGTGGAGATATCAGTGAGACAAATGACAACAGCTTTTACACTAGAAATAACAACCAGCTCATGAGAAGTGGAAGCAAGACTTTAGAGAGTCCTACACATCACTAACTTACCACTTCCCCGTGGATGCCCAACGGCTGGCATGTAACCTGCACGACACACGCAAACTCTGTCAGAGGTCTTCTCACACTTCTTCAATTCCACGCTCCCCTTCCCTAGCAACAACAGAATAAAGGGTGAGAGACAAGAAATAAAAAAAAGTTAATTACTCAGTGCCTATCTGTTCAGTGTAGAAACTGCAGAGAACAGTTTATTAATGCTGAAGACACCAGTTTGCAGGCAGGATGAGCCTTCGAAGGCTCTACCATCAGTACCAACCAGGAGATGTCAGCTTTTGAGGTGAAAACCCAGCCTTTGGACTTGGTTGTCTCAAGAGACAGGCTTTGACATCAGACTTTGAGGAGCAGCAAAGATAAGAAAGCATGTGAAGACGAACTGCCTCCCAAATTCATATCAAGAAATGATCGCTATACAGCTGACTTACTGGTGTCACAGATTGTACAGCTCTTGCAGAAGTCGTGGTTGTGCTCACTCCTGAAGTATTCATCTTGACAGGGGGCACAGACTGTGTCCGTTGTTGCAGTGCAGCGGCTTCTCATTCTTTCACCTAAAACAAAGACCAGGCAGAATGAGGAACTGGTTGCTCTCAGATGAAAACTCTCTTCATTTTCACGCATTAGAATGAAAGAGCGCCCAGACAGCAACAGTTCACTTACAACACTCTGGCTGAAAACATTCAGCAGATTCAGACACGCCAGAATCCCTAAAAGTTTTGATCCATAGCATCACTGTAAATGAAGCAGCTAAAATGGGCTAGCAGTGACCTGGTGACTTGCTGGGAGTCGAGGACAGTTACATAAGTGCTACCATCTTTTCTCAGCTAATACTCCCACACTGAAAACACACCAGACTGACAGATTTAAGAAAGCAGAGCCACACAAAAGAAGTTAAAGAACATGCAGCTCTTTCAAAGAGGAGAGATCCTAAATTTAGTATGTTATAGAAATAATCTGTCAGTCTAGACCGCTATGAAAGTCTCCTCAAATGCTTTTTCACCATGTATGCTTCCTACACTTGAATGATATTTCCATCAAGCTGTTTTCTACCACCTCTAGGTTATTAGCTGATAGATATTACATCAAGCTGTTACAACCAACATCCAGCGAAAATTACTTACCAGGGGCACAGTCCTTGCAGCATTTTTCACCATAAAGATAGTGATGTTCTTTGCATTTCAATCCCAAGCAATGGTCAATAGCGACTGCCAGCAGCAAGAAGAAAACAACAGAAAAATTAGAATAAAGACCTACAGGTACCATCATGCAGCCCCACTGTCCCAGCAAAATTCTGATAGTGGCAAACTCTTGGAGCAGTGATTCTAAGCTGCTGGTGACCAGAACGAACTCATATGTCAGTTGCTGGGAAATTCCCAGCACGTACTCCACGCCCCCATCCTCCTTCCCACACCCCACAAACCTATTTTTCACAATTCTCAACTAAAAAATTCATAAGCAGAAAGGAAGCAGGCTGAAGAGTGTTATGAAAAGATTTCTATTCATAGCCTTAAAACAGAGTGCCTCCAGCCAGGTACATACCTCTCTGTGTTGTACTGAAGTACAGGCTTTGAACATCATGGGAAGTAGAAGAGATGTTCCTTGTTGTTGTAAAGAGGAGTATTAAAGCAATGCTGAGGTAATGCCTGAAAACCTTTATGGATGAGAGCCATAAGTAAAATGAAACATAGCCCACATCAGCGTGCTCCTTAAAAGGCAAAGTACAGACAGATTCTCTCCCCTTGGTCTCACGGTAACAGCAGACCCATGACTTTTATTGCTGCATAAAAAACAACGTTGTTAACACAGTTCTCAGGGAGACTGCAGGATCATAAATCATCAGTCACCTCGACACTGCCCTCAGGAGCTAGCAAAAGCTACAAATGAGAAGCGTTTGCAGTCCCCATTTTGACTCTTAACATCAGACTCCCTGCAATGCCCTTGAAGGAAAGCGAGCTCCAGACTTTGTGTTGCCCCCCCCGGCAGTAAAAGCTTCCAGCAGAGATGCACTCTGTGAAAGCAAAGGATGCCATATTCACATACCAGTTCCTTTTGATACCTATCTTGTTCCACAGAAGCATGTTAACTCGGGAATCCAAACCCCAGAGGGCTTCTCCATCCAGCTGTACAAGTCAGGAACAGCAGGACAGCAATGGAGGAGGCTGAATAGCACATGGGCATTGCACTCTTGCCCTCACCTAACCAGCACGTAGAAAAAAGTGGAATTCCACCAGGAATCAGTGGGTTTTTAACTTTCCAGGCTCACTAGTAGAATTTTATTAATTTGATCTTATTGATCTGGGATCTAAATTTTAGGTCTTTCAGTTCTAAGCGACTCAAGCAACTCTCACGCAAAGGCCCAAGTAAACAAGACATCCTATAGTAACCAAGGATGTTTTATTTAGTTAAAAAACAGCCAGACTCCCCAGACAAAGCAGATCTACAGTTAATTTACATCTAAATGCAAAGGAGATTTGACTGGAACAGAAATACATTTGAAACCCCGGTGAGCCTGCAGTACTGGGAGGACTGAACAGCAATACCACGGCATGTTTTACCCAGAACGGCTGCTTTTCATTTCTTAAGTTTCTGTGAGACTTTTCAAGAGTGGAAGGGGAGACAAAAGGGAGGCAAAACAGTAACTATTTTTCTATTTCTCTTATTTTCCAAGCATTTTGGAAAACAACTGCTATGGAAAAGAAGTTACACCTTAAGGCCATTCTCAAAAAGGGAGCAAAGCTGACAGAGAAGCAAACCAAACCAGCTGAACTTCAACTACCCTCACACTCAGCACCTGCACACACAAAATATCCGAATCTCTTCCCAGAAACCAGCCCGTATGCAGCTACTCTGGTTGTAGTAGGAGAGGAGAGCTCCAGAGTGGTGAGTAGACATGCTATGGTCAGAAATAAGAACGTGTTCTGCTTTTATTTAATATACATGTATAAGTTTTTCCTATAGATGCTTATCTTAGATATTTTATACAAGCTTTTGAATTCTGGAAAGATGAACCATGTCCAGGAGAAAGCAGCACTCAGACACCAAGTCCTATTAACAGTAAGCAGATCGCTTGTGTACGTGAAAAAAAACCACAAAATCAAACATGGAACTCATTAACTAGTGCTTAATGAAAGGCTTCAAAAAAAGAGTCATTAGATTCCTTAGGGATTACAGGCAAGTAAGTGTTCACCTATGGCAAAGGACCTACAAGAATCTCAGAAAGACTGAGTGCGTATAAAAAACTTTAAGAATTTTTTAAAATAAATAAGTCTACAGACAAACTAGAATAGTTTGGATTTGTAAAATTCCAGTACAGGAAGAATCTCATGTACCTCCAGATCTCATCATGCAGTCCACTTTATCCTTGCAGCTGTTAGTTAACATGTAATCCTGATTTCTGGCAGAGAAAAAAACAAGACACGTTAAAGATGCAGAACTCCACCCATACATTAAAAATGAGGTTTTTGCAGTTGTTCCTCAAGTCTCAGATTTATTAGAGGTGTGGTAAACACTGCAACATCACCACATATTTTACCATTTTTGCAGTTGCTAGCTAAATACTGTGTTACCTCGTATTTTTCAAGGGATTCCATGCTGACATTATCAGAAGATCATGGTAAATCTTTGCCTCTATTGACAGATAACGTTCCAAATTTCATCATCGTATTTCAGCTGCTCAAGGATCCCTCTGCAAACTCGCCCTTGCTTTCTGAGCATCAGGTGTGAAAAGACAGAACTTGTCCACTCAAACTGTACCTAAATAATTGAATAGTGCAAACAACTGGAGTGCAGCCTGGACATTTATACAATTACCAATTAATATGGCTAAAACTCTTGTCTTATCTAGATTGCAAACAACCACACTGCAGAACTGGATGTTGACGTGCATAATTCTGTGTTAGTTCAAAGTGCAGGTCATTGCATATTCATGAAGCCTTAGTTAAAACAACAGCAAAGCAAAACCTCAACCTTTTGCCAGTCAATTGAAACCAGCCAGACCTATGACTTCTGCTAAGCACTGCATTTTTAGACATGAGGTTTTATTTTGAACATCTCCAGATTCCAGCCATATTAAAATCTCGCCACCCTGCAGCTAAGCACATGTGGGGCCCTGGTGCAGAGGTGGAAGGGAGTAGGGGCTGACTAAATGCCCTAAGCTCTTTATAACACAATTATCAACTGAATTTATCCCTCCCTTAGTCTTTCAAAATCATATTTTAATTGTCTGTCCTCTGAAGAAGTTCAACTTTCCTATTCACTGACAAACCTAAAATCAGCAACGTTTCCAAAGCATGGAGAAAAATATTTAATGAAAAAAGATATATGTATATAAAAAGACTCTGATACAAGCCATTTAACAAAAACAACAAAGAGGGAATACCAAAACAGAAACAGACAGCAATACTTATATTTACATTATATTAAGAGAATAAATTTAATCAAATATAACATCTCGCTTGGATTTTCAGCCAACCCTTCAGAAAGAGGGGGTTTTACAGTAATGATGGAACCAGAGTAAAAATACATTTTCTATTTTAGACAGTAGTGGATATGACCCTTGCGTTGCAAGATGCTTTCAGAGGTTACCCAAAACTAGACTGATTAAAAAGCTTCCCGAGTGCTGACCGTAAGTTGCTCTGGCAAAAGCAGTGCAAAAGCAAAGCCTGTATTTCCTCCAGCTTCATCATTCTTGAGTTCATCAGCATCATTAATTTGCACAGAGGTAATTATACTAGTTTTAACAATTTTAGGTAAGTAGTAATCATACACCTAGGTGAATCCCATTGCTCTGTCCAACATTTTTACGTCCACAAAGAAACCTTCCCTGCTGTTACATTTTAGAATGAAATTTGATTTAAGACATAAGGAATCTTAAGTCTCTCACATTCCTAGTGCAGTTGCAAACACAAAACCTGCCACATTACAACCAGCTTTCTTTTTAAAGGAGATGCAGAAGAGTTTCTCTCTAACATTTAAAATAACCTCTTCCCCATGCTTCTAAAGATAACTCAGCGATGGAGAGAGAACCTGTATTAAACTCCCGACAACACACAAGTAGGTTGAGATGCCTTGAGAAAGATCCTGGAAGATTCAGCAATCAGTCCAAGTATGGATACTCTCCTGAGGTCAGAACACATGTATTTGAACCACAATCCCCTTTACAAAAGCCAACATCTCTCAGTGTTATTTGGGATTTTGATGGATCAGCAGCTATGAGGGCAACAAAAAGAGTTAAATATTTAAGAAGCCTCCACCATATATGATTAGTCAAAAGCAGCTGAAACTTCAGCTGGATTAACTGTACAAACCAGGGTGAACTGATGTAGTCCATTATCTGACCCAGCATTTATCAACCATTTTTTTCCCCTCATACCAAAGGCAAGAAAGATGTAGATCTTACGTGTGGACGGAAGTTTTTATAAGTCTAGGACAACACACTGTAGGCATATAACACAGATAGCAGCAAAGTAACTTTCTGTCTGTTTGGGGGTTGGATATTTTTTCTTTTTTGAAAGCAAGAAAGTGCTTCAGAGCTTGGGAAAGTGAGCAGGATCAGAACTCCTCATGGACGTTACGTGCATAGTCCATAAGCTTGCTGCCTGTGAAGTATTCACTGTATTTCAGGATCTCCTCCAGCTCTAAGTGGTGGTTTTGATTTTCATCTGCTACTGCTATCATTTGCTTTGCTTCATTTAGGGCATTGTACTCATTCATAGGATCCATATATTCCTAAAAGAAGCAAGAAAATTTTCAGTCACTGAGCACACAGAATTACAAACCTTAGCTCTCTGTAAGCTTCAGCAATTGAAACCAACATAAGCCACCCCAAAAGGAACATAAGTCATGGAAAAAGGTGTGAGCACCTCTTTTTAACAGGCTCACATCTACCTCCTAGCTGTTTTTCCATTCACTGCTTCCTTGGCTGTTCTAGTAGAAATCCAGATTTTTCTCAGCTGATGCCAGTGTCTACAATAAGAACATTTTTGATGTTTTGGTTGCGAACTAAACTCGGTCAAATCTGGTGGGTTTGGTGAAGAAATATCCATTGAAAGCTAAAAAGTCTGTGACTTGCTTTCATGTGCTTCAAACCCATGCAAGCGTCTGCGTGACAAAAAACCCTAAAAACATTCTTGTGAGTAAGTTATGCCAGGAAAATTCCCTTTCCTCTTAAACAATACTATCTGCAAGCACTACAGAACAATGCTGCAATCCAAAGTTTTGTAAAGCAGACACAGACCCCCCATACTGTTAATTCAAATATTTTTTTACTTCATATTCTCTAAAGCAGTTTCAGTCCTGTATTTATAAACCAACCACTGGTTTTAAAACCACTAGAACTAGCTATTTGAGGAAGACTTACCTCCAGCTCTTCCATTGTGACAATACCATCGTGGTTAGCATCAATGACCTCCTCAAATTCCTTCCTTCTGTCTTTTACCCAATCATCATCAATATCTTGAGCTTGCTGGTTCTCTACAGTACCAACAGGTAATGAAATAAACTCTGAAAGGGTAAGTTTCTTATCTCCGTCTTGATCTACAAGAGAAGTACACAGTAACTGAAAATTATTTGCTTAATGCCCATTAAAAATGAGAAATTCCTTCATGTCAGAGACGTCACTGGTACAATCTGCCTGGTTTCAGCAGACCACAACCCTGACTCTAGCAGAGAACAACAGTTATATTTATATCTTTGGTCAGGCAAAGACTCTCTGCATTATGGCACAAGGTTTTAGAAAGCTAAAAAAACCCAAACCAAACACTCATCAATATACTAAGCAAGAAGTTTTACTTGTCCCGAAGGTCCTTGCCAGGTGGCAAGCTGAGCATTTGTTTTATTTAAATTGCTGTTTATTTTTTCAACAATCTACTGCAACAGAATTTTTCTTACAGCTGTATCCAGTCTCCCTTTGTATTAGCATTCAGGCAAATTAACCCTCATAAAAGACTGTGTACTGGAGTTGTTCTGTCTGTGTGTGTCCCACATTCAAGTATTACTGGAAACGCTTCTTATTTATGAAGCTAACAACTACCAAAGTCTTAGTTATCTTTCTTTTTAATCCAGGTGTACTAGCAGTTTTAAATATGATCACTATTGAATCAATAGGAAAAAAAAGTGTGCCAATACTTACGAATTTTTAAAAAAATTCTTAGAAACCTCAACCATTTATTTCCACTTTCATGACTGCACATCACGATTCCTACACAGTTGCTGTACTGGGGAAGTACAAAGCAATTAATGTTCTCCTCATGGAACGTTCACATCAATGTATTTTATAGTATTTAATTATTCATTAAACTTTTCTGCTATTGCTACAGTGACCCTACAATGCAGCAGCACTTCAGTGTGAAATAGTGTCAGCTGATCTTCTTTGCATTAAGTTCTCAGAATATCTAACATATAATATTGTGCTCTTCTTTAATAACCAAACACTAAATTTAGTTGAGACATGCACAGACAACTCCAGAGATGCCAGCATTTGTGCTAACAGTTAGGTTTTTCTTACTCCTTACATTAGAAGATGTGTAGAACAAACAAGATGTGTCAAAATTTCAGACTGATCCATGACAGTGCAATGACTTAACAACATGTGCTAAACAGAATGGTTTGCAAGTAAACAACTCCCAAGAAGTGTGTTTTAGAACAGCATACCCAAATCTCGGATGATTTCTTTCACCATGAACTTCAGCATTCCCCTACTATGTTCTGGATGGAGAAAAGACAAGAACTCTTCTTCATTCAACAGCAGATCAGGAGGTGGATTGTCAGCCTGGTACCACCGATCCTTCAGGTTATCTAAAACTTCCTGTGCTAGAAATTTAAGAAAAAGATTAAATAAATTGAACATAGTAGCTTAAAAGTTCTTAAAACATACTTTCCCCTGTTACTCAGTTGTTTAAACAACGATGACCTGTGAACCAGTTATTCTGCAGCTCAACTCTCAGGGAAAGTGGGTGCCGAGGGGAAAAAAAGTGCAATTAGTTTCATCTAGCTTGTGCTGAAACACAAGGAAAAATCCTGTAACCAAATAACTGAAAATACAGATTTAGCTACATCTGGATCAAAACTTCAATGAATCAATTGAAAAGTGTTGCCCTGCCAGTACTGTTAGCTGGCTATGATAGGAGAGGTATGAATAATCTAACTTTGTTCAGTACTTGTTGTTCTCCTTTCTTATTTTCATAACTTTGAAGCCCACTACCAAGAGAACTCTTTCACCAGCAGTACCTTTCTTCTGAATGAATCATTTTTGTTTCCTACTTCAAATCAAGTCCTGTGCATTGAAATAGCCAAAACATTCTCAATTCTGTATCAGAAAGCATTCTGACTTCAGATCAAACCCTGCACGTGTTTCAGTTATCACTATGATTTAATAAAGGGAGATATTTTTGCTGCAAGGAGCAAATGCAAGTTGAAGCACACGTGTATGAACAGACACGTCCGCACCAAAATCACTTCACATTTCCCCTTCTTTCCTTTCATCTTACATTATGCAGATAAGCACTTTTAAGGTGAATTTCTCCTAAATTCAGGTGAGGATCATAATCTATACATGAGTTTCCGCTAAAACCATGCATCTAATTTGAAGAAAAAAACCCACCCCACAACACACAACGTATTATGTGCACCTTGTGGTGCTGAGCATAACCAAACAGGAACATAAAAACCTGTGTAGAGTATTCTTTTTCTGGTGTAGGCATTTTCTAAATGACACACTGGAAAAAATACTATCTGTAGCACACCCTGCTATCCGCAAAACACACCAACAAACACAAATCTGAAGCACTTGCTTTTCACAAGTTTTAAAACCACTCCGAAAGACTGTGGTCTTCAGATAAACTTTTTTTTTAAATTTAGTAAACAGCCTTAAGTACCTCCTGCCCGCTTTTGGTTGCTGAGTTACAAGAGAAAAAAACCCCCAACAGCTGCATCTACATTTTTGAACTGCATCTACATTTTTGAACTGCTAGATGCAATTAAGAGTTTAGTCTTCAGTGAATGTTTTTTTGTGAAGAACGAAGAAATCCTTCAAGAGTCTTAATATGAATCTTGGGGCAAGTTTGCAAATGGCAAGTTTTCAGTATATAAAACACACAAGTAAATGCAAAATAATCAAATCACTGGTTTTCCAGTGTAACCCAAATGTTAGAAGTCACAAGCCAAATCCCTTTGCCCACCTTTCTTCCTCAGTCTGAAATGAAGCTCAACTGTCAGTCATCAGCTGAAACTGTCATTATCTGCACAAGTCAAATAAAGCTCTGGCCTGGCATCCAAACTGCAGCGTGCTTCTGCACAAGATTCAGAATGTGCCTTAAGATCCACACATTCAGTTATTATTTATCATACAGACAAAAACCAGTATTTTTACACTGCCCTGGAGTATGAAATGCAGTTTTGCCCAGCACCCTCAGGAAGCGGTAGATAACCAATTTGATTTTCCCAAACAAGGCTTATCACCTAGGTAGAAAAATTATTATGTACACACTTCCCTTATTCAGCAAATCTCTTATCTGATGAGCATTCCTGTAAACTGTAGCTAACCACACTGCCATAGAACACGCTGCACAGGTGTTTTCCCTGCCATAAAATTCAAAGGCCCATTTGCATTTTAGTTGCTTTTTGATAAATGGAAAATGTAACATAACCCGCTTTTAAATGACTAATTCCTGCAAGGAAAGGCTAGGGCTTTGTGTTTTGCTTAACAGTAAGTTTAAACACTTTTAGATGGGGAAGAATAGGGAGCTTCCTCTGTTAAGAGTTGCCGTATTTATACCACGCCAGATTAAATTGAAAGTTTCAATAAGAAAGAAAGGATCACTCACTAACCTAAAGAATCAACCTCCCTCTATAAAAAGCTTTTACAAAATAACTGTCAGGCAACCTTCTGCTATGAACTTCTAGCACGCCTTGCAGTGCCAAACTATGTCCCTGTTTAATCACAAGAGTGGTAGCACAGACACCTCTCCTCGATTTTAAAGCAGGAATCACGTATAGCAGCTCCCTTTCATTTGAAGCAACAGCATGAACAATACAACGGGGCACAGACAAGACAGGACTGACAGATTTCAGCAGACTGTTAAACATAAAAACCTGAAAACTATTCAAATAGGCAGTAACAAATGAACAACCAAGATTTTTGAGCATTAAATATTTACATCAAGAGTGTCAGGAAGGTGGATTTGAAAAGAAATCCAGTTTTGTCTTATGACTTGCACCTGCTACATTTGTGTAGAAGCAGAACAACTGAAACATTCATTGTATATTAAAAACAGTTTTAGGAAAGAAAAATAAAAACCAACACACACCAACAGTCTGCACTTACTTTCTTCATCTATTTTCAGCTCTTCATTGTTTCTGATCTTCTCTGCAATCTCTTTTTCATTAAAGCCCTTGCTTGCCAAGAATTTGATTTTATATTCATCCCAGGACACATGGCCTGCAAGAAAGAGCCACATCTCAGACATGACATCATATACTTAAATGACAGACTTTTGGTCTCATTACTTAAAACAGTATGTGCTAAAATCTTTTGGTTCAGCACTGTAACCATCACACTAAGCTTTATGAATGGTAATAGGAAAGCCATCACCTGATTCATTTTTATGCTTCATTAGACCAGACAGGCCTTGTGAGAATAACCTACTTATGTCACCATTCTCACCCCATCCCTGGCACTCAACTTGTTACAATTTCCTTTGACCACAAGTGAGAGAACACCACAGTCAACAACCAACTACAGTGCTGACTGAAGCACATCACTGCTTTGCTCCATTTTCTTCTGCATGGATCAAAACTGCTGTGATTACACGCAGCCCTAAGGAACCTGCATTTTGTCACAGCACATCCAAAGAGCCACCAGTAGGCCTGGCTACAAGCAACTGCCTGAAGATGTCATCAGGAGGTGGAGGATCCGTTCACCTTACCATCACCATCAGGGTCCACAGCTCGGAAGTGCATTTTATTCTCTTTCACAGCTTCCTGGAAATGTTCATCCGTCTTTTCCATGATCCAGCGCTGCATCTCTTTCGCACCAATCTTTTTATCGTTGTTTATATCCACCCTAGGGATGAACAGCAAATAAGATTGAGATTTGGGGCTTAGAGGTGTGATATATTTTTAGATTCTAAATTAATTACTTTACGCCACAATAACAAACATCAGTTGCTATGGAAAAGAGTATATTAAGAACTAGAAAGTAAACAAGTAGCAAGTTACCCGTTTATTTCATAACCTAGATGATGTAGTTACTTTAATTACTACTCAGTAAAAACATTCAGCCATCCTTTGCTCTGCTATAAGTTAACTCATTTCAATATTATGTTTTTGAGTAAATTTTTAAAGCAAAGGAAACCACAAACACATTACTCATTGCATATTAGCTCATTTCCTATTGGTTGAGAACTGCCAGCTGCTGCAGACTTTCACTACTTTGGAAAAAATCTTTCCAAAGTCCTTTTTACCTTGGTCTTCCAAGATCTCCAAAGTTTATAACAAGCTGCCTCTCTGTGTCTGCCCAGATCACATCACAGGTGTCCTGACCGTTACAATGAAAATATGATGTGAATAACCTTGGTGCAAGGACCTTCAAACTGTTTAATACTTTGACTGTAGTATTGTGAGTGAAAAAACCAAACCAACCAAGTATCCTCTGTTGTACCTTGATCTTTGGTAACACATTACAGCCGATAGTTTTTAATTCTTAACACAATTAAAAGTTCTGCACATACATTTGTTCTCTGTTAGGTTTCTGAGTTATCAGGCTCACTTTGCTTTGTCAAAGGACATGCTTGTACTCAGTGCTACTGAGCTAGAGAACTGAACTTTTTCTGCCTGAATAAAATTATCAGTAAACATCCAATCCTACAATCTACTGTTCTCCTTCATGTACTACCAATACTGCTTTATTTTAAGATGCACTGCTATACCATCAATTCCATTAATGCTTCTTCATTAAAAAGAAATTAATATAAAAATTACAGTTGAAGAACAAATACAAAACCAACAACATGCCACTGCAAGGTTTTTCTGAGCGTACCAGTAAGTACTTATTCAAAAAAGATATAACAATACTTAAAACCAAAAAGACATCACCTACTTTTAGGAGACAAGATTCTATTTAAAGTCTATCAAAACCTTTTTATTTAATTAAAAAAAACAACTCAAAATGACAACAAAAAGCCCCAGCTTGACTCTAGCTTTTTTATCTGCTTGTATCACTGTCTTTACCAGTACCACAGTGTTATCATTGAAACTCGGGTTGTTAAATATGTGATTTGCCTTTAAATGTCAACTAAATGTTAAAAGCTTAAGCCAAATAACACCCTAGCACCTCACTCTCTACAACACTTGGCTGTATTAATAAATGCAGTATTAGTGGTTTTAAATATTGTATCACATCTTTCCAGGCTCAGTATCAGCAGCTTTCCAGTACCAATGGCAAGACCAGTAAAGTGGCCACGTTCCACTCATGTCACCTTGCACTTACCAGGTGAACAAATGTGGGGCTTGAGCAGGAATAGGAACTGCCAAAAATGAGCACCCTCCCCTCGACATTTAACATTCTAGTTTCCTTAGATCAAAGCTACCAAGCTTACTGCTTCCAAGCTGTACTTTCCACCTAAATCACCCCCTAACCAGGGAGAAAGGTTAACAAACATCATCCCATTTATTGCTCTTCTAGCTCAGGAAAGTCCACCTTTGTCCTGCTGCCACAGTTCACAAGAAGCCTCCAACCACCCAGATTTTCATGAACTAACAGGCACCCAGTGCACCAGGTGAGCTGAAACCCTGCCAGTGCCCACAAACAGCACCTCTGCTTTTGAGGGGAATATTTACAACTGTGTGAACTATAAGATAGGGTCCTGCTGTGAGGATAAGGCTGTAAGAACAAAAGATTGCCTGTGTTTCCCTGGACAATTCCCTCATTCAGAACAGACTGCTGAAAACAACAAATGGTTTGGGGTTTTTCTTGCAATGATGAGAAGTACAAGCAGAAAGGATGCCAAGCAAGGCCTTCTCACAGATTGTCTTGACCTGAAGACACCTGAACACTTGACCTTGGTAGGGAATGAAGACTAAAAAGATACACCCAGGATTTTCTGCACCATGCCCCAAATTCACAGGGCAAGGTGGAATCAGTGGTTAACTTGTCACAAACCACTCTGCAGACAAGCAAGTCTTGGCCTCCCAGGAAAAGAGCGACTCCAGGAACTGAAATACAGAATTCTGGAATGCCACTGGTTCTTCCAGTCACACATAGCTTGTCTGCCTCAAAAAACATGGTTTGGGGAGCTTTTCTTCCATGTTTCAACTTTATTTTCAGTAACTCTATTCGACAATAATGTATGTTTTGAGTCACACCCTAGAATCTCAGCTGTCCTAATTAAAAACACATTGTGTGTTTTCTTGATGCCTTCAAAGAAGACATTTCCAAAGCACCTGGAAGCCTGTGACCTACCAGCTTTTTACAGAAGTTCACAGCATTTCTTTTCTCACTCAGCCTTTAGGAGTAGCCTAGAAAGCAACGAATTTCCTCAGGATGCTTTTCTACATTTCTAATCTGATCATCTGTTGATCTAAATTGATCATGAATCCAATTACTTTAGGCTTACTAAGACAATCTCTTTCATAACACAAACAGGCAGAAATGGAGTTTGCAGTCTATGAATGACAATTTACTAACCACCAGCTAAATGTTCCCAATAAACAGACAGCAATAAAGAAAATTAAACTTTCTAAGCACAATCTTAATATTTGTATATATCCTCCCAATGAAATGAAAGCAGCAGATATGGTAATAAAAGATTCTACTCTAAATGGAAAAGCCACTCTGGTTTGCCTGCTTGCTCTACCTGCCTTTACTTAGGAGAGCACCAGAAAAAGAAAAATCCAATGTCATTATTGACGTTTTTCCCTGTTAGTGAAAGGTTTGCAGAAAAAAAGCTCTGTTAAGCCTTCTCAGTTTGTCTAGATTATATGTACATCCCCACATCAGCATTAAGAGAGCCAATGTAATTTAAGCTGTCCCAATAAAATCAATCCTCCACTGCCAAAACGCAAATAAAGCCAAGTCTGCCACCTCGTGTCAGAAAGCACACACTGACTTTGATTTCCATTTCCATTACTGACCTCCAAACACCTGAGGGTTTGTTAGCTGCCACAAACCTTACCCAGCACAAGTTTTCACACAGAAACAGCATGTTTTGTCATCAGTTTTACCAGATCACAGCACCAAGCCTTTACCCTGAGTGCATGCTCACTCCTGAGAACAGTTTGCACAGGTACATTAACACCTTTGTGACACGAACACAGTGCTCAGAGTATGATGCTTTCCCCCTCATCATTATGATTTTTAAATATTACAGAAAAATGTGCAAATTTTACTCTGAAGATCACAGAAAGAGGCTACACTGCTCTTGGCAATGTGCACAACTTACTTTGAAAAGATGACCATGAGCTTCTTCCTATTTCTTCTGGGTTCTGAATCTTCCTCAAACTCCTCCATATCTTTTCCTAGAAAAACTTCCTGATGAAATTCTTTGTTAAGATGTCCATCCATCTCCATTTTGACCCCGTTCAAGTGATCTGGGGGCAGGATCTCATTCTCATCTTTACTGTCAGCTGGCTTTTCTTTGAGGACCGAATTATTTGCCGGCCTTGCATAAACATCCATCAGAAGAAACACAAACAGAAGGGACAAATACAGAGATCCCAAACTGCAGAGGAAGGCCTGTCTTGACATCATTTTTTCCTTTTTATTCAAAGTATTGGCTGATTAAATCACTGTGAATGGACGGAAGGATCTAAAAAGGAAAGAATACATGCAAAGTAAAGTCCTGAACAGCACATCACTAATAAAACATCTCCTAAAATCCATAAGAACCCACACACAGAAATTAATCTATGTCAGTTTTCGGCCTGCACAGCTGTAACCTCTCTCAGAGGGTTTCGGAAGGCAACACCCTTTAAATGGCCCAGTTCTGCCCTGAAAACCATCTCCAGGTGTCACGGCATGAGCTGACCTGGGAACTGAAGCCCAAGCACTTACTGAAAGCAGCAAAAAGAGGCCTAAAGGTGGTTCTGGGAAGAGGTGACCGAGGGCAACGCGATTACAAACGCCCTCACACAAAGCAGAGCTGGGAGCACACAGGAAACAGCCGGCAGGAAAAGCAACCCCAGGGGCGGACCCTGCAGCACCTCAAAGTCGCTGCCACGGAGGAGCTGGCAGAGCGCAGGGCCCCACAGAGCCCGGGGCCGAAACTTCCACCGGGGAGGGGGCTGCGAGGGCAGCGGCGGTCCCGACCCCGCCCCGGGAAGGGTCGCACTCACTCACCTTCTCTGCAGGAGGCGGACGCAGCCTCCGAGCACGGTAAGAGGCGGCGGGGAGGCCTCGCTGCCCGTGCGCGGCTCCTGAGGGCGCGCAGGACCCCGGGCCCGGTCCCGCCTCAGGCCCGGGCGGAGGGAGGAGAGCGCTGCCCCGGAACTGCGTCACGACGCCGTGCGTGCGGCCGCGCGGCCATCTTGGAGCCGGGCAGCGAGGGCCTGGTGCCACGCGCGGGCGCCCCTCCCCCTCACGGCGG
>VZRW01011495.1:202064-277338 GCA_013398125.1 Aegotheles bennettii | reverse complement strand
CACCTGGCTCTCGGCCGCCGGGCACCCCCCGCACCGCGACGTCTGGAGCCGCTTTGTCATCGGCACGGCCGGGCTGGGCCCCGAGGAGCTGCGCGGGCTGGAGCTGGAGCAGAGCCACCACGGGGACCTCCTGCTCCTGCCCGAGCTGCGCGATTCCTACGAGAACCTGACCGCCAAGGTCCTGGCCACCTACGTCTGGCTGGATCTCCACCTGGACTTCCAGTTCGCCCTCAAGGCCGACGACGACACCTTCGTGCGCCTGGATGTGCTGGTGGAGGAGCTGAGGGCCAGGGAGCCGCGGCGCCTCTACTGGGGCTTCTTCTCTGGCCGGGGCCGAGTGAAATCCGGTGGCAAATGGAAAGAGAGCGCCTGGGTGCTCTGTGACTACTACCTGCCCTACGCCCTGGGGGGTGGCTACGTGATTTCTGCAGATCTGGTGCACTACCTGCGGCTCAGCAGGGACTACCTGAACATGTGGCAGAGTGAAGATGTCTCCCTGGGGGTCTGGCTGGCTCCCATCGACGTGAAGAGAGTGCACGACCCCCGCTTCGACACCGAGTACAAGTCGAGGGGTTGCAACAATAAGTACATAGTAACTCATAAGCAGAGCATCGAGGACATGCTGGAGAAGCACCAGACCCTGGCTAAGGAAGGGAAGCTCTGCAAGGAGGAGGTTAAGCTCAGGCTTTCCTACATGTACGACTGGGGAGTGCCCCCTTCGCAGTGTTGCCAAAGGAAGGATGGCATCCCGTGAAATCCGAGGCAGGAAAAGGCAGAATGGTGATGGACTCGTTACTGTTACTTGGGGAAGAATCCCAGTAACCAGGGCTTAAAAATTACTTGAAGGATTTTGCACGATTCGTTGTGTCACGATCAATGAAACCCTGAAACTCCTCTAAGAGCTGCTGATGTGGCATGATGTAGAGATGTTTGAAGAAAAAATAGATGACAAAGAGCATGGAAAAAGGCTCGTGACAGGACTGAAAGCAAATAAGAGGGTGCAGAATATGGATAGTACAGAAAATTTTGATGAAAAGTTGCTGGGAGATTTTTAACAGACCCCAAGATTTATTTGCTAGAGATCCTGAGGGGCCTTTGTGCTTGTGATTGTGAAACAAGCATGTGCTGTCTATTTCCTGGCGAGGAGCAAGTGTCAGTTCACAGGGTCTGAAGGCTCTCACAGGGTTGGCAGTGGGAACAGGTGCCTGGTTATTGACACAAGCAGCCAAGTGAAGGGAACAGTTTTACCTGGGGCATTGGTGGCAGGGGCAGGACAGAGCCTGTCCTTTGCTGAGTGCTCCCATTTACAAGAATGGAATTGTTAGACCTCTGTGTAACTTGTCTCTGAGCTTTTTTTGTTGTTTTAAAGACATGTACATAAGTTATCTGGCAGCTATGGAGCAAGTCTGTATTTCAAGAGGTGGATGAGTTACAGTATTTGGCAGATACAGAATATGTTATCTTATTTTGGGGGCAAATAGTTATGCTACAGAGCTAGCCTGCAGTTAGGCGTTGGTGTTCTTAGCTTATCCTCCAACACTGTCTCTGAAGAAACATTTCTACAGTGAGTAAGCTACTACAGGGTCAGACATTGTAGGCTTCAGGTTTATGTTGTTCTGGCTTACTTCTATAAAATATAAATTAGCGGGATTAGACCAGTGGAAGCTCCTTGGTGTTCAAACAAGATTGCCCTAACATTGGTGCCTCAGCTGAGAAAGTAAACCCTGTATGGAGTCAAGAAATAGGTTCCCCCACCCTCCAGATTCCTGTTTGAGGGGAACCTTGTCTCTCTTCAGGAGCTGCACTTCAATCTAAGGAGATGAATCCCCCAACAGTCACATTTAGGTGCCTGAAACCAGACCATGTGGGTTCCCCCCCGTCCCCAAGAGCACCTTAGAGTGGAACTAAAAATAATTATACAGGAGGTCTGAGTGATGTGTCAGTGAATGGATTATATCCCTCAGTCCTTTCTACACTACAAATAACTCCAGTACTGACAGCGTGTGTCAGCATCAGGTGCAGTACTGAGCAGTCAATGCAGACAGGACATTCTTGGCTGCAGAAAGATCATTTACACCATTTCACCACATCACTTATCCCCAAGCCTTCAGCTATTCTTGCAATTCCAACATTTTTGAGTGGCAGGTGCTCTGATACACTGAAATATTTTTTCCCTGTACCAGTACAGAGCTGCTGACTTCCAGTAACCTTTGTCAGCTACAGATCTTTCAGTATAAGCAGAATTTTCACTCCTGTGCCTGAGGGGTGTTCTGAGTTATCAGTTTAACTGTTTGTAGCACACTGCACTTTCATACTGTTTCATTTCCTCCTCTCCCTAGGTCAGTGTCTGTCCCCACCTGCAGGAAGGGACAAATTGCAAAGAAAAAAAATAAAAAGGGGTGCCAATATCTGTATTTTTGTTTCCTAAATTAGCAAGTTGGCAATTCATACCAAAGGAACCAAGTACGGATTTTCTGTTACTCTTCTCTTGTTCTGATTAAATTATTGAGAATTAAGAAAAGTTTTCTGCAGAGACTGGTCTGAAAATCTGAACAAATTTTTGACTTCCTTCCAAAACAAGCTTAAGATACTGGAAAAAGTTATTTTAGCATGTGTCAACTAATGCCTGCTTACGTATTGGCAGATAGGCAGAAGTGCTTTTCAGCAAGGTTTGCTATTCTAAAACAAGAATTTAACAAGATTACAGGAAATTTAAATTGGTTTTTAAAAAAATACCTATTTGCCATTTGAGGTTCATTAGTATTGTGTGTATATATGTGATTAAATGCCTGTAATGTGAGTATTTATTTATAATTATTGAATACTTATATAGGGAAAATAAGATCGTTAAATGTCATTTTATACTTGTTTAAGGAGGTACTGTAACGTCCATGAATTACTTATCAAGCAGTGCTTGAATTTATTGCTGTACGAGCCATTATTTGAAGTCCTGGGATCCAAACTGCAGACCAAGAGCCTGCTGCACTCCTCCTGTGCTGGTGTGAATGTGCTGCCCATCCATTTCTGCCAGCAGTGGTGTTCATGGAAGTGGTTTGTGTTGTCAGCGTGACCTCTCCCTGCCTCCAACCCTCATCCTCATGCTTTTCTGGGTGTTGGTGTGTACGAGTTCAGGTCTACCACCCAGTTATCTTCAACACTATTGACCTTTTTGTTATTATTTAAAGATTTTTTTTTAAATTATTTTTTAAAATCAGGAATTTAGTGTTCTACCAGAGCTGATAGATATGGTAGAGAAATTAGTTGTTGAGAAATTGATACATCCTCTCCATGATCATATCCAAGACCTGATGCTGAAGTGACAATGGCATAAACTTAACTAGAAAGTCAATTTTATTTTCTAGTGATTTTTTTTAAGGTTATGTGCAACATGACTGACTTTAGTGGGTAAAAATAAGTAGCTAAAACATTAATTTCCATACCAAATAAACAAACAGTTCCATCCAGAAAACCCTCAAGCTTCCAAGAATTCCTATAGTCAGTTCAAGATTAAAAAAAATCAACTTAGAAATTAACATTGCTGTAACCAAACCCTTCCTGAATGCCCAGCCTTGTTCACGTGGAGTTTGCTTAAATACAGCTTGTGTGTTATACTTTATTTTATTTAGAACACACTGCCTGCGAGACTCAGATCTGTTGCTACACGTACCTGTGTGGGAGATCATCTACCTTGGGACTGGAACTACTTTATGCCAACATCACACACCAATTCTTACTTTCCAATACAGACCATTTAGGTAATGTCTGGGACAACTTGGATCAGTCTGTTACTTGCAGCCTGCCTGAAGCTGAAGGATGCTACGTGCTAAGTGTGCCTTGATGAAGCAGAGTTAGCGTGGGGTGCTGTGCTGAGTCGCTTTGAATGAAATTGCACATTTTTTGCAGCCACATAACTGTACCATTTGGGAGTAGGCTGTGGCATGGGGTTTATTTGCTCAGCATTTATCTAGGAAATAAACTGCTGGAAACCTGAAGCTGTCTGTGATGATGAAGACTCTCATTAATTGCCTAAGTGTATTGTATGTGTATTTAGGTCCTTTCATGTACGCCTTTATTGGCCAAAGGAGCTGTGTGCTGTGATTTTTAATAAAAGCCTTTTGCTGTATAGGTGACTGCTTGTTCTATGTATGACATATAAACTCTGATTATTTATTATTTTATTGGCTCTGTCTTCAGCTGTTGCACAAAAATGCTTCAGTTCATGTCAGTCACCCTGACCCCTGAAGCAGTGAGTGGCCTGGGAGGAATGCCACTGGGTCACACATACATGTGCCTGTTCATCCTAATTCTACACTGGTAGGGATGTAGGGGCATGACTTGAACTGTAATGCAATCAGATAAAGGGTTTCTCTGATTAAAAAGTGCATTGATTTAGTAGCTAAGCAGTAGTTTGAGCAGTTAGACATTGATTAGCACCATTGGCTACAGTCCTGGTTTGTGTAAAAAAGAAAAACCCCAAAATACCAGCAACATTCTGACAAAGAACTGAAAATATTTTCAATTTAACATCCGTTCAAATCACTTCAACACTTGGAGCACTTTAAATTTCACTAACTTTCTGCAGATGAATTAGCCAGTTCCCTTTAAAATGAGTGTGTTCGTGCTGCTTCTGCCAAACCCTCAGCAGCACATTTTGGGCTCCAGCCCAGAGCAACACCTCTGGGTTTAGCTAAATAAACCAATCTGAACCCAGAGGCACAAGAGAACTCTTAAGACCAAGCTGTTACTTTTGATCAGAAGCGCCCTGGTTCTCACTAGCAATTCTTCAATTACCTATTCAGATTTTTCTTGGAGGTGTTTGTACCAAAGCACACTCTGATCAGCAAACCAACAGTAGTTTTCCCTTGTAATCCTATGATCCTGACGTACCACAGTCACCTCTGGCACAAGGAAAGCTTTGGCACATTTAAGGCATTACTGCCAGGCTGGGATGAAGGGGTAGAAACAGAATCCAGACTTCAAGCCACCCATATTTCTTCTGCTACTTCTCAAGTAGCAAGGAGACAGTGACACCAGGGCAAGAGCAGGGAAAGAAGCTTTTCACCCCATTTTTATTCTCCTTTTCTGAGATATTTATTCAGCCCACTTGATGCCTGGAGTCATAGTAAAGAATAATCTTTCATTATCAGTCTCTATCAATTCCTACAAGTTCCTGAGGAAACCAGGAGCAAGTGAATTGGACCAGATTGGTTCATCTTGTTCCTTTTTCCATGAATTATGCATTATTTGCTCTACTCAGGACCTAGCCACCTCGTATCTCGAAATTACTGTCTCTGGGACACAGCAAGTTTTCATTGCTGGAAGCAGTGGTTTCATTTCAAACGCAGCCATCCAATTCCAAAGACACCTAGTTCGGAAATTATTCCGAGGCCAAGCAATCTGAAGTAAATAAAGGCACGAGTATAAAACCTTGAAGCTAAGAGGAGTTATTTTGCTGCACGATGTGAGATGTTCTAGCTCCAACACAAATGATCAAATTGCTATTGAAGTGAAGGGAAGGAGAAGACTGAGAAATTATGCAGCTAATTCAAACCAGGCTGCCCAGGTCATCAACCAAAGGAGACACCAGGACCAAGTCCCTTAGTTTTATAACCAGTTTCCATCTGTAACTTTCCCAAGCCACAGATCTCCAGGTGCTCTCAGCAGCCCATCAATGACTTAGGAAGGTAATTGTCAGCCTTCAGGTCTAAAAAGATTAGACCCCAAATTAAGGTCATTAACCCCAAAGCAAGTTCCTAGCAGCAAAAGAGGAGCAAGCAAGTCAGGGGTGGCTTGGTCCCAGCAGCAGAAGGTTTGCAGTTAATGCACAACACCAGATACTCAATAGAAGTTCTCAGAGAAGCATGAAGACTCTTTAGGTTTTCCTCCATACTAGACAAACAAACATTACCTCTGCTCCAAACCCACCCCCCCTGTTTGCCACAGCTGTTAGAGGAGCTCTGCTCAAAAGCCATCTGCAGCCCAAGAGCCAAACCAAGCTGCTCAACTCGCCCACCTCACCTTCCTTCCAGGGAGATTCCAAAGAAAAGCCACTTACCCGAGGTGACTTCCCCAGGATGCCATCCGTTATCACGGCCAAACACTCCACACCAAAAAACCAAACCCCCTAGAGCTCTTCCTGCTGCTTTTATAAAGACCAGAGGGTCCTCACATGACCTCAGGGAATGAGCTGGGAAGCACCGGATCAGCTACAGCTGAGGATTAAGCCCGGCTATTTTAAAGGGACATCCCCACGTGGGCATTGTCCATCTGTTTGCCCTGATACCATTAAAATTTGTATTCCTATTTTTTAAAAAATGCATTTTCACCCAAACCAGAATCTTTCACATTAAAACAACCTCTCTTCTTTTTTGCCTCTTTGCTACAAAGATTTGAAATAAGATTTTTTTCCCTCAATTTTTTTCATAAGTAATTCAAAATAACTTTCAAATCTGTAGGGAAGCAGATCTTTGGAACAAGGTGATCCGTTTGGAACTCTCCATAGTCCTCCTGCTCACTTGCCCTATACGATTCCATCACTAGATGTCACTCGGTGCCTTTAAAACCACATAACAGGCTGATTAAAAAGAATCAAAGCAGTGTCCAAAGACAGTTGTTTCTCTCTAAAATGTAGCTATGGCCTCTAATATGTATCTGCTGTTTAACACAGACTCAAATGGATGATCGGGGAGAAAAGGGAAACAGTTTTCCAATTGGGAAATGGAATTCTGAAGGAATTATATATTGATTAATAAATAATATATATTATTATATATTATTAATATATAATAATAATGATTAATAATGCACAGCCAGGTTTTAAATGCAAACCTTTGCAGAAGCCCACAGAGCCCTCACAAAAAAGGAAAAAGCAAATGAACAAAAAAAATGATGAGGCACATTCTGGTCAGTATGGCAGTGAAGTGTGGACACCATTTGGGAGCTACAATGACTTGGGGTTATGGAAAGAGAACTCACTGTGTCTGTCACGGAAAAAAAATGCAGCTACAGCTTGCCAAAATCTTTGGATGACTTTTTCCTGTCTATGTATGTTTGTGGTTAAACTGGCCAAATTTTTTTACATCAAAGGACTTTGTTGTTGTTGGGGGGAGGGTTGGCAGGTGGAAGAGAAATAGCTTTTCAATGAAGTGGACATTTTTTATGGAACAAGCCAAAAACCAAACCAAAAGCCCCGGTCTCCGTGCCCCTCCCTCCCTTCCAATCAAGTTTTTCTGTGGCTTCATCATCTGAAAATACAGAGTTGTCAAATTTAGTTTTCTTGAGGGAAACCCTCCCCCAAAACATTCAGAGAAGAATTCAGTTCCGAAACGTGTCTGTGTGTGACTCCTTGAACTGCTGGGTTGATTAAAGAGTACGTAGAAATGAAACCTATTAAAAATTACCAACACACTGATTGAGCCTGGGAGCCTCTGTGAGTCTTTTCTAGGCTGGGGAACTAATTCCTCATTATGTTTAATGGAAACATTCATTTGATGCTGAAATTTAGGGAGTGTTAAAAAGAATTTAGTAAAAGCAGGGTCGAGGAATGTGTTATCAATACTTATGTGCTATTGCAGGGGAAATAAATATTTTTGTTCTGAGTCAAGATTCCAAAGTCCTCATTAGTTCCTAACAGCATCCACTCAGTAAAATTCCCCTGCGAGGGCAGCAGCACTTCCAGGGAAATACTGAGCAGCTCTGGGAATCAGGCCCCTGTGCTACTGCTGAGAGATGTGAACCCCAGAGCCATGGTGGGGTCCCACACCCGTGTCCCAGTGTGGTTCTAGCCCTGCCTGGGGTCCTGCTCAGATCAGCTGGGGTCTCTATCCATGCAGGGATGCTCATTCATGCCTTAGTGGGTATGGAATGGTACAGCTCTGGCCTCATCCCAGCACAGTTGCCAAGCTGTCACAGCCTTATGCTTTTATACCCAGGTCACAAATATTGCACAAACCCCAAACTTCAGCCATACTTTCCACATCCTCTCCCCTTTCTCTATTTTTTTTTTCTTATGTTGTTATCGGTTTCAATGAAAGCATGGAAAAAAATGTGGAAAAATCAAGACACTGATTCATGTTTTGTTGAAAAGTCGAAAAGCCACAAGCCCACACATCCAGCCCATGCTGCCCACTACTTGCTGATCACCCTGGCCCTGATTTCTGTAGGCTCCGAGGCAGTGAGCTCTGCCTGGCACAGGGGCTGAAGAACATCCAGTCATTTAAGGCCACCAACCCCACCTTCTGGTGGTCCTCCTCATTCCCTGCTTTGCTCGACAGCCAAGATCCAGGAAATGTGAGTCTTGTGACAGCATCTGTTTATTTTCCAGGCAGCAGGCTGATGTGCAGGACTGAAATCACAAGTGCTGGGCAAGGAGAGACGTTCCACACAAAGAGCCTTTGGTGCGAAGTGCACTGTGCATCAGCAAACCGAGGGGGCTGGGAAATCAATGGCATCGTCTTTTTTTTTAAATAAAGAGGTGGTTGTTGTTGTTGTTGCCAGTGATCAATTGATTTGGGATGGTGCCAAATGGCTCCAGTTGGCTTTGAAGCATCGTAGCACAAGACACCGCGAAAACATTTATCCAGACCAGATCCTAGAGGCAGAGAGTTAGAAATATTTACTTTATGTATTTACTTTAGGGAAGGACTCAAGCCAGAGATAGTAGATCTTGATTGCAAACATACCAGCAAGTGAGGTGCTAAGAAGTGGAGTTTTTGGTCTGTTCTTGCTTGATCTTATCTTGTCTAATATATTTGTCTTTCTTTCCATGCCTTGACCTCTATAAAACAAACTTTCTGCACACTGGAAAATCACCCTTATCAACATGCCGAGCTCCAGGTCTGAATCCATGGCTCTGCTGAGATTAAGGAGGCCAGGAGCTAACCCAGACTCAGATTAATTTTGGTACCTTTTGTAGTTCCGTGGGTGTTTACACATTGCACACTGGCGTGTGCAGTTTTCTCAGCTGTCTCTCATCTCTTATGGTCCCTACCAAGTGGCTTCTCTGTGTCCTTCTCTAAAAACGAACCTCACTGAGTTTGGCTCAGAGAATTTGGGGCGATCTTCAGCCATATGGGGATTTTCCCAAGCACAGCGTGCTGTACACATGAAGTTAAAAAAGTCATAGCTATCCTGTCTATCTTTACATTCCTAATCCCGGATTTCACAGGGACTCCTGGCTGGGAAGATGCTCAGTGGGGTTTTATCTTTTCTGAGTTGCCTTCTGGTGTGTTGTTCTGCAGAGTTGCTCAGGGTGGTGATGTGCTGTGAAGGGAGAGGACAGCCTGCTCCCCACACCCTCACAGTCAGGTTAGCCAGCTCCTCAACCAGGTGCTGGGAGATGCAGTTACTCCTGGTACCTTCTCTCCCCTGGAAATTGGAGATATTGGTGCTGAGCACGGGTTAATGCAGCCTGCAGGGATGGGCACTTTTTCATTATAAAGGAAGAAATGACCAATTAATTGCAGTCAGGACTTCTGGAGCCTTCCATCAGATTAGCCATGGGCCTGCCAAACAACTCTCTGCAATGCCCCGAGTCCTTAATGTGCTGTGTATCCATTATTCCAACAGAATCCGATGAAAATAGTTGTTAAAATGACACTAATAACTACTCCGTGCCTCAGTTTCCCCCTCCGTAAATTGACAATAACATTACCTCTTCTCAGGGCACTGCAAAGCAAAGCTATCAGAGGCCTCTGGGATCCAGGCTTAGGGAAGAGCCTGATTATCTTACACTTTGTAAAAGTCCAATCTGGCTTCTGAAAAGCTCCATCAAAGCAAAACCCATAGCTGGGAGGTTTATGAGGACAGGGAGAGGGGTAAGAAAACAATAACCAAGATCTAATTTCTTAGGAGTAGCAGATAGTCCCGGGAGGATATAATTGAAGTCTCTAATAGCTGCAGATAAGATCAGACTGAGTTACTATTTTCAGCCAGGCTCAGACATCAGGGCTGGAGTCACCGAAATAAATTCTAAAACCTGAGACAAATGAAATGCAGGGTCCCAGAGAGAGAGAGACAGCACAAAATACATCAATATTGCAACTGGGTGGAATCAGCCACTAGGCAGGGATGCCTTGTCCCAGTTGTCCTGAGCACTGGGGTCACTCAAGAAGATACAGAGCCCGTTTGAGGAAGGACTGAGATGAAAAGGAGGAACTTGAAGGGGTAAAATGACCTTGATTTTAATTCCAGCTGTGACAAGAGGAACTTTATCCTCATTACAGTGCACAAGCAACAGCTCTCTGCTCCATTTGCTTTTAAAAAAGAGCAGGGCACAACCACAAAAGCCCCAGAGCGTGTTCAGCACGGGGAGTTGCTCTGGGGTGATGGGTGGGAGCTGTAGAAGTGGGCAATACCTGTGAGAAGTTAGCAAGAGGACAGATCCAGGCTCTTCTCAGTGGTGTATGGCAAGAAGACAAGAGACAATGGGCATGTTGAAATAAGAGATGTCCAAACTGGATTCAAAGAACCATCAATTATTGGAACACCTTGCCCAGAGAGGCTGTGCAGTCTCCAGCTATGGAGGTTTTCAAAACCCAACTAGATAAAGCCCTGAGTAACCTGGTCTACCCCCAAAGCCGACCCCACTTTGAGCAGTAGGTTGGACCAGGGACCTCCAGAGGTCTTTTCCAACATCAGTTCTCCTAGGACTGACAGCAAGTCTGCCTCCACTCATCCTTGGCATGCGTAGAGATCAACCTTGGCCAAGGCAGATGACAAATGAGAGATTGCATCAGCAGCCAGGGGAACGCTTGGGAAACATCCCATCACTCTCCTGACATCAGTTCCACGTCGGCTCGTGCAGAGAGCACCCCACCCAATCCATGTGGATCTGTTCACTCCCTACCTCCGACAGCTTGTTTATTCAACAGCATTTGGCTCTCAATGCCTTCCAGATGAAATGAGAGATCAAAGGCCCTGATTTCCTTTCCTCCCACTGCATTCCCCTTCCACGTTCAGGCTCGGGCTCATATTGACCAGGGATTTCTTCATGGCACAGGAAGCACAGTTTGGAAGAACCCTGAGGAAAAGAAGAGGCACAAGCCAGGAGCAGGTTGGAAGTGGCTGCAGATTCCTTGATTGGGAAACTGTAAGAGCTGAGTTAGCAGCAGTTGGGAGCAGGGTTATTCAGAGTCAAGAAAAAAGGTTCAGAGATGTTACTGAGCAGGTACAAAGCTGGCTGGAGGGTCCTTGCAGACAGGATTAGAAGTGCTAAACCAGTTCTATGAACATCAGGAGGCAAAGGGAGCTACTTCCATTTAGCTCTGACACTACACGGGGCTCCCATTACCAGAGAACTTCCCAGGCTCAACCAATCCTCATGGTATCTCCACTAAAAAGGTTACTGGGAGTAATTTCAGAGGGGAGTTGACACACAGGGAGATGAGATGACAACTACACATCATCCTTCAGATCCAAGCTTAGTCTGCTACTCTACAAACTCAACACAAGCCGGCTGTCACAAGAAGACATAACCATGGTGGTGTGAACTCAAGCTCACCAGCTCAGCTCACAGACCACGAGGAACTCTCTGCCTTTGCCAGTCAGAAACAAAATCCAAGAAGTCTCCCAGTGTCCCCAATTCTTTAAATTATTCAGAACGTGTTCTTTCTTCTCCTGCCTGAAAACAACCTGTGATTCACTGATTTCTTCCTAAGCAAACACCAAACCTCTTCCATGCAATCAGAGGTTGTTTATTGTGCCGCTTCCCCTTTCATGTGAGGCTTATGGCTTTCCACTTCTTCTGGGGCATCAAACACTCATTTCACTTGGCTTTTGTCAGTGAAATGGGCTGGAACAGAGACTCATAAACAACTGGATCAGTAACACTGAGGTTTATTTCAAAGGCAGTTATGATTTTTTTTTTTCCCACTGTCATTTTTTAACCCTCAAAACCCAGCATCTTTCTGGCTTTGCAGAGCAAGGAACTGGAACAAAACAAATCAAAGACAGAAATTGGAATAAAATTATGACTTGGTAATTGCTGATCCTTGGGAGTCAGTCCTGCATTTGTGCTTAATGATGGGTTTGGAGGATGTGTCTGCAGGATCGTGCCCTTGTTTGTGAGTCACACCAGGTTAGAGGGAAGGAAATGTGAGGAATTTATGGTTTTCCCCCCCTTTTTTTTTTTTCTGGGCGTATCTAAAACAAACTAGGGCACTGAGCTTGGGCAAACAGCATTTTAATGTATGTGCATTGGGTAACAACCACAAACTGAAGCACAGGTTTGGCAGGGAGTAGAGCCTGTGGGAGCACAGCCAGGAACACACCGGGATTTACATCTAAACTGGAGAAACTGCTTCAACACTGCTGTGCTTTTCCATTCCGTGGCTACAAATGCTATCTTTTAGAGATTTCCACAGAGCAGGTGGAAATGCAGAATCAGTGCCTGTGTTTGGAGGCTTGTGCAGATGCTGAAGCCATGCAGACTTGCTGAGCAAATGTATTCCAGTTCAGGCCTGCTGGCTCCTTATTTCTCAGCTCTGCTGTTTGCAAGCAAGAGTCCAACAGATGCCATTTGCTGCAGTGCCTGTTGCTACACAGATACCCCTCGTAGGTGGTGGATGAGGGCTGTTGAGTCTATTTTACCTGGGCTGCCTGAGAAAGCTGATGTGTTACCTCTGCCCAGCCCCACATCAGCTCTGGAGATCCACACGTTAAACCCTGCAGCATCCTACTGATGAACACCCCCTCTTTCCAAAGCTTTCAGATTCACACAGAATGTTTCCTTGTCCTTGGGGAATGTTGGAAAGAAAACAGTGTTGTCAATAACTGTGAATTGCACTAATTGGGATATTTATTACTTGGTTGCAATTGCACTGGTGCTGAAACCATCATACCCTGGCTATAAAAGACCCCAGTGTCAGAAATACAGTAGAGTTTTTCATGCCAACTGCTGTTCTGGGTTATGGCTCCAGTCTGGCTGCATTGCTTGGTGAAATATGTTATTAGAAAATTAAACCAACAAAGACAACGTTACAGCAATGTTCAGTCTGAGCCCAACCCACAGAGGGCTGGGACATTGAGCACAGAGCAGGGAATTGCATCCCAGGTCAGCCTAAATGGTGCAGACCAAGCCTGCTCCTGCCATGGGCTGGAGGCTTCAGTGGCCGTGGTGGCGCTCAGGACTGAGCCCCCAGGGCACTGTGACCCCCCACATCAGTCCCAGGTTTGTGTCGTGGCTGAGGACATGGGCTGGTGAGGGAGCAGATGCCATCTGCTTTCTCTCCCCTGCCCTTTAACTCTCTTCCTACGTGTCCCATCCCCTGTGGAGGGCTGGAGAGGGCCTCTTGCAGGAATGCTGATGTAATCCACTGCTCAGAGCCCATTCCAAACAGGGCAGCTTTGCCAAGGCCACCAGCAAGCAGAAAATATTTGCTCTTTGCAGGCTGGGCTGAACCCACTCACTCATTTCCCAGTGGCTGCCCAGTACTCCTGTGCTGGCCCAGCTTGAATCTGAACTCACCCCTTACTGGTAGAAGAAGCTTTGTGGTCCACTGCATCGTGTGCTGTTTGATCAAACTCGTGCCATGCTCAGTCCACCCACTACAGCTGGCAGACAGGGCTTGAGCCAAAGCCTGCTGGAGATGCATGAAATTTCCTAAGCAGTGATTAAAAGATAAATATTGTCACTCCATATGCTGGGCAAAAATCAATTCTGCAAGTGTGTGTGCTCAGTGCTTGGAAATAAAGAATTTGTTAACAAAAGGAGTTGGGTGCTGGGGGAATAGGTCAGTGTTTGATTTAATATTTCCCCTACCAAGAAGGTGATTGATCTGCTTTGCAGCCTGACTGATTTTTTTGAGAAACTCCACTATAATAAATGAAACCAATTGATTTTTTTTTTCTCCTGTGTGCTTGGAAGAGCTGTGAAACAACAGGGAGTGTGATTGACTGTTATCTTGCAGTCATCAAACCTAGCGTGCTTTTTCCTTCTCAAATTCTACACTGCTGCTCAGCCAAACCTTCTGCAGAGGTGGATTCAGAGGCCAAGCCAGAGAACCTTCCAGCAGCCACCTAAACCCCTTCCAGTGGGGTTTATGGGTGAGACAATGGCAGGCAGTGTCCTCTGTCTGCTATGGCACTGCTGGCGGGCGCCGTGCTAATGCTCTGATTTATACATCCATTTCCTACTCCCATCTGTGGTTTGGAGTCCCCAGCTCTGCAGCAGCGTGCTCTGCACCGGGACATGGGCTGAGACAACAAGGATGGAATAACACTGATGGATGCAAGCTGGCTTTTAAGAGCCTGCAAAAAAAAAACCAATACACCCCAACAACTCAAAACCAAACCACAACAAAACACACAATTTGAGAACAACCACTTTTTCTGTGCTGTTGCAGTTGCAAAAGAATTATAGTCAAAGAGGGGACAAGATAACATCTGCCCAAGCACTGGAAAGCAGTGGAAGCCCATGGGCAGTGATGAGAAGTTTCCCAAAGTTCCACCATAAAGCATCCAGCTCCTTCTTGGTAGAATTCAGCTCTGCAGCGAGCACAGAAATAAACTCTTCTCATTACTTATATTGTACTTATGTTGTATATAAGAGAAAGAGGGATGTAAGGGACAGGAATCTGAGCACTGAACTGCATAACCAGGCCATGTGGAGAAAGAGGACCCCACAAAATCTTGCTGGAGGTTCCCCTGTGCAGGCAGTAGTGCACACTTCTCACGTATGAGGGCACTGGTGTGTTTTTCATTTGGAACAGGTTTACTCTCAGTTCCAGCTCATAAAGCAGATGTGAGGGAATAAAAAAATACAGAGGTTTAAATCTGGCCACAATACAAAAATTCTGTTTGCAAAGACATCCCTTAATGAGCCCCCCCCCCCAGGTATGGCAGAAAGGCTCCACAGAAAGGAAGGACTGTGACTGAATGTCAAGGAGGAGCTCAATGAGCTTCTGGTTTCAGGCTGTCGTGCATGGCTGCAGTCAGACTGGCAAGGACAGGGGTGTCATTTCAGAGCTCACACCAAGGCTGGTGGGAACTGAAGGTAGGTCACTATATTAGGCAGAAATTGGCCAAAAAATAGGCATCTCTTGACTGAGAGCCACATAGGTTCTGAGGTTGGTTTCAGGGTCTGGGATCATGTTTAAATCTGGTTCAGAATCTAAGCCTAGCAGTACTGAAATCTTACAGGTCTGCTATTGAAGGAATGTGTCCAACAGTGTTCTGAGTGTTCAAAAACGGGTTGATGAGGCACTTGAGGCCATGGTCTAATGGTCAGGAATATGATGGGATAAAGGTTGGACTTGATGACCCTGGAGGTCCCTTCCAACCATAATGATTCCATGATTCTATGAGATGGTGACATTTCTGCCATACTGAATGGCCCAAACCCAGGCTGTGCAGAACATCCTCAGATCCCCAGCTCTGGTTGCCCCTGGCCAGCAGAGTGAAACCTCCAGACCTGTACATCTCCCGCCCCCCTCTCAGCTTTGCTGTAGCAGAATCAATTCCCTGGCTTTCCAGCACTAAGGTGCAGGACTTGTCCCAGCAATGGCCATTAAAAGGTTAACCAAGCACACACAGAGGCCAATGTATGTGTCTCTCCACATACCCTTGCTGAGGCAATCCGGATTACTGTTCCTGTGTAAATAAAGCATAGTGAGAGTGGGTGGTCAGCTCCCATCCAATCTGCTATAAAGCATCAATTTTCTGGACCTGGAAGAGCTCCAGCCATGCTGGACTGCTCCGAGAACAGCAAACTGCCACCCCACAGTCCCACTTCCCACAGGCATGGAGGATTCCTTTCTGTGTTTGCTTCTGAAAGGAATCAATCCAATGGAATCAATAATTAATTCACTAATTGATCCCAAGCCCACTAATGAAAGGTGGCACCTGATGAACCCAGCATAGGATTGGGTCTCAGAGAGCTGATACAGAAGAAAGAGCTATATGAAGGTAGAGTGGAAATAGCTACATTTCATCTCACAGTTTTAATAGAATTCCTTTAACTTATTCACTTTCATTAGTATTGTCTATTAGTCATTAGTATTGCCTATTATTACCATGGCCACTGTTGTGTTAGGTACTGAACAGATCAGAGGAAAAAAGAATAGTCTCTTCCCACCCAAAATCTGCAGACTAAGGTAAGATAAAAGTGACACACAGATACAGGAAAAAAAACCCCTAAGCAAACAATACAACAGCTTTGGTCAGCGTGCCAAGAAGTGATCTCAACACACCACATCCCTAAACTGCAGCTAAGATTGAAGCATCTCTGCTAAGCAGGGTTTTAACAGAGAATTTGAAGAAGTCAGCAGAGCTTTCCTTTCTGCAGCAGCAATCGAGCTCTTCAGGCTGAGCAGATTTCAAACAAACCAGCAAGACCTTCAGGGCACTTCAATAACAACAGCCCAGAGACTCAACATTGAGCTAGGAAGAAATCCACCCCCCCAAAAGAAGCATCTGTTCAGTGTGAGGATCCATGAACAGAAAAGGTTGGATGGGATGTTGAAATGCTCTTTGGAGGTGCAAGACAGACAGGGCAGAACCAAATAATTTTAGCACGACCTATGTGGTGCCATACAATGTAAAAATACCTGCCCTCTAAAAATAAAAGTCACTTAAGAGGCTATAAATAACACTTTGCCTGGTAAATCCAACCCTAAGAGAAATCACTTGACCTCCAACAGACGTTCAGCCATTTGGATAAAAAAAGACTAAGCCAAAGGGAATATAGAATGTAAAATAAACCCAAAGGGAATATAGAATGTAAAATAAACCCAAAGGGAATATAGAATGTAAAACAAACCCTAACGTAGCCAGGATACAAAAGACAGCACCTGAGTTTAACATCATTTACCTCCTTACATCACTCCCCAGCTCTTTGCTTTCTACCTGAACCTTGACTTTCCCCAGCCACTCCCATTTATTTTTTAAGCCTGGTGTTACAGCCAGCCACAGGACCCTATAGCATACACTACAATATACTTCAAAACATTGCTTTAACTACTAGTGGGATAGATCACCTGGGTTAGCCAAAATCCCAGCATCTTTCCTGGACAATATACTGAGTTGTTTTATGCCATCTGGTGTCCAGAGCCCAAAAGCAGATGTTACCACTAATCAGAGCCTTCCAGATGGTCACCAGCCTCAGGATGTTTGTCTTACACAGTTCTGTAGCCAAGAACCCAAGAGCTCTCCTCATAGCCAAAATTCAACAGTATCACCGAGGGAAACACCATCTGTGGGCTCTCAGGGACTGACTTAGCCCTAACTCATCTGGAGAGAGCACTGTTTGGCATTTGGGAAGCTTTTTATCCTATCAAAGATCTCAAAGTGCTTTGATAGCATTAATCAAGGTTATTAAGCCTCAAATGCACATCTGTAAGGCGAGTGAGGATTTCTTCTGCCTCAGATACAGAAGGAAGCACTGAGGCACTGGAAAGCAAAGTGACTTGCGCTGGGCAGGGTGGTTGAGCCTCGTGGTATTAGCTTGAATGTTGTGATATATTATTAATGCAATATCACTCTTCTGGGGTCTCAAGTCTTCATTTTTGAAGGGTTATAAGTAGGCAATGAGGCAAATCCATGGTGAGGCCAGGAAAACAAATGAGGAACCTAGACTTTCATTTTTCTGTTTAAAGTAAACTCATTGTAATCTCATTATCCAGACTCAAAAGAAGCAGCATTTCACTGTGTACCAAGCTGCACTCTCTCCAGCACCCTCAAATCCCCGCCGCCTGCTTGTTTTGTGGGTCTGGCCCATTGGCTAGACAAGGAATATCTGCTTTCAAATAAAAAGAGAGACAAAGCAGAAGCCTGACCCACATTCCTGAGGGATTGTCCCAAGGAAGTCACTCATGTATGGTCCCATCATAGTTTCAAACGTGGTGGAGTTGCAGTTTGGGTAGCGAGTGTGTACTTGCTGGGAGACGCAGGCACCATGCTCATGGAAATAATCTGTTGCCTTTTTTTAAAAAAGTCTGAATCAACTTATCCATCCTTGTTATTTTCGTTGTAACTCAGATGATCTAAAAATTGCCCAGGCCTCCAGTGTTTACTTTCGAAACAATAGAAAATGACTGGCTCTCAGTCACATGTACCCCGAGACGTTTTTCTTGAGTGTAATTAGAGTTCCTTCCATGGCTAATTAAATTCTCCAGTGAATGAAAACAAATTTCCTGGAATGAATGTCATCTTGATTCACTTTGGGCAAAGCCAGGCTTACATGCTGCTCCCACTCTGTTCTCTGAGGGTGTTGGCTACATTTCTGAAATCTTGTCAACACATGACAGTGCAGGGAAATAGTCTGGGACTGGGGTCTGCACACTCCTTTGCACAGATTACAAGCTTATTCCTCTTCTCTGCTTTATGTGATTGCCTCCTTCATTAATCAGAACAGTCATAAGGTATTTAATCTCTCCCTATACAATATGGTTCTGTATTTCTGACCATACATCTTCGCTGGTCCTTCTCTCTTTCCACCAAATGTTTTTAAGCATGAGATACTGGTTGGCAACCAGTGATGCCAGTACACTAGGATATGGATAGTAGAAATATAACCCTTTTTCTTATTTACAGAACTCAGGATGTGTGGCTTTCCTCCTTACTCAGACATTTCTACAAGCTGTTGTCTCCCCACTAGGAAGAAGTCTATGGTAATAAGCACTGAGTGGAACAAGAAGTCGGAAACACTGAATTCCCAACACCTTGCTCTTCTGCCACATTTCCCCTCCAAGGAATGTTCCCAAGTACCTATCAAAGTGTTCACATGGCTTATGAGTGCACAGAAGTTGATTTTTACTGCTGATACAGCCACACGGATGGGAGAAATTCCTAGAATCCAGACATCAGCTACAGCAAGTGAATGAATGAATGAATGAATTACTTTTAGTGCCCCAGGTCCCCTGAGTGCTCAAGGAAACGGCACTGTTTTACCTTTAAATGTGGTTTAAAGTTCCCAGCAATGGAGGGGTGCAGCCTTTGGCGTGATCACACTCATTTGGCTTGGAGAGCAATTTGCTCCTAACTTGCTGAAGGCCACTAAGTTTACAAGGCACTTTGGATTGGAGCGGGGAAGATTCCTCCCAGGGCAGACGAAGATCCGTACCTGGCAAAATCAGCTTGTTCCCTGGTTGTCATCTCCCCTGTGAGGCTGTACTCTGTACTGTGTGTTCCCTGGGGCAAGGCAGGCCTATACTCTGCATTTGGCAGTCAAGTGAGGTTCAAGTCAGCCCAAAGGAGACAATAAATCATTGTCGTGGTTGCGCTGTGAGCAGATGGCTTTGGAGGCCATCCATTTTGAAGGCAAATTCCTTCCCTCTCTGACGTTTGCTTTCCTGTTTATTCCTTTCAAAGCCTCCATAAATGGTGCTCAGTTCTCCATCGTCTTTTGACACTGAACTCTGTGTCCAACTGGCCTCCAATCATCTCCCGATGGTAAACACCATCACTTTCCCTCATGTGCTGGAAAACTTCATTCTCCAGACAAACTTGCAGGTTTTATCACTCAGTTTCCATTGTCCTGTCAGAAAGGAGATTTGGACCATGCACTGAATAATAAGACAAGGTGCCACTTCATAGTTGAACAGAAGCAAGTTTTTCTAGGATGTGACCTCAGGGGTCATACTGTCTATTTTCTCTACATCTACATGATGTCTACAGTAACAGTTTGTTAGCTTGGGTATGTGAACCCAGATAGCTCTGCTAGCACATAACCATTTCACCTGGGTGTGCAGGCTATGATCTGATGGTTGCACTTCTGTGGAATGAGATAGCATTCCTCCTCTGTGCCACACTGACTGATGGTGGGTGCTCTCCAGGACCTAGACTGGTCTCCTCCACAAACAGACCACAGCATCACAGCATGGTTGAGGTTGGAAGGGATCTCTGGAGGTCATCTGGTCCAGCCCCCCTTGCTCAAGCAGAGCTACTAGATCTGGCTGCCCAGAGCTGCATCCAGACAGGTTCTGAATATCTCCAAGGATGGAGACTCTACAACCTCCCTGTTGCAATCACCCTTTATGTTAGGATAAATGCCCTGAGCGTTGTTAGCACTACAGTCCCACATCAGTTCTGCTTTGAAGATAAAACTGTTTCTTGGGACTTGTGCACACTCTTAGTTTATTGTAGACAATTCTAAGTCTGCTGCACGGGTTTTTGGTTTAAGTTTTAGGACTAAACCCCTTGCCTTTGGGTGTCCTTGGAAACATTTTGCTTACAAACTGAGCCTCAGTTGCTTCCAGCTCTTTGCTGAAATGGCATAAAGCAGTCAGGCTGTTTTCAAGCAGACTGTTTTCACCGATGTGTCAGACCAAAGCAGAACAGAAATCCTGTGTTAGAGACGGAACGGGCATGATCTCATTTCGTAAGAGCTGCAGTCCCTGAATCACTGGGGTTTGCTTAGTGTGAGTTGTTACGTGTGAGATTGCAGCTCTGCTGTGTCAGGTGCCTTCATTGTGCCACGAAGCATTGGCAGATCTGACAGCAAGAGGCTGATTTCATACGTTGCCTTACGTTGCCAAGAAGTTGGCTTGTGCATCTGCTGGGTTGCAGGAAGGGTGAGGATGAGAAGAGGGCAACGTACAGGTAGCACTCCTGCAAGAAAGGCAGCGAGGAAATTCAGCCAGAAAACACACACGAGGGAAGCTGGCTCCAACCCTCCTCCCTCCCCTGCCAGGAGGCAAGGAGGAGGCCTCTGCTGTGTGAAGCATAAAGAACGGTATAAAGGGATTGTACACACCAGGGAGGGGAAAGCCCTTTCCCCTCTGCTGCCTGCCTTCCCTTTCGCCAGCCCTGGCAGCCCCCGGCTGAAACAAACACAAACTTCAGGAATTTTCCAAACACACAAATAAACACATTAGCCAGCTTCTCCTCAGCAACCACAGACCAACCTCCCAAAAGCAACACAGCCAGTCGCTTATTAGAGGCCCTAATGTGGAAAAATGACACTTTTCATTCTCGGCTCCTTATTCTCTGTCCTTGCTGAAGCCATAACTCGGGCGACCCCAGAACCACACAGGCACCATGCAAGCTCAGGGGCAGAAGCACAAGCTCACTGCAGCACACAAGCTCCCAAACAGCATTTGCTGGCTTACAGCTTTGGCTCTGACCTGGTTTGACTCCAACCTCAGCTGTGTTAGCCTAAATCCAGATTCAATCGAGCTCATGGAAGCTGAAATTACTACCAGAAGAATGGTAGGAAGAGTTCTCCCTTCTAGCAGCTGATCAGCTATAGACTTCACATTTACTTTATAATTCTATGGTGCCTTTTTTCCCCAGGATCTCAAAGCACATCATGAAGTGAGGGTATTCACACCACAAGGGAATGATGGGACTTGACCAAGGTATTTTCCTTGAATATAAAACAAATCAAAGGCTTCAGCCACAGTTTTATGTTCTAATTTTTCTTATAGAATCATAGAATCATTATGGTTGGAAGGGACCTCCAGGGTCATCAAGTCCAACCTTTATCCCATCATATTCCCAACCATCAGACCATGGCCTCAAGTGCCTCATCAACCCATTTTTGAACCCCCCCCAGGGACGGTGACTCCACCACCTCCCTGGGCAGCCTATTCTTGTGACCTTCACACTGGAGGCCCGAGCTCTGGAAAGGTTCTTCCTAAGGTATTTTACAGATGGAATGAAAGGAGAAATACTGGATGTGTTGAAGAAAGCCTTCTAGCTTCCACGAGCTTTCTGGTTGATTTTTGCAGACACACAGAGCTCAGGTCAGAAAAGCCTCCAGATTTTGGGGACCTTTTCCAAAGCCCAAGCTCTAAATATATTCATCTGCAGATGGTCTGAGAAAAGAACTGCCCTTCTCTTGAGCTCAGATCATTTGTTTGGGGAAGTGTCCAACAGCTGCGAGTAAATGCCAAGGAGTTAGACCAGACTGATAAAAGCAGATAGACCTGGAGCTCAAAGGGACCAGCTCTCCTTTATAGAAATGCCAGTGCTGGCCTGAGCAGCTCATTTCATGAGCAGTGAATTGGCTGGCACTGCACAGACCTTCCCAAATTCTATACCTCACTTTTCCACAGCCAGGCAGGTGCTTATTAACTGAGTAGGGATAATTAAAACAACCCTTGCAAAAACTGACCCAAGCTAATGTAAAAAAAAAAAAAAGATTAAAAAAGAAAGGTTGGACTTGATGACCCTGGAGGTCCCTTCCAACCATAACGATTCTATGATTCTAAGTCATATTCAGAAGGATTCCTCAGGCTCATAGCAGGTTAGGAAGGAGGTGACTACGAGGGATCATCTATTTCAACACCTCACCAGGGCAGGAGAAGCCACGTGAAGCTAACCTGACTCCTTCAGAAGCCAAGGGACATCTTGGAAGCATTGAAACCATGCACTGTTCTTCATCAGTCCCTCCTCAGACATGGGCTATTGAGTCACTGCTCACGAGGCAGTGCTTCTTTTGAAGGCTCACTCCAAGGATTTCTCTCAAAAGCTTAAACAGGAGAGAAATGTGAGAAAAGTGATAAAAAATTAAAGAAGGTTGTGTTTGTTTCTCTAGTAAGTTAAGCAAAGGCCAGGGAGGCACTGCCAGACCACACAGTTCTGTTATTCAGGTATTATTATTATTTTTTTTATAAAAGGGAGACAATTTAGGTTTTGTTTCTTTGGTTCATAAATAGAACACGTGTGTGGTCTCTGGAGCAGCACACCAGCCTGGGCTTTCCCAGCCCTGGTCTCTTCCCAACTGTTTCAAGGCACTGCCAATACCTGGTGGTAATGTCATCAGTGTATTTGTGTGGGCTAGGAGAATACTTCACACAGTGACACTAGGGCCCCTCTTCTGAAGGGACGTGACCTCAGGGGTCATACTGTCTACTTTCTCTACATCTACATGATGTCTACAGTAACAGTTTGTTAGCTTGGGTATGTGAACCCAGATAGCTCTGCTAGCACATAACCTGTTCACCTGGGTGTGCAGGCTATGATCAGATGGTTGCACTTCTGTGGAATGAGATAGCATTCCTCCTCTGTGCCACACTGACTGATGCTGGGTGCTCTCCAGGACCTAGACTGGTCTCCTCCACAAACAGACCACAGCATCACAGCATGGTTGAGGTTGGAAGGGATCTCTGGAGGTCATCTGGTCCAACCCCCCTTGCTCAAGCAGAGCTACTAGATCTGGCTGCCCAGAGCTGCATCCAGACAGGTTCTGAATATCTCCAAGGATGGAGACTCTACAGCTTCTACTTCACCACTCTACAACCACTAATTCGCATAGTGACAGTAGGGCCCCTCTCCTGAAGGGACAGCTGCCCAGCCTCCCTGCTCTGTTATTGCCAGCAGACTTCCTTGTGCCGTAGTTTGGTGCCTGTGGTTAAATTTGCAGATGCTTTGGAAAGTCCAACTCCCTGGCTGGTGAGACCTGCAGAGCCATTGTCCATGGCAACAGCAGCATTGGCCCTGGCAGCTACTCCTGCCTGCTGGATGGTGGGCACAACTAGAACAGAGCTTGTACTTTATATTAGAGGCATGGAAGAAGGATATTGCTTTGGTTGCCTTTGCACAAGAGAGCAAGGATAGACCTTTTGCAACAGCCATCATCTTGTGACAGAAGGTCCATGCTCAGGATGGCCAAGAAGAACCAAGGCCCAGATGCTAAAGAGACATGAGGCACTGAACACCAGGCAAGCTCTTTGCAGTCTCCCAGCTATTTTGGTCTTGAGAAACTCCCCACCTCTGCAGATGAGGCACAGATGCATCTCATACAGGGCTACACGGAGGGAGCTGTTACTGGTACAATGCATCTCACTGTTGGGGCACACCAGCCATGGCTCAGTGTAGAGTTTCAGGCTTACCAGTGGATTTCCTGCCTTTGCCTGGAATAAAATCATGTCTGCGTCATTCAGTGTATGGGAATTTCCTCTCTTAGATTATATAAATGTTATTTAAAGAGGTATTGAGTAGATTTCAAAACATATTTTAACTTTGGGAAGGAGCATTTGCTATCAATTTATTCAAAATGTTGCATTTATTGGTGATATTTGGGTTAAAGTTGTTTGTCTCTTAGCCCTTACTATTACAATGTTTCTACAGCTCTGTTACTATATGTTACAATGTTTCTACAGCTCTGTTACTAGAATTTATTAAAATTCTTTATCAATAGATAACAAATATATTGTTATGGAATAAAAATGCTCAGGTACTGTCAGAATATAAATATTAACATAATTACGTACATTCCTCAATATATCATCAGATGTTTATTCATTATAAATCACTGCTGGTTGAATCAGTGGAGTTATCTTCAGCCTTTGGGGTCCTGTACCAAATCAGTCTAAGCTAGCCAGGGGGTTTCCCCTTCTCCCCCATTCACCTTGCTTTTCCTGAGAGATCACCTTAATGTGCATTTCCACTGCTTTTGGACAACTTTGTTTCTAGTCCCAGTCCCCCTTTTGCTTTAATTTTCATACTTAATGCAAAGCAGAACAGGCTCTGGTCCTTAAGACAAGCCATGGGACCATTCCCTCTTCCCCACCTCTTAAATATAAAAAGCATGCAGCATAATCTTCCCTTCAGTCATGAAAAATACAGAATAATCTTAAGTAAATATTAGTGTTCCACTTACGTAAATACAAACTGCCATTGAGGGCTAAAGCACTGAGCCTGTCAAAACCCCAGCCTGAACAGATTTCTTTGGAAAGGACAGCAAGGGTCAGCAGTGAGAGATACTTTGGTGCTCACTAGGAGTTGGAGTTCTGCTGGAAAGAGAAGTTGAGGCCAAAATAGGGGGTGGGAGGCCAAAATAGGGCCAAAATAAGGGTGAACTTCATCCTAGAGCTCTTGGAAAAGTTGGAAAGTCAGCACTACTCAAAATAACATTTTCTTGATTTATTCCTGAATAAACACCTCTTGCTTGCCATTCTACCCCATTTCTTGCTGCCTGCTGGGGAGGGATCTGTAAGAACCTGGTTGAGGCCAAAGGTGACTGATGAAATGAGGACAGTGTCCTCCTTCACAGCCACTCCAGCTCTGAGCAGGACCATGTCCTAGTACCCACCAGCAGCACCCAGGGGTTGCAGTGATGCTGCTTACCTCTAGTACATGCAGCCCAACTTGCTATTTTTGCTGCTAACATTTCTTTTTTGCTACTCACCAGCAGGATACCTTGCCTACATCTGCAAAAAGAACCTGAAACCGCAAAGGCATTTAAATGCCAAACCCTCCATGGCATTTAGAGCCCCAAATAAATACCTTTGTGAAGCTACAAGTGGACAAAAAGCCAGGAAGCAGTGATAGTGAAAAGGCAGAGAGGGGATAATAGATGAGCTCAATCTCCCAGCCTTGCACTCAGACTAAACGAACCCAGCTTCTTCCCCCACCATTAGTACAGACAACTGTGAGCACTGGAGAATAATCACCTATAGCCAGTTCCTCCTCCCCCTCCCAGTCCTGCTTTATGACACCAGAAGCACGCACAGCCCATTTTAACATTTTCCAGCCTGAGAGCTGTAGAGTCCAACCAGGGTGGGCAAACAAACGTCTCGTCACCGCCAAGTATGGCCCAACATTGGCTCCAGCGAGAAATTTCCAGCCACTATGGAGCCAGACACATTTACATTCCTCTATTTGAAGTAAAACCCTAATCCTTTGGAAGATTTGCAGTCTGAGCAAGAGCTGTGCTCTCACCCATGCCTTTAAGGTTTCTTTCTGCCTTGCAGCAAGAGACAGCAGCAGACTTCCAAAGAAAGAAGGGGCTGTTAAAGAAAATGGACTGGAAGTTCATGAAGGGGCCTTTTCTTTTGTTTCAGTCCTTTGAGGGCTGTGAAGATTTTCACCAATTTATCTTCAGGATCTCACTGCTAGGAAATCTCACTGCTTTTTTTCTTTCCTCCTTATTTTACCAGCAGGTTAACAAAAGTGTGTTAGAAGGAAAACGTCTTGTCTGATGCCATCCAAACCCTACAGATTGCCCAGCAGAGCCAGCATAGGAACTCAAGAGTCTCAGCTCCAGTAAACCCACTAATACATTAAAAATTAAATATAATAATATATATAATTATATATATGATATATAAATAAATTAATAAAAATAATAAATACTGACTTAATACACAGGTCTGTCACAATTCTGATCACCTGTAAGGATCATTAGCAGCTTTGAGGTTCCCTGCTGGTTCTTGCCCAGAATCATCACCCTCTTTCCCGTCAGAGGATTGCATTGTGTTCTGCTCCTCGTCCTCCATCTATTGGCAATGGGTGGAATTCTTCTAGAAACTGGAATAGAGTTGGAACTCAGAAGGAAGTTGGTTCCAGCCTAGTAAATATATACCAGAACTCTTCCAAGCCTTAGAAGTGGGCATCTCTGCCAGCACACCAGGTGCATGAGTGCAGCCAAGCCCACCCCTTCGCTGTGACACCCAGCACCCTCTCCTGTTTCACTCCTGAGATCACAGTAGAGCTTTGGGGTGAGCACGTGATGGTTATTGCCCAGACTGGGACTCCAGGATGTGGTTGTGGCAGGATCACTGTAACTACAAGGGCTCTCACTTCCTTCCCGACCAAGCCCAAGGACTAGAAGGAGTCTCAGGATGGGTCAGTGAATGTCTTTTCACTCCTGGAATTCCATATGGATTACCTAGCAAACCATAGATCAGTCCTGCTTCTGGATTTCCAGTCAAGGGCTTGAACTTGCTGACCCAGCTTCTTGTTTCTTTCAGCACAGACATTGTGAAACTCCCACTTTCCTGTTTTCTCTCTCCTTAGAAAAAACCTTAAAAGAACCTTAAAGGTTCTTGAGCTGGCTGGCCTCACACATCAGCTCTCCAAGCAGCATTACCACAATGTTTTCTCCTTTCAAATGTCAGAACCAAACACTCCTGCTCACTTTGTGTCTGCAGACAGCTCATCTACTCTTTTCAGGAGGAGGAGGGAGTATTTCATGTAGGGAGCCAGGGGTAAAACCAGAGGAAAACATGCTCATTCCATGCTAAGGCATTGTTTGTAGAATCAGGATCTGCAAGGTGCTAAACAAACCAACCATCAGGTCTGTTCTACTGGCAGGAGAAAGAGCCCTAGCTCTCCACAGAGCAGGGATCTTGTACCTGTGGAATACCACCAGGAATCATCCTATGAATTTCTCCATGCTGCCCTCATAGCAGTTCCTCTGAGATCTCCCCATGGGTTCTGGCTGGGTGGAGTGAGTCTGAGCAGGAGATGGTGCAGGGAAGCAGTTGGCTCTTCTTGATCCTTTATGCACCTTTAGGGTTTTTGTCAATATGCTGCAAAAAAGGCACAAGCAATTTTGACAGCTTCTTTACAGCATTTTCCAGAAGCCTGAAATGGGATTCAAGTGACAAACCTCCAAATTCATGTAAAATTCCTCTGTATGCCATGGCAAATTAGGAATTTGCTGTCCAAACCACATTTCTTGAGCTGGCCCTGATCCTGCTGCATTGACATTCTGATCTGTTTTCCTTTCCCTCCATTTCATTCCCTTTGGCCAACTACAATTGTTACACATCTGAATCACAGCTTCCTAGCTGGCGAGGCTGACCCACTAATAACAGCATTATCTGCATCATAGTCAGGCTGTTTTGCTAGATATTGGGCAAAAAAATCATCTAGAAAATGACAGCCCTTGCCTCCCAGAGCCATCAGTAGAATTAGACATGTCTGTTCCTTCCTACTTGGGAAGTGGGAGGTTCTCAAACTCACTGATGTGTTTGCTCAGTGGTTGTCTGGAACTGGTACTCTGAGCCATCCCTCTATTAACTGGTTTCCACACCATGCCAGAAGACCACCCAGGAAACTGCCTGAAATAGGCATGGAAGGGTTTAACAGCATCAGGCTGAGCACTGGAACCTCTTGGTCACCTCTTCCACTTGGGAAGCACAAATATGGCACTGCAGGCAGTCACAGAATTGCAAACATCAGTTCCCTGGGTGCCATCTACAGATAGCTGAGGGTACTTGGTCTGCTTCACCCACCTGCAGTTTATCAGCCAGGTAAATGACATCAGTTAGATGTTGATACCTCTTTTCCCAGATCGAATTAGCATTGAAATATCCAAATTCCAGTTTTCCGTACACATTCACAAATCAACAAGTACTTACTGCCCATATTCATCAGCTAAAAGGCTTTTGGAACAAGGTGCAAGAGGAGAGAGGATGGAAGCCCTCAGAGCTCAGGAGAACGTGAGTTCTCTGGCTGTGTGCTCCAGGCACACCTTGAGCTGACCATCGCTGGAAGAAGGGAAAGCTTGGTCTGGTTTATGCAAGAGGTCAAAGCAGGTGGTCTGATCGCCGGCCTTCACAGTTTCAAATGAAGCCTTATATCCCAGAATCCCAGAACCCTAGGGGTTGGAAGGGACCTCGAAAGCTCATCCAGTCCAACCCCCCTGCCAGAGCAGGGTCACCTAGAGTCCATCACACAGGAACGCATCCAGGGGGGTTTGAATGTCTCCAGCCAAGGAGACTCCACAGCCTCTCTGGGCAGCCTGGTCCAGTGCTCTGGCACTCTCACAGGAAAGAAGTTCTTCCTGAGATTCACATGGAACCTCCTGTGCTCCAGTTTGCATCCATTGCCCCTTGTCCTATCATTGGTCAGCACTGTAAAAAGCTTGGCTCCATCGTCCTGCCCCTCACCCTTTACATATTTGTAACCATGGATGAGGTCACCCCTCAGTCTCCTTTTCTCCAAGCTAAAGAGCCCCAGCTCCCTCAGCCTTTCCTCATAAGGGAGATGTTCCACTTATATCAGCTCCTCATGCCTAGATCAGACCATTCCAGACCACCAAACACCTCTCTCACAATCCCCACTCTCTGACTTTCCCCTCTGAACCACCCAGCCCACACACTCTCCCCTTTCCCCCTTGCTTCTCCACCTCTCCCCTCTCCCCCTGCTTCTCCACCTCCATGTCCCTGAGATAACTTTCCTATATTAGGTAAAACACCCTCAAAACTGGGTGCCGAGCATCCGTAGCCCTCAAAGCAGCATCTCGCAGCCGATCACTTACCCCTGCCTACACATTTAAACCCAAAGGGATACGTTCCTTGCTGGCAGGCTGGGGAGACTTGCTGAACCTGAGCCAAGGAAATAAATGAGGCAAGGGGTGTTAAAAGCTACCGTCTCGCCTCTTCTGCACATCACACGCACGAGTGCCTTCAGCACCCAGGGCCCGGAGCCCAGACAATTTGCTGAAAGTCTAATGCATTTCAGATAAGACTTTTGACTATTACCTGGATTGACAGCCAGAGAATGGGAGGAAAAATCCAGGCTCCTGCCTACGCAGCCGAGCAGAAAGCATCCCGGTTCACCAGGCTAACCCAGGTCAAGTGACTCGGCGCCTGCGGTGTATTAAAGCTATTTACAAGAGAGGAGAGAGGGAGGGATTTACAGAATCTGAAGGGAACCAACTCTCCAACAGTGAAAACTGTTTTTATTATTTTAATTCATGCTATGTCCTGGCTCTGTGCCCACAGCCGGGGTTGGGAAGGCGCTGTCTTTAGGAGAACCCATGGAAATATGAACGATATTCGTAAAACCAAACCCCTCTCCGTTTCACAACTCCCTAGCTTTGCTTTTGTTCTATAGATCATCACCAGAAAATGCTCCTTCAGACTGGAGGTGAAAAGAATAAACTCTGTAAGTTCCCAAGAGCCACGTGCATTTGTACAGAGACTCTCAGACATCTCTGAAAGCACCAGGACAAGGATGTGAAAGGACCGCTGTGTTCAGAGCCCATGGCAAAGGCAAACAGGTCTCACCCAGAAAAGAACTGGTGCAGGTGCTTCAGCAAATCTTTCCCAGTCCAAACCGAACTGGAAACTCCAGAAACACAAATGCTCTCATGAGATTTCAGCCAACTCACTCTCCTGCCTCAGTGCAAAACTCTCCAGTTCTCCAGACACTGTTTATTCAGTAGGGAAACCAAAGGGGGAATTACTGCTTCCAAAGGGACTGGACACACAGCCTCTCTTGGAGGCTCAGAAGCTGCCTTTCCCACCACTTCCGAGCTGAGCACAGACACATCCCATAAGGACAAGAAGTGTAACAATTCCCTAGACCATCTTGACTTTCCCCTCAGCTTCTATTCTCCCTTTTCACTTTTCTTTTCTCATCCTCTCTCTTTTTTTCCTCCTGGGTTGTTTGTTGGGAAATCCAATATTCTGTGACCAACTTGCCCCCCGCCCTCGCCTGTCCCCCACCACCTCCATCCCCTTCTGCTCTTTGATCTGAAGATCAAAGTGAGAGAAGAGCAGGGTAAGAAAGCCAACACACGCGTGGAGAAAGAGAACACTTACAAAGAGGAGTAGCACCACCTATGCCCCCACTTGTAGCTCTGCTCCTCGGTTCTCTGAGCTTGTTATAAACGTTGGACAAATGTCCTGGGCTGACAGTATTTGGAGTATTATTTGGAGTAATTTGGGAACCCCCAGCTGTGAGCTACCATCCCCACACGTCTGGTTTTCTTGACACCCTTCCCCACAGCAAGTGCAGGTGCAGCCCAAAGCACTCTTGTTTTTCCTGCTCAGGCTCAGTCTCTAGGATGGAAAGGATTGGTTTTGTTTTGCTCTGCCAGGGAAATAACCCAGGCCCTTTATTTTTTATTTTATTTTTTTTTGTGTGAGAATTGCCTAGCATTTACAAAAAAAGGGCAAAATCAATGGCAAAGGGAGTGGACGTTGCCTCCTGCAGAACAAGAGCTGAACCCAGTGGGTTGTTAACTCCCCGTGGCTGTCAGCACTGATCACAATCAGCACAGGTCACTCAGCACAGGAAGGCAAACGCTCAGGCCACAGCACGCCCCAGAGAATCAACAGGCTAATTATTGTGCTCAGCCTCACTGGAATAAAGCTGCTATTAAACTCCCAGGAGTTTCACAAAGATAAAACTTTGTCCTCCAGTGATGCTGAGGAGATGCCCGGAGCAGCATCCCTGGGGTTTCTCTGTTGGACTTCTACCACCCATCCATGTTTTAGCAAGGAGGGATAACAGTGCAGCAATTTGGACATCCCTGCACAGAGCACAGAGCATCACAACGCTGCCCCAGACCTTTCACAACAAACCCTTTTCCATCCCATTTCCCTTGCTTGGAACAGAGGAAGGGATTTTCTCTCTTCCCGGGGCGAGAACGGGAACGCAGGATTCCTAGCGTGGATCCCGAGTGGTGCCTCTTGCTTTAACCACAACCCAGCAAGGTCTATCTTTTTTTTTTGCAGAGACCTTTCTGGCAGGAGGCCAGCACTGTCACTCGGGTGCCCTGTCAGCAGCCTCTTCAGCCATCACGACCCTGTCAGCCCTGGCGCCCGGGCAGCTGGGGGAGGATTCGTCCCCGGGTCCAATTTGTCTGGCTGCAAGGGAGGAGAAGCCAGGGACAACGTTGCTGGATGTGCCCCGAGGAAAAAAAAAAGCTAGCTTTTAAAGGAGGTGGTGAAGGGACTGGGAAAATGTGTCTGATGGGGAACTGAGGGAGCTGGGGGTGTTCAGAGGAGGCTCAGGGGGGACCTCGTGGCTCTCTACAAGTCCCCAAGAGGAGGTTGGGGTGAGGGGGGGGTCGGTCCCTTCTGCCGTGCCCACAGGGAAAGGACGAGAGGGAACGGCCTGAAATTGCAGCAGGGGAGATTCAGGGTGGACATCAGGGACAATTCCTTGCCTGGGAGGGTGATTGGGGGAGGGAATGGGTTGCCCAGGGAGGTGGTGGAGTCCCCGTGCCTGGAGGTGTTCAAGAGGCGTCTGGATGTGGTGCTGGGTGCTGTGGGTTGGTGGGGATGGAGGTGGGGGTTGGACTGGGTGAGCTTGGAGATCTCTTCCAGCCTCGATGATTCTGTGATTTTATACTTGAGGCAAAAGCTGTGGGACCCAAGGAGAAAGGTACAGAAGCTAAAGCAACAAACAGCCTCTTCTTCCCCAGCCCCCTTCCCTGCTCCGCCAGGAACCTCAGAGGTTAAACACAGACCCCTCTGTCCCCACACAGCTCTGTCTCCTCTCCCTGAACTCTTTAATCCCCTTTTGCAACTCCTGGCTTTGCATCCACTCTATAAACAGACCCCTGCCCAGCATGGCTAAATGCATTTTTATCTAGCACAGGTCATCACAGGGGGTCAGGGGCTGGAAGGGACCTTGGAAGCTCCTCCAGTCCAACCCCCCCTGCCAGAGCAGGGTCACCCAGAGCAGGGCACACAGGGATGCATCCAGTCAGGGTTTGGATGTCCCCAGAGAAGGAGACTCTACAGCCTCTCTGGGCAGCCTGGCCCAGTGCTCTGGCGCCTTACAGTGACAAAGTTCTTCCTTGTGTTCACCCAGAACCTCCTGTGCTCCACCTTGCACCCATTCCCACTTGTCCCATCCCTGGCCATCCCTGAGCAGAGCCTGGCTCCATCCTCCCGACCCTCACCCTTTCCATATTGATAAACATTCACGAGGTCCCCCCTCAGTCTCCTCTTCTCCAAGCTCAATTAAGACATTTATTAATTACAATGGAGACATTCAGAGCGAGGCACTTTTATTCTGCTTCCCGGCAGCAGCACGAAGCCCCCACTTCCTTGAAAATTCCTCCAGCCAAATGTTATCACAGTGCAACCATTCACCTGTCTCCCTCTAAATCCTGCAGCTTTAGCCACGCCGTCCTCATGCCTTTCTGCCAAGCTCCATCCTGCTTTTTTAATATAAATGACTAATTCTCCACACCACTCCGCGTCACATTAAAAGGTTTCACTCGGGGCTGTGTCTGGCTAAAACAAAACAAAGCGCAGCAAAAAAATGCTGCTAGCTAAAAGAAACATTCTTTCAATGTTATGTCATGATTCCTTTCCATCACGTCTCTGTTTCCATCACTTTACCATTCCAAACGAGAGCACATTTTACCTGCGAGGAGGAGATGGGTGATCCTGATTTCCCATGAGTTCACAGTGCAGGGAGCAGGGGCAGAATTCCTGCTTTAACAGGGATGGGAAAGATGGGTTCAGGTGGAAATGCAGCAGCTTTCCCTTAACTGGCCCATCACTCAGGAATGGGAATGGTCATTTCCCCCAACATCTCTTGACTTCGGTCAGGACAGCACCACACCCCCCAGGTTAAATCCAACAGTCAGGCTATTCAGGTAGGGTTTAGGCAGGGGAATATAGATGCCCCTGCTAGAAACCAGCCTCAAGTCAGTTCTGTTGCTCACTGGGATTTGTTAAACTGGAACAAGAAGAGATGGGAGCAGACACAAAGGTGAGATAACCCAGGAAATTCAGGGGTGGGAGAACAAACTGTGCAGAGGGCTTCCCTTGGCAGCGTGCTGAGGGTGGAAGAAGATGCCCTATACAAGATATCTTTTGCTCTCTTGTTTAAACTACCTTCTTACACCTTTATTTGCAAAGGTACTGCAGAGGACATATCCTGTACGTATCCTATACGTATCCTGTACCTCTGGGAAAGGCTCAGCCTTTCCCATAGGAGGCTGCCAGTTACTGTCACCTTGGATTAATGGAAATGCTTGCCTGTCAGCAGGCATTAGCTCAGGGAGGCTGGGATCAGGTTAGCAATCTGCCTATCCACTTACCAGAAGGCTATTGTTCAATCATAACTTCCAGCAAGGAATTTTTCACAATCTTTCCATGGGAGTTTGCTATCAAACACGAGCCTGGAAGCGTGTGAGAAATGGAGGATCTTTGTCCCATCAGGAAAACAATTTAATCTGCTCTCTCAAGCAATGAAAGACAGGGCAGGAACACGCTCCTTGGATTGGGAATCTGATTGGAACACCTTTCTCCCCTTGAAAATTCCGAGGGGCTTTGGGGCACCGAGTGGTTTGATCCAAGCTTATTTGAAATCCTGGTGGATTCAAATGCTTCCAGATCAGAAAAACACCCACAAAAGCAGGCTGGCTTTAGCTGAAGTGAGTCCCTTCCCCACCTCCCCAGCTGAGTGTGACAGCTCTGCCACACAGCTGAACGAACAGAAGAGTACTCAGAGTCTTGGCTTGCTACAGTTCAGCTCTTCCTGGCCTGCCCTGGGCCATGGTCAATGCTCCAAACTGCTCTTGCTTCAACACGCTTCCTTTTCTGCATCCTGACAAACATGGCAATGAACCCAAGGCCTGAGGAAAGCTCATCTGGTTCCCCTGGTTTCTGCTTGCTGTTGAGCTGAGGATCTTTGGTGGTTGCGAGGGGCTGAGGCACAAACCAGCACAGGACTCAGTGAGCATTCAGTCATGGACTCTGCAGGAGCTTCCCCTGCTCCAAATGACCACGACTGCTGATGACTCTGCTGATCTCAGACCTACAGGAGACCCTGATCACATACACTGGGACATAATCACCTCATCTACCACCCTGCCAAGTTCTGCACAGGGCTCTGCTGCACACCACCATGGCATGGCCCCCAGGAAGGCACCCCAAAGAGAGGGGCATGCTTCTAAAAACAGGGATCTGCATCCCAAACTCCTCTGGGTACATTTTACTCACACCAGCAGAGCTTGCAACAGCGACCCATGATGAGCAATAAAGGTTCATCACTCCTACACATTGACGTTGGTTTGGGTAGGGGTGAAGGAGGCAGGAGCAGCTGAACCATCCTGCAAAATCCATTTGAGGCTGTGGCTGGGGGCACAGTGTCAGGATCCAGTCTCTGTGGATTCAGGGAGGCCACGGCACAGCACGTTGTGCAAGACATGAGCTGTACAACCAGCAGAGCTCAGCCCCGTGTTTGTGCTGCTCCTCCGTGCCTCAGGTCATCTCGGGAAGCACCTGCTGTGTAGGTGCCAGACAGAGATGATATCAAATGAAACTTTGGCACCAAAATTGACATACTTCTGCAAAGCCAATTTACATTCCTTGCTCTGAGCTTCTGGAGCCAAAAGGGAAAAAAAAGAAAAAGAAAAAAAAAAAAAAAGTACTTTGGATCCAAAGTTGACTCCGTGGCTCCAGTTTGCCTAGCAGAGTTTCCCTGGTATAATGCTAAAATGAGGTTCTGGCTCGCAGTGCTGTGTCCTAGAAGAGTCCCCCAGTGGGTATTGCAAAGTCTATCATAAGAGCAGACTGGGAACAAGACAGCAATTATGAGCTTGTGATGAAAAATGGTCTATTTGTTGCATTGCCCAACCCGGTTCCCATGTTTGTCCTCAAGGGCTTCTCTGCAGACGCTGTGATTTGCTTTTTTCCTTAATGATGTTGGTTTGGAAAAGAGACTCCTTTTTTTCCACCCTCCTGACACACAGTCCATGTGCTCCCTCCCTCCTGCAGTGCATGCTCCCCCCATAACAGCCAAGGTTCCCAGCAAGGGAGATCAGATCCACAGCCCTAGAGATCCTCACCAGCAGCACCAACCAATACTTGCAGGTTTATTGTTACCAAATCCACTCTGTTGGCTGCTCATGGAAAACACAGAGTTGGGAAACACAAATGTCAGTATTATGCTATAACACACAATATTATCTGGTTTTCAGATATTATTATGTCAGTATTATGCTATAACATACAATATGACTGATGTATATTATAATGCAAGTTATTAATTTGCCAGCTTGCTTTGCCTTCTGCCCACTTGTTTCATGAAGGCACCATCTTACCCTAACCCTATAGTAACACAAGAGTTATTTTAACACTAAATCTATTTCTTGTTGCTTAGGCTGCTCACGCAGACCTGGCAAACACATGCTCAGCAAGTCACTACTGGCTTGCTGACGTGCAGGACGAGGACTTTGGTTTCCCAATTTTGTCTGTTCTCTCCATCTGCCTCCTGCAGTGTTCCTACGTGCCAGCAGGCATCACCAGGAGCACACGGGTTCTGCTGTCCCCTTGGGAGGTTCATACCCTTCTCCTGAATAAAGAGCAGGTCTCTCTCTCACAGCTTCAGAGAAGTTTCAGGCAGCCCATAGCATGGTAACATTAACCTGCTGTGCTCTTTGAGAGTAGTATGAGCTCCTAAAAAGGTGCTCAAGACATCAGACTTGTGTTTTTATTGGAGTTCATGACCCCCTTCTTGGGTCACCAAAAATATAGACAACTAGCAATGAGAGCCAAGTTCCCTGTTGCCTCCATCAGTGTCTCTGGCATTTTCCTAGTCAGCCAGTCCCACTCATATGTCCTTATCCTCAATTTTGTGATCCCAGCTCCCTTGCAGGCTACCAGAGCTCTCACCTCTCCCAAGGAGATTTCCCAAGGCTGCCTATTTGGCCCAAACCAGTCTTGAATTCCCTCCTACCAGGGAGCGTCTTGCTCCAGTAAATAATCTGTTCTCAGACTCCCTGACTCTTTATTGCAGCCCTGGACATCAGTGGCCATTGCATGACCTTTCAGGGGAGGTACAATATCTTGTTTCAAGCCTTTTTTGTCTTTATCAATGTGGGAGAAGACCTGTCCATCTCCACAAGCTCCACTCAAATTCATGCTCGCCAGTTCAAAGAGCAAGGAAGGTGCAGGAGTCCCCTTGGGCTGAGAGCTGGGTGAATAATGGCATTTCATTTCCTCACTTGATTTCCCCCACCCACCCCAGCTGGCACTTTGCCAGCATCACTCCTTCACTGCATCACCCACTGTCCACATTCCTCCAGGGAAAGAAGACACTTTGGAGGTCCCACAAAGCCAGCCTGACCCTGTTCTTCCCTTCGCTCTGCTGTCCCACTCCTGGCCCTGGTTTGGGGCATCTCTCTGCCTGCTGCTCCCTCTTTTACTCCCTGCCAATGACACTGTCTCACCCAAGCTCTTGGCCACTTCTGTACAGACAGGTAGAACCTCAACAGTGACCACGTGTCCCTCAGCAAGGGCCACAGAGGGGAGAGGAGGAGATGAGAGGCACATGCCTTCAGCTGCACAGCATTTCCAGGTCACACCTAGTCATAGTTCCATCTCCACGTGCCTCACATCCTCTGGGGAAGGATCCCTTTGTGAATTCCAGAGGAAATCCTGAGCCTCCAAGGACAGTCAGACACCACGCTATCTTTTCCCACACAGTTCATCTGTAGATGCAGTGATAAGAGACAACAACCACCCAGGGCTTTCTGAGCAGTGATTTCCAGGGTTCTTAGTGAAGGAAGGTAGAAAAAGTGGTGCCTTTAGTTGTCTTTAGTTGACATTCCAACTAAACCTTGTGGTGTGAAGGTCTCAGATCCTACAGATTTAATGAAAAAAAAAACAACCCTTGTACACCTTGAAAAGGGTGACACCATCCTGCCTGGCACAGTGACCCAGGGTGATGGGAATTGGTGTCCCCCGAGCAGGTCCCAGTCAGTGCCACCCATGCAGGGCACAGCCTCACAGGAGCATCACGAGATGTGCAGGGACACAGAGGCACTCGCTGGGCAGCACATGTGTGTAGAGCCCCAGATCAGTAACCCAATACACTTCATGGTCACAAAATGGGATTTCTATGTGCAGAATTTGGATGTCACACATACTTCAGTTTCTTTCTCTGACCACAAAAGAGACGTCGTTAATTGATAAAAAAGAAGTCACTTCTCACGCCGAGGATATTAACCCCCTCCTTGCCCCAGGCACTCAAAAGCTCTGACAAAGTCAAGTGGAAAATAAAAACTCTGCCCCAATCACTTCTCAAGTCTGCACGGGAGGAAGCGAGGAGCTCGCACGCCCCTTGGTTGCATTAGTCAGGCACCACAGCATTTTTAAAATACTCTGTCATTAATCACAGCAACACAAGAGGGTGAGAACGAGATCAAAGAGGCACAAGTCTGAAATTCCAGTTTCAGATTCCCTGCAGTTTAAAGGCAACGGCAAGGTTAGGAACCAGCCACGAGCCATCACGAAACGGTTTGGTCTAGCTGGGCATCCTCTGCTGCAGGAACCAGCACCCTCCCCCCCAGGCTAGGACCTGGACCTGGTTGCACGGATTTATCCAAACCACAGAAAACAACACAGCAAGACAGGAACCTTCACAGGGATGGCATTTCCAGTAGCTCCTGCCTGTGGTTGAAACTGGGAATATCATCTTCCGAGGTCAGCGTCTGCTCCCCTCCAGCTGCAGGACACCTCTGGCAATGCAGAGGCAGCAGCATGAGGAGGGGGGTACCCAGAAAAGGTTCAGAGAAGACACTCCCCACCCACCTGGGGAAGTTTCCATTTCAATTTCATCAGAAGGTTTCAGGAAGGCTGATGATCCTTTCCCCGAGTGGAAGAAAGGGATGATCCTTTAGTGCTGGTACCCTCATGCAGATGTATTTAATACTCCTGTCCTCAGCAGGAGAAAGTCAACCCCCTCACAGTCAATGGGAGCTCCTCACACCTGTACAGCACTCGTCACAAACACCATGGTCCTACTGGTGAGCAGGGACACTGGGTGACACCTAAAGTCAACTTCAGAGAGCTCAGGAACTCGAGCAGCCATCAACCACGTGTGAGCCTGACACCAACTGCTGGAGCCACCAAAGACCCTGCCCTGAGGGGCTGCACTGACAGCACGAGGAAAGAATGAGGGAACCCTAGATCCAACCCTAGATATCACAACCCCCAAGATATCCAATCCCTCTGGATATCTCTCAGGCTCCAACCCCAAGGGCCACACCACAGCTCCCCACGTGAGCTGCCCTGCTCCTCACTGCCCAGCCTCTCATAAAAACATCCCCAGAATCTCTATCACTTCATAAAATTTTAAAACCCAAGCCTAGCTGGAGATATTTATACTGTTTGAGCTCATTTCCCCCAACCTGACTGTCGTCCCTGGTTTATAGATTACTGGCAGCTCCCAGCACCCTTTGCTGGGAAGGAGAGGGGTTGATAATTACACCAGCCCTGGAGACTTTCACTTTAAACAAAACCAAAACAAAAACAAATCAATCCCAACTTCATCATCCTGTACAGTTTTATTAGTTTTCAAGTGCAACACACAGCAAACACTCAGGACTCTTCCAAGGAGACATCTGAGGTAGCTTTGAGGACAGTTTTCAGCCACTTTAAATCACCTCAGCTTTTTTTTCCCTCATCCCAGCTAATTATTATTGCAATTGGTATTGCAGCCAGTGCTACCAATAACTCTGTGCCTACCTTTAAACCAAGCCTGTGCTCAGGGGAATGGGCTGTGCAGGCCAGGGAGCCCAGCAGAGGGATGCTCCTGGTCCTAGGAGGTATCTTAGTTACAAGATCCCCCATATTTTGCCTTAAAAAAAGAGGCTAGGGAAGGTTGAGAGGTGTTTGTAAGCCAGGATTGCCTAAAACTCAGCTTTGCTCCTTGTCTACCCTGAGTTTCTGAGCACTTTGTGTTCCCCCCATTGACCCAGTACAGGTCCAGCTCCCAGACTCAGCCTGTCCTCAACACCTTCTCCCAGGTCCTTCAGGAAAACAAGCCCTGGAAAAGCACGTGGTGAAGAGGAGCAACTCCTCAAATAGAGCAAGAAAACAACCCCTCCTCTGGTGTCCTCCAAACCCCTCCACCCCATCAACCAGGGTCATGGTCACAAGAAAACAGAGCTGGGAAACCTGGACCTGCTCTCCCAGTGCTCTGCAGGGCAGCCCCAGCCCCAGGGAGAGCAAGGAGCAGGCAGAAAACCAAACAAACCCTGAAACCAGTGCAAAGACAAACACACAAACAGTGTTTGTGCCAAACAGGCAGCAAGCACAACACTTCCTTTGCCAAAGAATAACAAAAAGAAAGCTGCAGCCACGAACCAGAGTCTAAAGCTGATCTAAGGAAGAAGCAAGTGCCTCAAATGAGAGCCCAGATCCTGGCAGCCAGGTCAGGTATTTGGGAATGTTGCAGCCCCAGGAGCACGAGATGGTTGCTCAGGCTTGTAGCCCATCTTTCCCATCTTGTGTTTCAGGATAAAGAGAGTTAAAACATTTTCACTGCTAAGAAAGTGGGAACGTAAAGCAGAGCCCAGCAGCTCTCCTAGGCTTTTAAGGTTTTCCCAAAATCCCTTCAGAAGGAGGCACTGCCAGCTCTTAAGGCCTGACCTGTCTCCTCACAGGAGGCTATTTCAAACCAGAACACCTTTCCACAGAGAAGATACAAATACTATGCCAGTCTTAAGCCTGGAGGCAGAGGTCATTTAAGTAGTAATAAAGGAACACATTTTTCCCCCAAAACACCAACCAAACAGTAAAATCCCATGACTAACCTGCAGATGCAACTCCAGAGAGATCCAGTACCTGCTTAGCAGCACTGTTATTATAAATACCCACCTCTCCCTTCACCACTGGTTATTTATTAGGGGAATGCTGGGTCCTGGAAGCTCCCACAGGAAATTTGGGACACCTGAATCACATCATGACCTTTTTTTAGTCTTCATTGACACCAGCCTAACCTGAGCATTAAATACAGCTGCGGAGTGAGAACCAGCTCCATAGTCAATGAGGGTTTGATTCTTTCCACAGATGAGAGCCAGGACACAAAGTAGTAAGGACTCAAGGTCTCTTTGGTATTTAACTCTATATTTATGGGGTCACCAGCTCCTTAAGTTTCCCTAGAACCTGAAGAGCTCCAGCTCTTTGGAGCCTGCTGGTAGGGCTCTCTCCATCACAGCAGTTAGAACACCAAAGCATATGGTATTCATTTTTTAAAATTCACATAGTATTAATGGCTATATAGGGTTAACGTTACTCTGCTTTTTTTTACTACACTCACCAATCCAGAATGGTTTTTGGATTATCCCGGAGCTTTCCTTGCAGACCAAGCCTTTATCTCACATTCTGTTGCTCACTTCCATTCGCTGGCTCCTCTTGGAGAAGAAGCTTGGGAAGGGTCCCTCTCTCTGTTTGATTCCATCCTCAGGACTGATTTACAACTGTGCCTATTTATAACAAGAGTTTTATATGACAAACTAATCATTTTGCTCAATATCCTACCGTTCAAGGGGAGTTTACATGTGCTGGGCTCTCTCCTGTGGAGCAAGGGAAGGCAGCAATCTGCTGCTAATCCAACGTAAATACCCCTGGAGTCAGTCTGGGGTGTGGCAGCAACATCATTTACGAAACGTGAAATGAAAAGAGAACTTCAAACCTCATAATCTGCCAGCTCCCAGCCAGGGAAAATATTCAGGGAGTGACTGCAACTGGAATCTCGGTGTCTGGCAGGTTGCTTTTATTTGTCTGGAGCAGTTAGCAGAGAGGGTGCAAACTGGACAGCCCTGCTCAGCTCCTGAATCCAAATCTGAGCTGTTTACACCGGAAAATGCTCCACAGATTGCTGGGAGGAAGAGGAGTGAGCAAAGGTATGGTGGAAACAGTAAAGTTCTAGTAAATATTAACTGATCTGTGTGGAAAGTGTTCTTGAAGTGATTGGAAAGTGTTCTTGAAGTAGTAAATAGTACCTGGACAGAGTTATGATGAGTTATTAAGGTATGGACAAGCACATGGGTTATGTACAAGTTAAGGTATGGACAAGCACATGGGTTATGTACAAGTAACTAAGGCTTGAAACTTTTTGTAGGTGATTCTGTGGCAAATGTTGCTGATTTCGAAACTCAAAGATGCTGTTTTGAAACTCAAAGATGAGGGTAAGGAAGAAACCTGTTCCAGTAAGAAGAGACAGACTTTTCTCACCTCCAGTTTCCCTGAAACCCTAAACTTAAAAATTAAAGAAAAAATAAATAAATGCAGCAACTGTTTGTTTCCTGCTCTGCCAGGACCTCGATAGCGAGGTGCTCCCATCACACCCTCCTGCCTCAGCTCATCCACGTGGGGCACTGAGCCTGCAGGAAAGAAAAGGCTGTATAATTTGTGCCTCTTTTAGACTTCTCTTGCATGCTACAAATAGTCACTGCCACTGGGTAGGATTAACACACTTGGCCATCAAACCCTAGGCTCAAGTGCATGGCTTTTATTTTGTTATAAACAATTCTTCATACTGAACTCAGCCCTCCCGAGTTCTTTGGTTTTCTTGGACTATAAATTTTATGGCTACAGCGGAGCATTGAAACTTTGCTTCGCACACCATTAATCTCCTCACTCTCCAAACAGTACAGAAGCCTCCCAGAGTATTTGTCTCAGCCACAGCCCAGCCAGGAGGCTTGTGGCCATTAGTCAGGAGTTTTGTGTCCTTGCACCTCAGTGCTGGAGGCTGGGAAGGAAAAAAGGAAGGAAAAGAGGGAATGGGAGAGGGAACGGGAAAAAAGAAAGAAAAAAATAAGAAGAGTCTTTGGCTAGAAGACCTTTGTGGTGCATAGGAGAGCTCTTTAAGGGACAACCCTCCATCCTGAGGATAAGGAGCTGATCAAAACCCCACGAGCTTCCCAGTGCTGACAGTGAACTCGGGACAACTCAAAAGACATGATGTCCATTTCATCCGCTCGTTTGGCTTCTTTCCCCAGCACCACCCGAGCCTGGCACAAGCTTTCCCTGCTGGCTAGAGCACCACAGCTTACAGACAGACACCAGAGACAGAGGTTTACTTCTCTCTGACAGTGTGCACAGGCAAAATCAACCCTTTGGCCAAGGAAGATTTAAGCCTTCGCTGTTTGGGCTGTGTGTGCTCCTCTGGCTACGCATTTAGACAGGTTCTGGCACACAGGGAACACCTGCTGGGACAGCATTCCTTGCAGAAATAAGGCAGAACAGGTATGAAGCAGAACAATTAACCTCTACCAAGAAGATCACAGCAAAGAAGTGGGGAAAAAAAAAAGTCACAAAGCCCAAACCAAAGTCTGACAAATGTTTTTAGTTCTACAACAAAATAAATATTTTGACTCCGATTTACCAAGAACAGTGAGACTTGGTTTAAAAAACCCCTATAGATATATAACAACGTATGCTGAATGTCCCAACACTTTGATTATGTTACTGTAAGTCATGCATGAAACATCCCAATTTATTATAAATATTCACACAGTAGAAAGTACAGCATAGTAATGCATGCTGGGATATAGGCTGCTTGCCCTGCCTACACTTACTCCATCAAAAACCTGTGTAAACAGCCAAACTTTATTGATAGTGATATTCATGTGTGTTGTATGCTTCTGAAGCTCCAAAAATGACCACTGTTGGTACTCATTGGGTCTTTCAATAGCTGTGGACTCCTCTCTGCCAGCAGAGCACCCAGTTTATGCTTAAAAGGACATTTTCCTCAAGGGAAACTATAAAAAAAATCCATAGGAATTCTGGCATGTATTGTGGAACAAGAATTAATACATAAACACTGATAGCTGCTGTGTTTTAGACAGTTAGAACAATTGCATTGCATTGACTAGAAAAGGGAATTCACCCGTGTTTATTTGTGTAACAGCACTGCTGGATTATTCCCTGTACCCTCTCCCTCCCTCCTCCATCAGGTATCACTTTAATATATTCTTCACAAAGAAAAAAAATACCCTTTAGTCCTCCCTTAAAGATCTGCCTCTAGGTATTTATAATGGAGATGATGAAAACAGTTCCAGCCATGCCTGTTTTACAGCAGATTTTTCCACAGCTCTTGAAATAAAGACATCTTTGCATATCACCAGCCTGAACAGGAGTGTTACTGGAGCTCGTAGAAACATCATATATTGATCAGCTTGAAGAACAGACCCAGCAATGGATAACTTCACACCTTCTGCTGTCCCCAGCAGTCTCTGTTTTCATTGCACAAAGATAGCGTAGTCAATCAAAAATCACAACTCTATACAAAGGATATCTTGCATTCACTGCAAACATTCAAGAACAAGTGTCTGGGCTCCACTTTGGGCCTTGCTACCACCTATTTATGATACTTACACAACCATTTCCTTGGCTAAGTTGCATGAATAAAAGGGCCAGGTGTCTGTTGAAGGGAAAGCTGCAGAGGTACATTAAACAAGCGTGGGGTCTTTTTAATCACCAGGATCTTACCACATCTTGGGTAACACCTTAACCCCATGGAATATCAACACCCTTTTGCTTTGTTCAGATGAGTTTATACCCTGCAGCTACATGCAGGGGCTCATTCTCACACGTTTACATTTGCAAACGTATTTGTAGAAATCCAGAAGACATTCACTGGATGGTTTTTTTTGACTTTGAAAGCACTTTCAACCTCCAAGCAGAGCTCAGCCAGCCTCCCTGTGACCATGGCCACTGATGGATGTAAGCCTTGCCCCATGTTTGCTTCTTCACATCAGCCCAACAAGCACCCAAAGGGTGACACATCTGCTCTGAGGCTGCCACCCTCACTGTCCCTGCCAGGCTTTTGACAGCCAGTGTAATGCATCTGACACATTTACAAACAACTGTGTGGCACCCGAGGGGATGCTGGGTATGTGATGCACTCCAAACCCAGGTGTGTATCTTACTAAAACATAAGAACATAAGTAAGGGAGTTCATGCCAGGACTGGTGCCATGGGCCTTACCTTTTCATAAAGCCAAAACTGCACAGGCAGCGAGGTATTCAGCTTCATCAATAATCAAGGGAATACTTAGATATAAAGAACCACAGTTAAAGAGCTCAGACCTCGGATTCCCATCTGTGAAGCAGGTGTTGTCTGAGAATCCATCATGCTCCTTGTCAGACGCATCCAATTCTGAACATGAGGGCCTATCCCACTTACAACTGTATGAAAAAAGCAGTTTTGCTGGCAAATCCTTGTCTCTTTCCTCCACAACACATAGAATAAAGTCACTGTTTTACTTCCCCTCTCAATCCTTCATTTACAAATGCAATCACCCCAAAATCAATCCCAAAAGACATGCTGATTACAAGTGCTATTGTGAAATAAAGTTATAATGTAACAAACTCCAAATCTCAGTGTACTGCTCAGTGAGCACCTGGTGAAACACAAATTAAATATTACAGAGCTTGTTTCTGAATTATAAAAGTGTATTTTTTTATGATGAATGAACTGGTGTGGACCTCGAAAAGCAGTAGCCTCTGAAAGCAAGCTGAAGTATCTGTGAAAGGAAAGGCTCTTTGTTTGTTTAAAAAGATGCCAACAGTTACAGGGAGCAGTCTTCAAGAGTCGAAGTACAGGTTTCACTGCAAGGCTCTAAGTCATATCCTTCCCTGCTGCAGCACTGCACGTGATGCTACGCGCCCATTAACATGCCCATGAAATCTGAGCCATTCTGGATGGTGATGGGAGCTCCAGCACTGTTGTCCACAAATATGGAGGTGTACTGGCCAGCCTGCAGAGAGAACAAGAGGGAAAGGAAAACATCTGACACTTCATCCAGGTGTAAAAGAAGGAAAAGAGCGTTTCACTACCCTGAACTAAGCACAGAAGCCCTCTGCCCTTCTCTGGCTCCTGGGAACACAACCCAACCAAGCACTGTTTGCTGCAGCTTTGACCTGGTGGAAGAAACTTTCTGTAGTGAAACTGTGTTACAGGTTTATCACTTAACTAGATCCTCACTGCACTAGCATCGTTTTTGGTGACTAGTCAAGTGGCCATCTGTGCTCCAGATTCCCTTCCATGGAATGGGAAATACAATTGACATCTTGACAATACAAGGTGAGATTTGAGAAAGCAAAAGATTTTCTGTCATTTCTTAGAGGGAAGGTTACTCCTGTGGCTTAGGATCAGAATGTGGAACAGAAGTCTGCCTTTTGTTCCTGGTCCTGCCACAGGTTCTCTCTAGTCACCCCAGGTAAGGCATTCAACTTTACTAACCTTAGAAAGAAGGTTAATAAAAACTTCCCCACCCCCTGGTGAGAACTGAGCCTTGTCAGTGAGTAACTCCACATCCTGCCAAGCAAACTAGCACAGTGATTCCCTGGCTGCACAGGCTTACCTGCAGCTGCAGTAAGCCATGGACATAGACAGTGAAGATTTTGCTGTTGCTTTCCAGACCAGCAATGACTTCCAAAGACCTAAACAGTAGTAAAAGAAAAAAACAAAACCAGGTTAAACATCTAAGAACAGCAGAACCTTGTCCACACTGACTAATGGAAGACCTACAGAGACTGAGGATGTAAAACTTAGCTAGAGGCAGGCACTGGAAGTCACCTTCTCCCACAGAGACCTTCCTCAAGGTCCTGTGGTCTCCAGCTCCCACCCTTGAACAGGTGCTAAACATGTCTTTTAAATTGATTTACATATCAGTTACCCCAGTGTGTTGACCACAATCAGTTTATACTGGTTATTCTGCAAAGAGCTAGCTGTATGCATCCTGCCCATAGCAGTTCATTCATTCCCAAGGTATGAAAGGCCCATGTCACCTTAAGAGTACATGCAGTCAGCCTGTGCACAGAAGAACATATCCTGCAGCTGAAAGCTGTTTTGGGAGGACACTTGGATCAGGGGTCACATATAAACCAAAAAAATTGTGCTTCAGTTAAAATTCAAGGGAGAGCTCCAGATCAGTCCTCAAGCACTGTCCTTTTCTACTACCACGTTCTAACAGCCACCGTATCCCTTGCTCTCTGGGGCACCCTCTGCTTACAGAACTCCACCCCTGCTCCTTTGTGCAGGATTCAGGGTGGAAGGAGGTGCCTGAAACATCAGCAATCAGAACAACCCCTGCAACCTCAGCTCCAAAGCAATACAAAAGCACAGACCTCCATACCTGGCTGGTTCTTCTAAAATCTCCCTAACCAGTGGCAGCAGATCTAGTTGTTTTCCCAAGAAAACCAACCCTTTTCTTCCCTTTTTTTCCATGAAGTGGTGGTGATGAAACCCAGCAAGTGTAAACGTGCTGCTTCCAGCCCCCTTGCAAGGAAATATTGTGTATAAAAGGTAGGGGCAATTTGGCCCTGAGAGAGCAAGCCACTTGGCACCACCTTGATTGAAGAGCTCAGTCTGTGTGTCATACCCTGCCAAAAGCCTACCTTGGGTGGGAACTTCCCACCGTTAATCTCTTCTACTCCAACTGTCTCCTTGCCTCCGAGTTTCCATCTCTCTCAGCCGAAAGCCCTCGGGGCTCTTTCAGCTCCCTAAAACGAATGACTGTGTGCACTGACATCCCCAGGAAATTCCACAGGCACGGGTAGCAGCTCAGCCTGTGCCAGCAGAAGGTCTGTCCAGACAGGTTCCCATCCCTCCACCCATCTCCCCACCATGCCACAGACCAGTCACACTCCCACCCACCACAGGAGAGCTTTATCTAAATTATTAACATTTGGGTCAGTTCTGCCTAAGAAAAAAAAAGAACTTTTTACTGTTACTGTTCTTTGGAGAATGTAGCTATAAATTCTTCAGGTGGCAAGTTAATACCAAAACATCCCAATAAACCTGCCTGAGCTGTATGTGACAAAGAGGTGGTTCACACATCCCAGCTAGAACCAGAACAGTTTGCTAACACCTTCCAGCTAAGAAGACCTGCAATGCGAAGGCACAGTGGTCTCCATGGCCCACAGGGGTCTCCATGGCCCACAGGGAAGTGTCCTATTCAGATAATTCTTGAATTTACCAGAACAAGGAAGCAAGACTGTTGAAAGCAATCAGGAGACTGACAGCAAAGGAGAGAAAGGGACGCAGACAGACCCAGTCCTTCAAGACAGAAGCCTTCCAGGAGAAAATAAATTCAGAGAGATATTTGTCAGTGGTGCTATTGCAAGGGTCTTGCTACAGATGTACTGGAAGAGCTGCAGGCAGGGCAGAGCAAATCTGCACAGCCCTGCACAGGCATTTTTTGTCCCGTGACAAGGGCAGAGCTGCAACTGAGGCAGTGGCCACTGTGCAAGCAGCATTGCCCTCTGCTGGGTGCAAGTCAGCCCAGCCCAGGGGCTCCTCAGCTCCTTCCTCCGAGAAAAGCTTGACAAACTCCTCCTGAGCAAGCTGGCCTTCTCTAAGACACAGGGCACCACATCCATTTTCAGCCAACTTCATTCACAATTCTCTCAGCGTATGCAATGTTCAGCTATTTAGAACTGTGAGGTTAAAAATCAGAATTAAAAACCCACATAAAACCCAAGGGCCAGATGGAAGTGCTCTCTTCAGAAAAGTTCCACAAGCACTTATCATAAAATTCACTGCTGGTGAACCTGACTTCCACAGCTGGTAGAAACACCAGTCCATCTGAGAACAATAACTGCCAAGAGAGCACTGCAGTAACTCACGTGTATCGGTGGCACAGAGACTCGATGCAGATCAGCACTCGGACGTTGTCTCTGGCTCGGAGCTGGACTTTACTCTTCAGCTCACTGTGGTCTGGGGAAAGCAGATGGAAGAAATATAAGCACTTTCACAACACAGTGGACCACCAGTTGCTGGTGTCTGGCTTAACAGAGACACCAGTAACCCTGTGCCTTCTGTACTGGGTTCGCATGGCAAGGTTTTGGTAGCCATGGAGGTTAATGGTGGAGAAGGTATCCCCATGCCAGAGCAGGTGGACATGCCCAAAGGAGGCTGTCACCCCCATGCTGGAACAGTCTGGGGACAACACTCACCAATGTGGACATTGGCTGAGAACTGGTAGATGCCAGACACGGGTGCTGTGAAACGTCCTGTTGCCAGATTTAATCCTGTCCCCCGGAGAAAAGCTCCTTTGGCCAGAGGCTGCAAGACAAGGAAAGCAGACCCTGAACAAATCCCCAGCACTCTCAACAACGACCTCTGCCCATGACAAAGAATAAGCTTACGTGCATGAGAACAAAGCTGAGAAAACTCACAAGGCCTTATCTCCCCAGAAAACACCTTCAGAGGGGCTCTCTCTCAGCATCTGATGCCCACAAGAGGTGAAATGATCAGTATGAGACATGAAGATGCCCTTTGCCCTCATGGTCCAACTCTTCTCACCTTGGCTCAGGCTGTGCTTATGCTCTGCTATGCTCCAGCCTCCACTGATGTTCTGATACACAGGATCTCCCCTTATTTGAGTCAAGAGGTGCCTACTACTCCCAAAGACTTCCCAGATGGGGCCAAGCAGCGTCCCCAGGCTTAAAACCCTGGCACCTTACACACTGCTTTTGTGACACAAGTACAGAGGAAACACCCATATAGGCCTCCAGAGGCTTTCTACCTGCTTTAGGTCTAAGTAGGACAGCTTTGATACTGTTAAAGAACAACTGCTTGGATTCTTACAGATTCTGTACTTGGTTTCATTTTGTTGTAGCCTTGGATTCTATGGAATAGGCAAGAACCCAGGAAAAGAGCATGCAGCTCTCCTCATGGCAAGGAAGCAGTCTTAAGTTAAACTCACAGCAGATTATCTGACTCAGACTAAAATAAACTCTGAAAGAAATGTTTATTGTTTGTTTTGGCCTGCCTAGTATGAGCTTGGCTAGAGCTGGGGAGAAGCAGGAGTGGCTTCAATGGGCCAAGACAGCACATTAGTCAGACTCTGCTTCCACCGCAAGGGCATTCTGTGCAATGTGAGTGTGTTCCCACAAACACTGTCCTGAGAGATTTGCCCAGAAGAGATGTTCAGATGTGACTCTGTACAGGCACACTCTGCTATACCCCTAAAACATGCACGAATGCATAACTGAGCAACCTCAACCCCAGCATCCAAGTGTGCTTTCCAACACTGAGTGGTGAAAGGGGCCTGAGGCACAGTGAACAAATTCATAGTGGTGTTGCCACAGGTGCTATTACACTGAACAAAAGAAGTGGAACACCTTTGTTCAAGTACCAGAAGGAAGTTAATTGCCTCTCCATTCTGGCTGGTCACAGCCAGAAGCTGCCAGCTCTCACAGTGCAGGGCAGGAATAATTTATTTAGCTTTCTCTTTGAAAGGAAGCAAGGCTGCAAATATTTGGGTCTGGTGGTTGTTTGTTTAGAGGATTACTACATGGTAGGAGTGAAATGAGTAACCTGCCTTTATTCAGCAAATCCCAGGCAAGGCTCACAACAGAGTCCTTCACAGTCCTTATTTACCAGGATCTAGCTGTAGTATTAAACCTCACAGAATGTTATTAGAAATGTTTTATGTATGCATATGGTGGTGAAAACATACCCACGTGCAGCAGCAGTGGCATTTCTCATAAGATTACATGTGTACACTGGGGAAACCACAATAATGAACTGCAGAACAACTACATTTCATACAATGATTCCTAAGTCTCTGTATTTATCAGCGTGCACCGAGGTGTGCCTCTGTGCACACATATACACATAAGGAGCTCTATTTTCTTTATATATACACACATGGACCATATAACAGCTAACCTAATAACAAAGACTATGGAAGGAGCTTGATTCCACTTTGTGCTATCACTACACTGTGATTTTTGGTAATGCTATTATGGATTTACCCCACTGAAAGAGCAGATCCAAGCCCTGGATGTGCAGAACTGTACTGCATAGTTGATTCATTCCTTTCTTGTTCCAGCTATTAGCAGAATCAGCAACATAATTCCCAAACCACTGGCTGAGCATGGAAGGCAATTTTAGGCACCAGTAAATTATCACTGATAGAACATTCCTGTTTCTTCATGCCCTCTGTGGCTTTGTTATTCTTTTGCTAATAGTAATAGAAAATGCAGGGAGAGGTTCTCTGGGCAAAATATTCCGTTAAACCCCATGCCAATTAGAGCTCCCTGCAGCGCACTCACCGTGCTGCTTCAAACACTGCAGGGGTTTATATCTGAGAAGCTAACTACATGCTATTCAGGTATTTCAGTAAGCAAACAAACCAGTTAGTGACCAGCCATTCTGTACAAACCAAGGTCAGCTTCCCCTCCTCACTTCATCTCCTATCCCCACATCTCCCTCGTGCACTCCATAGTTTCCCCATGCCAGAGAAATAGGAACCGTGCACAGAGAACTGAGACTGAACTGCCAGCTCCACTTTTCAGAGATAAACACTGTGGAAAGCAATGCATTGACTTATCTGTTACTAAAAAAGAAAAGGATAACCCAGCCTGCACAGGGCATTCACCAATCTCCTGAAGCAGCAATAAAATTCAATGCCAAAGATAGACATTTAGCTTGACCTCAAGGCATTAGTGATACCAGGACTGCTCCAGGGATCTTTCACCATGAAAAGCATGTGGGTCACCTTGGCCTTGAATGATCTGATTCCTCAGATGAATCCCACTGCCATGGCTTGCCAGAGCTGGATTACTTCAATCCTTGCTGTATAAAGTACCTTTCTGGAAGCTTTTCCATGAGGCAACTGTTAGAAACCTCAAGGTGTGAGATACAGGAGGAAGAAGTGTGAGGAAAGGGGTATCACATGTTTCATTCCAGATGCTAAGGAGATTGTGAGACCAAGAGGAAGAGGAGGGAATGTTCTTGGAGGAAATTTAGCATGGGAAGATGAGAAAGCCATCATGTTCTCTCCATACTCGAGGTCAGAGTGACACCATACTCAACTGACAGAGCACAGAAGTGATAGGGCATTTCTCAGCAGTGATTCTTTCCACTATCTCAGAATGCTTTGGGTCAGGTCCAAATCCAGGAATTAGAATCAATTCCTATCATCTCACTGAGAAGCATCAAACTGTTGGCTCCTTCACACCACTAAACTGACAGAACAGAGGGGAATTCTCTCTCTCTCCCCCCCCCTTGGACTGTTTAAAGACAATGTTTTCATCTTTGCAAGAGCATCCACCGTCTCCCTCCCTGCTAAATTCCCCTATATCACAGCACAAGCTAAAACCAGACACTTCTTGTCCCAAAGCTGAAATGAAAGGCTGGCATCCAGAGGCCTGCCAGCCCTCCCACAGCAGCTTCAGGGCCAGAAGCAATTAGAAAGAAGCTGGGCATATGATAACAAAGCATGGGAAGCGTCAGCCTACGCACTGATTGCCGAGATGTCTTTATTCACATTTTCCCTCCTAATTAATGAGGCAGCAGATCTCTCTAGCCCTGCCCACACTTCAAGTACAATCTTGCCTCTGTGCCAGCACCCACAGTGTTGTCAAACCAGGCTTCCACAAGTGTATTTGGGAAAGATCCAGGAAAGCACCCTGTTTAGAACATAACCACTGCCTCTAGTCCTGCAGCTGTGAGAAGTCCTAGCAGCAAAAAAACCCATTTGCTGGACAGGATTCATCAGAAGTAGGACTCAATAGAGCATTCCATGATGGTGGGCTTGCCATTATAACATGACTATAATGAAATTACACATGTAACTCCTATTAGTCTTCTATAAAACTTTATATAAAGAATTTGAGCAATAGGATTGGCCCATCTAACAAAATGATGGCTCTTGTTTGGGCTCACAAATCTATAACCAATGGCTTCTGTCTGCCTCGGACTTTTTTCTACATCTGAAGGTTACTCTGGAATTAAACAGGGTGTGCACTGAAAAAGAAGAACAAATCCTTCAGACTAATGCCAAACATGGACAAGTCTTTCTCCATCACTAACTGAAATAAAAAGGCTGACTGTTGTTTGGACCTGTGAGACAGCCCTCTCTTGCACAGACCTGTTAGAACTTCAGTAAAATTGTAATGAGATGCAGTTGGGCTGCAAGAGAGGAAGAAAATCCACCTCTCAGGTTTGTCAGGAAGGAGAGGACTCAAAGCTAAGTGTCCATCTTACTGCAGGTGACCTTCAGTGCTGAAATCACCATATGAGATTCTACTCCTGTCAATCACAAAAAAGTCAGTGCTATATTCATAGCACCCAAGCCTGAGAAGAACTTCTGGGATTAGTCTGCCCTTTCAGGGAACACCTTTATCTACAGAGCCACCAGCAGCTTTGCAGACGAGGGGAACTACAGCTGATCTACGCACAATGGCTGTTGCGGAGTTGCACAGGTTCAGCCTGTAATCCCTTCTCACCGACTGGAAGTTCTGAAGTTCTACCAGCGTCTTCTTATCTACAATGACTTGTCCTTTTAGCTTGCAATGGAACGCCTCCACTACACGTCTGTGGGGTGAAACTTCCTCCAAGGAGAGCAGGAGTGGAGGCAGCTGGCTAGGATGGGCTGAAATAGCCAGGGATGCTCGACGTTCAATGGCTTCTGAGAAGAAAATAAAAGTTATAGGGGAAAAAAAAGGCTTAGTTTAAGAACCTGGTCTATGAAGGCAGTAGTTGTGTGGTTAGACTTCTGCACTCAACGCTTCAACTTGAACTAAGCAACACTGGGGAAACATTTTTTCAAATTTCTGATTGCCAGACAGGAGAATGCTTTAAGGTAAATGCTCACAAAGCCAGAGCTTTATTTGCCATGGTGCTTACCAAAAGAAGCAGATCACAAAAGCACAAAGTTCTCACAGTCTTTACCTTTTAATATCTCCTTAAACTCCTGCAGAAGGACTTCCCGGGTGACTTCAGCACCAGGTGCTCCTGGAGGTCCCTGGGGGCCAGGAGGTCCTGGAGGCCCAACAAGGCCACGCTAAGGAAGCAACCATAGAAAAACACGTGAATTAGAACCAGGCAATTGCACTGACAGACCAAAAATTCTCTCAGCCATGAGCCAGTTCTACAGGGCTGTCAGCCACATGAGCGGGTGACACTTCACTATCAGTTCAACTACAGGCTGATGCAGTAAATCTTAAACTGGCTCTCCAGCCAGCTGTGAATTCCAGCACTCAGAATTTACTCACGTCTTTATGTGGGAGGATAAACTTTGCTCAGATAAACAAGTACACATATACAGTGTGAAGACTAAATTTGCTGCTTCTGTATCTTCACATATGAGCAAAGTTACACACTAACTTTTAAGCTTCTTATTCTACTTATTCACTAACTATAATAGCCATTAGCCACACTTTAGATTATTAATATACATTGCTCAGACATAATGATCACATACATGAATGTCTGGTGGAGCAGTAAAGCCCTCAAAAAGAAATGGATCAGTTTATTCAAAACAATTTAAAGGTTAGCCAAACACACATTAGAGCTTTAAACTAGTAGTATGAACATGCAACAGCAATGCTATATATTGTATATTGTTGTATATTGATGTATATTTTCCCCTGGAAGTTCCTGTTTCCTCAGCTAAACTGCATGGAAGCACTCCTGCCTATCAGCTCACTCAAGATTGTCTGAGCAGCAGATTAAAAGTTCACACCCGATAGAGCATCACTCACAGCAGGTGATCAGCAATCCATTAATTTGTCCACACTTTGATTAATAGATATCCTTTGAGATACTTTTTTTAGTGGAAGAAAAAAAATGTTAATTTTATTTCTACTGAGCAGAAAAAAAAGCATAAAAGGCTCGGTCCAAGAAACAGCTGGTTTTAAACAAAAATGAATGCTGACAGTGGAATTCACATACCTTATCTCACAAAGCATATAGCACTTACTGTCTCAAACTTCTCCAGAATGCTTTGAGAAATTAAATGCAAACAAATGAAAATGCAGCACGCTCTGGGGGGGGGAAGGCAAAAGCTGGAGCATACAAAACACCTTGCATATCAGCAGGAGGAAGGGAAGCCACGCTGCACATTTATGAGCTGATGGCAATCTAGCAATAACCTACTAATTTCTTGTCTTTCCCTTTGCATCTCCTTTTAGAGGTATTGCCATCATCTGGGCGGTGAACAAAGGAGATCCAGGTCCGCCGTGGATCTGTGATTCGAGGATCTGTAGATTCTAGGATCTAAAGAGAAAGAAGAATAAAGACTGGTATCACTGTGTCTCTTTGGCAAATGCAGCACGCTCTAGAATGCTTCAACTTGACCAGACTTGACTCCAGACCAGACTTGTCAGTAAGATCCAAGACCTGGGAGCCCGTGTACCTCAGGGACCTTTCTCGAGCTACTGAGTCCTAATATGTGCCCCAGAAAACCTGCCCAGATGCCAGATATTGTTCACCACTGGCACTGACATTTATCAGTTGGATCAATCAAGCAATAGAGGGAGATTAAAACGTACAGAAAACCTTGAAATGCTCCATCACTTTCAAATCACAGGCTGCAGAGTGACAAATGTGCACACAGGAAAAAAAACAATTCACAATGGAAAACAATGTCCATGTCTGATATTCATTGGCAAATTGAATTACCTTGCCCATTCCTATGTTCTGTATGTTGCAGCCATAGAGAAATCATCTAGAGAAGCTTTGGCATTACAGTGTCTAGTTCTGGATCCTTTCTAGACAAAATCTGGACATCTGAGCAACTGTCTATGAATTCGGGTCCACTTCCTACTGGACTCTCTGATTCTCATCACTCACCTCCCAGAGACAACCAGAGAAAGTGATCAAACAGCTGTACCTGTTGCTTTTATCCTAGGCTGGGAACGAACTTCTAACTTTAAATTAAAAAAAGGCACCAGAAATCATTGGTTACAAACACCCTGCCAAGCTCTTGTCGAGAGCAATTAACTGTTGACTCCAGAGGTTCCAATCTGTTGACATGTCAGCCTCCCAAATGTCCATTGCAGTGAAGATAAAAGCACAAACCTTCCCAAAGCTTCATGAACCATGTCTAAGTGTTCAGAGCCATTAATGAAAAAGACAGAGAGGAAAAACAGCAATGAATGCTTAAAATCTTTCAAACAAACAAAAAAAACACCCTACCCTATGCCTATTGAATTTGGGAATTCACTGAAGAAACCTGCTTTTTATTTCTCCTGGTGAGACAGGCCAGGTAGAGATCAGAATTCCAGCAGAAAAGCAAGACAAGGCAGTAGTGGCTTGACTGACATTTGAAATTACTCCTAGACCGTTACAAGCTCAGGTAAATCAATATTGATCTACCAGCGTTCCGGAGGAAGAAAACAAGATGGGTGTGGAAAAAGCATAGATGTAGAGCCAGTCAACAGCACACTTTTCAGTTCCAGAAGTGTTTGCCCCTGGGTATTAAGCTCCTACCAGTCTGAGAGCAGCAGACAGCTCTGCCCCAGCTCAGCCACTACAGCTCCACACTCAGTGGCCTCAGCAGTAACAGCGACCTTGCAAGGTGCTTCCAAAGCAGCCAAGTTAGCAAACACACCCATGTTTGCTCATTACTTATCTCACTTGGCTCCCCAAAGCACTTGCTGCTTCTCAGAGAACCATATTGAGTTTTAATGACATTTCTAGTACCACTTACAAGCATAGATCCTCCTTCATGGAACGCTCTGCAGAAGCACGTAGAAAACAATTAGCTTTTAGAATGCAGGTAGAGCTACAGTCCCAATAACTGCAATATATAGCACTCTCTAAGACAGACATTGCAAATTTTACCTGGAAATATCAGGGCAAGCTCATTTTGAAGAGAAGAGACCAGTTCGTGTGATCTGCTGTGAAAAATCCATGCTGTGAAAATTGTTTCAAAAGTAAATCATAGAAGTCTGGTAGAGTTTCAGTTTGAGGCTACAAGAGATGTCAGTGTTCCTGAGCTGATGCAGAGCCAGGAAAGCTCTCCCTCCAGCATGCCTCCACACACATGGGTGCAGTACAAGGCACTTGTCCATAGGTTTCCGAGCTGATGTGAGCACAACTGTTCATTTCAAACAGCTTGGGCCAATAGATGATTTACAAATCAGCAGAACACGAGCAGGTCCCCAGAAATCAGATGTGTTGTGAGCTGAGCAAGGGTATTCATCAAACATACAAAGCTCATAAATGTAAAGCAGGTAAAAGCCTACCCACGCTTTGCCCAGTGGAAGCAGATGTCTTTTTGTCCCAGTGAACAGGACTGACAGGACTGTGGCAAAGCTGCAGTGCAGTTCACAAAACAGAAGGAAGTAACTTAATAATAGAAACACCCAACTCAGGATGGAGTATTCTCCCAGTGCTGGAACAGAAGCCAGCTAAAGAACAGCTGGGTTGCAGAGAAAAGGAAAATAAAATCAGTTCATTCTTCAAAAAGGGCTGGCTCGTGTGGAAGGAACTCAGAAGTGCAGTCTCCAGAGCACAGCAAACACAAGACAAGAGTCTTAGGAACTGGGATGCAGTATTTGCTTGCAGATGTGGAGGATACAATTCAAATACTCCTGGTCTCCACCAGGCTGCTAGACAGGTATAAACTCCCCTCCACTGCAAAAATGAGGAAACAGGCCAGCTAAAGGCAGAAGCCCAGCAATCATGGGCAGACTCTGACTATTAACTGTGAAGACAAACAGATGTCCTCTGCCTTTCTGGAGCTCCAGCTGTGAAGAAACAGGTCAGAGCAGACATCTTGTCAGGGAGAAAAAAAGAAATCCAGATGGCACATCCCAGAAAAATAAATTAAAAACTCCTGAAGTTTTTTGGGTTTTTTTTCAAATAATTTTAAAAAATCCCACACCTCTCCAGTGGCTTGCTTAAATTACAAATCCCTCTACAAGACAGTCATGGCACTCCCCAATTTCTCCAGTACCAGGATGATTGACAGTTAAAATGAATGTTCCATCCTTGCGGTATTATTATTTAATTACTATGGCATGCATGAGCAATCCCAGCAATAAGCATGCAAGCCTCTGTTTTTCTTGGCAGCAGCAGCCTCCAGCAGCTAGAGAGACCTTGCAGCCAACTCAGGTATCAGTCAGGACTGAGAACAGCCCTGGAATCCCAGCAAAGGGGACTTGTCCCACCTGGGTTGCTATTTAGAGAGCAAAGCTAACCTGCAGGAGTCAGGAGGAATCCTCCTGTTAACTACAGTGAAATCAGGCTTATTCCTTAACACTTGAAACAATACCTCCAAACCAACAGAAGCCTTGCCAGCATTTTTTAATGAGCTTTCAGTCAGGGATTTGGAATCGAACACAATGGCACCTCTCACTTCAGAACCAGTTTATGGCACTGGTGAGAAATGAGTCCGCTCTCTCCCTAACCTCCCTCCCAATAAAACACAAGTTGAGCTCTAATTTAGGCTGCTGTACACCAGCAGAACCTGTGGTTCTTTTGGCTCCAACTCCCAGAACAGCATGCACTGCCCCGAGACACACACAGTCCCTGGCCAAGATTCAGCCAGCATGGGAGAAACTACCAGCAGAAACCTACAGTCAAGCAGCAGAGCTTGGATCCTGAGAAATTTCTGAACTGTACCTGAACTTTCCTGAAATTTAAGGGTATTGGGATCCACTCTGCATCCCTGCTAAAAAACAAAGTGAAATGGACAAAACTAGTTTCAGAGTCTGGAGGAATAAAAGAAAGAAGTCAACACTACCCGTGAGCAAGTCCGTACACCTAAAAGCATCTCAGGGTGCTCACACACACCTCAGCACTTCTCAGGGTGGGTCAGGATGGAAAGAAAGCCTGAAAAGGTTACAATTTTGTGAGAGGACAGCATCCTTTCCACTAGCAATTAGTCAGAGATGTGTATCCAAGAACATAACACCCAGCCACACCAGTCCGCAGTCTTTATGCCTGAAGTTGCTGCCCTGCAAGTGTTGCTCTAACAGTTTTCCGTGTATTTGTCCATCTGGGATGGAATTACATTTAAGAATTCTTTGCTAAATAGTTAAGCAGTTGCACCTAAGCATTTCAATTGTCTTAATCCACAATTTTCTATGTGGATTTACACCAGCGAGGTACTGTCAGCTTCATTATGGAATTAAGAGCAAATTACTTATTTCAGTAGTGTATTTTACTTGGAACAGGTTAAAGAGTGACAGACCACTTTTTATTTTAGCATGAAAAATCCTATGTCAGCTGCTAATAACTTGGTTATATATACTCTGGTTATTAATGAGATGTAAAACCAAGGTCCTGACCACTTGTGGTTTTCACGGATCTGTCAGGAATTTTCCCTAGAGCAGAAGTGTTAGGTTTGGTGTCTTAGCCAAATCTGAAATTGAACTCCTACCTTAATTCCCACTGTGTTTTCTGATTGAAAAATTATTCCTCACTTCTCTAAAGGGCTGTCTCAAAAAGCTGCTCCCCTCCACTTAAATACAAACTGCCTTTGATGGTCACACCCATAACGAATTCAAGGAATCTAATGGAAGAGTTCACGTGAGCAAGAGCTACTCTGGGTGAGAAAGCATCATGATGTTTGCTGCTGTGTGAGCTGGACTGCCTTGTCCATCAGTGCCACCACTGGACATACCTGTTCTGTCTTTGGGGACACCACAGAAAGGTAAGGAACTGAACAACACCCACGTAGCACAATGCATCTAGCACACAACCTCACATCTGATGTAGGACTACAATAATGAGCTTCAAAAAATCTTCCAAAAGAAGAAATGAGACCGAGCACTGAATTATTAGATGTGCTGAGTCAGATGTATCAATCCAACATCACTTCACACGGGCCACAAGGAATTGCTAGGAAGCATGTTCTTTTAGTCCTTCTTGATCCTAATATGCCAGAGCAAGGCTGACAATGATGACAGGTACAAAACATGAAAGATAACATCATCTACTACACACAGGTCACAGTCCAGTCTCCCTCGTGGCTTTAACACTTGTCAGGCCCAAAAATACTTTCCCCCATTACACATGCAATCACTTCAGGCTGAGACTGAAATCTCTTCACAGAGGAGGAATGCAAACTGCAATGCCATTGAACCAGCTGCTGTTTTCAATCGGAAGCAAGAGGCCCCAAAAAAATAACTCAGAAAAATGTAAGGAATAAACCAGGTAGACCCAGCCCTAAGTGTTTGACAGAGACAGAAGAATCACAAAGGAAATAAAACGTCAAGAACTCCTTAGCTACGTAGTGGGTAACTAAATTAAAAACATTACACTATTTGTTGTAGAAATGCCACTGAAGGTAAAATCCTGCTGACCTCAAATCATCCCTGAAATGTCACTGTGACACCAAGTCAATAATTTTCCCCAGGTAACTCCACAACCTCTCAGTCCAGTCTGTGACCATCCTCACAGTAGAGTTTTATTTTTCTTATGTTTAAGTGGACTTTTCTGTATTTCAACTTGTACCCACTGCCTCTTGTCCTTTGATCAGGCACTAGGAGTTTGACTCCATCATTATTCCCTCTACTCAGGTATCAAATGGTAACTCCTGATCAGTGAGTGGACAATCTACTACCGCTGAGCCTCTGTTAGTATAACATCACATCTTGTAAGACAAGATCCATGCCTGGATAGGGGAAGGCAAGCCTGGCAAGTGGCAGCTGCAGGTACTCAGCCACACACAGTCAAAATAAGAAGGTCCAGTAGATGAAAACCTCTGTATCCATCAATTATGCTGATGCATCATGTTCTGCTCTCTCTCTCTCAGTCCACCTGTGCCAGAGAAGAAAACTCTCATGTGCTTGGCAAGCAATCACCTTGACAGCAACTCAGCAAAGACTGAAGAGAAACTTTTAAAACAACAAAAAAACCACAACCAAAAAAACCCTAACACACTTACTGTTTCCTTGGAAATACCAGGTTTATCAGGAGATTTGAGACTTCTGCTTCCCTGTTTTAGGTAGAGGTTTCACCACATGACTCATGCACTGTGAATGTTAAGGGGGAGCTTTGGGAAATTTGTCCCAAATAGTTTTGCTTAATTAGAAGGCAAACACATCTATGTTTTCAACAGTATGAATAAAAATCACTACTCTGAGCTAATATTTCATTCCCTGCTCCTGCTTTGATAAACCTACCAGCTGGTCACAGAGTCTTCCAAGGTAAACACAGCCTTAATTTTTACTGTACAAGGCCAAAAAAAAATTCCATCTTTCCTGTTATGTGCTGCAGAGAAATAAAATGGGACACTGCTGTTGTTTCACTTTTCTGTGCAGGGCATCCCTTCACGAAACTAAACTGCTCACAGAAGTACCTCCAAGGCTCAGAGAGATCAGTCTTCCATAGAGAACTGCATTCAGCCTTCCTTTAGATTGACAGGTTAGGTAAGAATAGCTTCACTATGACTTTACCTCTTCCCTCAGTGAATACAAACTGTGATGCTTTGCTGTAAATGGCAACTGCCACTTACCCCAGAAATGGTGGTGATTCTTAAGCACTGCATTTACAGCACGTGTAAAATAATGCCTTAGCTTGGCAGGTGCTATGTACATATAGAATACAATACAGCCACCCATGAGAGTTAGAAACAACACTTAACCAGAGCCTGGGCTTCAACCTCAATTAGATACTAAAGAGAAAAGTTCACACTGCAAAATTCAGGAGTGCGTATTGAGCAGAGCTCATAAGCATTTACATCAAAGATTGGTTTCGCCCTGTCCCTGTAAAACAGAACCTGCCTTCAGTGAACTCGTCAGCTCTTACTGCAGCCAAACCTTTGCCATGGATATTTTAAAGCAAAGTATTTCAACACAGAAGCTGCAGCTTCCAAACAATGTCTGTTTTAATGAATGCCCACTAACCTCCGAATAAGTACTGTGTTTCTTCTCGCAATAATGTATGTATGGCTCTATTGGAACCAACCAGAACCAGTTTCTGCTGCCTTTTGCACTCAGAATATATTCTGCTTGCAGTCCAATACATTTCACATCAAGCCAAATTAATTTCAGAATAGACTGAAATTTAGTTACACCAGATATGTATCTGGGCCCTTTTGCAACAGCAGCAGAATGAAGCAGTTCTAGAGAGAGGAGAGGAAAGTGATTGATTATAAGCACCTTAAGAATTTAGCATGTATACAACCTGTCCTGACAGAGCCCTGCAAAAAACACCAAAAAAATAGCTGAAGAAACGCTGCTTACAGTCCCCTAATGATAATTTTAAGTGCAGCAGCCAGCTTTTTTATATAGAGGACTCTTTCCCAGACTTGTCCAACCTTAACCAATTACTCTCACAATAGCATTGAACAGGATATTTAGAATGTCAGCCCAATTGTTCTAACTTGCCCCCTCTGCCATGCCCCAATTTTTGACAGGTTTGTTCCTTTATTGCTATAGTGACTGCCATCCCTAATGCTTGTGATCAAAGTCATGTTTTAGAGGTCACCTCCATTTGAAACAAGGGACATTTTTGTGTGAGCAGAGGAGAGAGAGAAAGGGGCTGTGTGATAGGGGAGACTCCCTCCTTTCTCAGTGTTGTAGTCTCCTTTCCATTTCATCCTGCTCCTAATCCTAGGACCTGCTTTTAGTTCCCTAACCCCCTCCCCTACTCCCAAGCATTCTATGCAAGCTTTCATTTTAAAGGATTCTGGGGGCTATGATCAATTGACTAGATTTTTTTTTTTGCAGCTTTCAGCTTGAGGTAATTCTCCCAAACATGTAACTGGAAGCATCCTACCCTGCAAAATTCACTCACTGAGCCTAGCAAGACATCAGCTGCAGCCACTGAGGTATCACACACACAGTCTTACACTTACCACCCTTCTGAATCCTTTCCTACAAGAGCCACAATCACCTTACACAGATCATCTGACTAAACCAAAGTCTTTCACATCTGTAATATTCAGTCACCACAGCCTCTCTGGTGGAAGGTACAGTGCAGAGAAAGCTCAGGCATGCTCAGGTGTTTATACTGTTACCTAAGACAGTTTTGAAATAACATTCCAGAGAATAAATGGTTTGCCTGCAAGAAATACATTAATATTCCAGTATCATTATTTTATTGTGATAGCTCACTTGCCTTTTTTTTTAATCAGTTATTTCTGAACAGGATAATGTTCATACACTAGAAATCCAAAGTGTCTTTATACTTAATCAGCTACTACAGGACTGGAACTGCAGTCACGCATATTCTAAAATCAATTATAACAATAAATTGCAGTATTCTGGTGTTTGCTTCAGTAAGCTAGAAAATCAATCATGCAAAGGCAAAAGAGAGAACATTTCTCTCTAAAATCAAACAGAATTTGGCAAGATTGCCTATTTGGAAAAAGGAACCAGCATCACATTATTACCAGAAAGTTCTGCTAAGCTCTGACAGCACAAACACCTACCTTGGGATGCCCGTGCAGTTCTTCACTGTTTGAGAGGGTGGCATTGAAAGGCTCTGTGTACTGATTAGGTTCTTTCTTCATCTTTCTCTCTCTCTTTGCTGCTGTAACTCTGAAGAGGCAAAACTGCTGACAAAGTAAAGTGGCCACAAATACCCAGGTGCACCCCTTCATTTTGAAAAGGGAGGGGCCAAGTCAGGAAGGGCACTCGCCAAGCACAAAAACCTTCACCACCAGTAACAGGAATAGACACAGACTTCTCTCTAAAAAAAAATAACAAATAAAATGTTAGAACTATTAAAGATGATCCTCTGGGCTATGCAATGTCAAACGAGCAGCACGCACGGATGCTCTGGTTGCTGGAGAAATCTCTGTTCAAGCGGGACACATGGAAATGGTAATAGATAAACTTGTTTGAAAATCTGGATTCACTCGAAGAAAGAGGTAAGTCCATTCAGCCTCTTGAAGCTTACATAAATACAAGAGGCCCTGGAAAGTCCTGCCACCCACCTTGAAGTGTCGCTTCCCCCTCCTGCCCCCCCCTCAATAAGTCTTCAGATTCGTTTAAAATGCACTCAACTATGAAACCTAGAGAAGTCAAATTGCTCAGGGCAACAGTTGCTCAGGCCGGAGCTGACAACACAAACTCATTAGGGGGGTTTGTTAGGTTGTTCCTCTTCACCAGGAGATTTCACTTTCTGTCATTTGAAGCATTGTGTTCAGTTCAAAGCAGGCTTGAGTATGTCCCATCCATTCTTTCTTGAATGATACCTCCCTCTCCTCAGTGACAAGTCCTCATCCTTTCCTTTCAAGATGCCAGGGAACTGCAACCCAAGGTTGCTACAGCCACTGCTCTTCTGGAGAGGCTGAAAGCATCCCAGCTCAGCCAAGTGCTCAGCCTTCTAAGGAGAAAATAGATTTCTCATATCATAAAAGTTAAAACAGAAAGAAGCAAAGAATCTGAGGATGTACCTAGGTCCATTAGGAGCAGATCAAGTTTTCCAAGTCTAGTTTCACTCCCTCTCTTGCTGGGTTTATCTTCACTTTTCCTTAATGAGACGATGAGCAGTGAGTCCCGATGCTGCAAGCAGCTGTCAGGATGTAGAATCTCATGTCTTTTTCATCCTCATGTCTCCTCACACCAGGCAAGATTTCAGGTACCTCCGAGTGTAGATCACGCCTGATTTTTCTCACTGCTCTTTTCCTCAGCTGCACACTGGCAAAATGCTCCTCAGCTTTTGCTTTACCTCAGCAAATAAGTACTTCTTTCCTGAATGAGTTTCCATCAACTTCAGGAAAGGGGAAAAAAAAAAAAAAAGAAAAAAAGGAGGAGGGATCACATTCTAATGAGCTGTCAAGCCTATTCTCTTCACATTCCTATTAGACTCACTGATAAGTGGAGCTGGCCCGTGTGCCAGGCAGATTTAAATCAATGCCCGTTCCCTGCTCCCTCCCCTCAGCCCTATTCTGTACCTCCCCTTCATTATCTCAGAGAAATCACCATTTTTCTGGGAAGTTTGTAAAACTGCACGAGTGTGTGGTAGAGCTAAAAATATGTGGCTTGGAATATGCACTCAGCATCGCACCACACATCGATACATCGGAACTCTTGCTCTATCCCCTCACTGGCTGTGCCCCACACAACATTCTCCCCCAGCTCTCATTTGAGGCTGGCTCAGTGGGGGCTGTCTGATTTCTTTAAAGGAGGGTGGGCTATTTCCTAAAAAATAACAGAAAACCAAAGGTTACACATCTCCTACAAGCATTTAGTAAGGGAGATCCTGAAGTGCTTGGAATCTTTGCCAGCTCCCCACCACCTAGAACAAATATGCCTGTTTCTACAGAGAGGGATGCAAAAATTCAGCTGAGATTCTGCCACGAGAAAGTCCAAGAACGATAAAAGGTTGAAGATCGCATAATTTGAAGTCCCCTATGCACTCAGCGAGCAACAGAATTGTTTTCTTTTAGCAATCCCTTTACCACGCCTTCTGCAATCCAAGTACTAATGCCAGCACAGTTCTTCCTTGGACGCTAAAGGCAGCCAGGGTGGATGAGGAACAAAAGCATAGATAACAATCTATGGCTCGGGGAAACTGAGGCACGAACAATCCAAGTGCAAATTCAACAAGTAGAATACAGATTATTTTTTTTTAAAGCATCTTTTGAGACAAATGGAGTTTGGGAAAAAGAGAGTGAAGAGGGGAGTTACACAGAAGTTAAATAGTTAACAGCATATCACCCCTCCCCCAACCAGCTCACATTCCATCAAAACTACGTGGCAGACTTTATTTGTTAATAATATTTAACTTTCTTTGGCGCCTTCTCATACTTAAGCTTCTTTTTTCAGGTTAGTTGTAGACAAGCCATGAATTTGTAAAAGTGCACTTGATGACACATTAATAGGACAATCTGTCATACTGCAGCTAAACAGCTTGACAGATCCACACACCATGGCAAGAAATGACATCCAAGGCTGGAATGGGGCAATCGGGTTTTTTTTTGTCTGCTGGTGCAGGCTGCATCTGTCTGCCTGCAACATCTCCATTCCCATCCCAAGAGCCAAATCCCAACACTGTACCCTCAGATTTGGGGGAAATAAATCCAAACAAGAACAAGGTGAAGTTACTTGATGGTCCAGTGGGACAAACCAACTGTAGCTATCTCCTGACTGCATATTTTTCCCTACCTTGGGCTGAAACAAGTGTCAGCACAGTTGTTACCTCTCCTCCAACCTTCAATTTGTATTATCTATAGAAAACTGCACCCCCAGCTGCTGCCCTTCTCACACCCTAGCTGCAGCAGTTCCAAAGCACCTGAGCCTCGCCAATGCATGAACAACATTCAACCCCCATTTGCAAAAAAACCCCAGGAATAGGCCAATGTTGCACTTAATAGCACAACAAACCAAGGATCTCAAAGCAACTCAAAAGACAAATGGTTTCTTCTTCCAGCTCAGCACCATCTCAACAATAACTGGAATATTTCAGAATGTAACAATACCAATTCTGCACGAGGAAGGGTTTTGAAGTAGGGCAGATGTTATAAGAAGCCACATTTGCATTTCAAAATTGTATGCAAGAACTCAAACACAGTGTTTGCAAACCCTGCACCAAGCATGTGTAAAGCTGGGGAGGAAACTGAACAGTCAGGCACAAAACTTGTGACTTGATCTTTCGATCTCTGCTTATGCAATTCACCTTTTACTCAAGATAGACCTTCCCTAACTATGCTAAGAATGATATCCAAAGGGCAAAAGGGCAAAAGTGAGGATTTTCCCACTTGTAGATAGACTGAGCAGCTCCTAAGCCTTGGTGCAGACAGAGCGGTTTTTAAGCCAATAGAGGAGGTGGCACATTACCCGTTCCCTGACACACACAGCCACCCCTGCTCCAGAGCAGACAAAGGTCCAGAGTTACTCCTACGATAGATACCTTAGGTTTAAATCTACAATTCCCCAATGCTAATCCCATATAAACTCAAGGTTTTGATCAGGTTAATATACAAGAGCTGTTAGAACAAACCTAAACACACCAACAGGCAGAAAAAGCGGCTCTGTAAGCCAGACCAAGATCTTATGGCCACTTGGGTTGCCTTCTGCAGAGCTGTTTGGGAGCCTCTCTGCTGGGCTCTTTCCCCCATTCCCACCGACCCACACGGGATCACTACGCCACCTCGTGGCAAACCCCTGGGAACACCGGGACACAACGGGCAAAGGAACCGGGTGCTGCGACTTTCTCGGAGCAACCAAGGTGTGGAAGGATGTTATTGGGGCAAAGCTTTTATCACTAATACAATCTCTTAGTAAACCCCAATAAATCATTCTCATTCTTTCCCCAGAAAAGTCTTTTCAGTAACATGAGATGTGAATGTTTTGAGTTCGACAGCTTCCCCTGTGTGTGTAGGTGATTTTTCCTCTGAAAACATGATTTTTCCTGCTTTCAGAAGTAACATCTGGCTTTTACTGGGCAGCAAAAAACACATCATCTTGTATACTATGTCTTCCTGTGACTGGGTTGCACTATAAGCCATTAAGAGCAACAAATTATTAGCAGAAACTATTCAGACATTCAAAAAATACCTTTCAAAGCACAGGGCTTATCTAATTACAAATGATGAGCTTGCTTGTCTGAAGAAAATACAGCTTGTCGCTCACTGACTGTGTACACACTTGAGGCAAGTTGAATAATCCATGAGATGGGTGAGAAGCACCTCATTTCTTTGGCCTTCTGTGTATGGGAGTTTCCCATCAAATACTTGGCTAGATAAGACACCATAAACACCCATGAGCAGCTTCAAATCCAAGTACTTGTGCAAATGCAGGAGGTTTTTTTTCCCCTACAGTTTTCTAGGGTAGGGGCAGAATGATGTCTGTCCTTGCAGCAGAACCCTGCATGACTACATGGATCCAAAATCCAGCAACATGACTATCCTCATCCAACTAGGTCCTTCTAACACAAGCATTAAAAAAACCTTAAGCAGGGCAACTGACAACATGAAAAGCAAGAAGTGTGAACAATGGCGTGCAAAAGAACTGTGCTGAATAAGAGAAAAAGGCAGAAAACCAGCACTACTAGAGAAAACGCAGCATTTGGTGAAACAAATTAGGACATGGCTTAGCCCTGGCAGATGTCAGTCAAGGAAAAAACAACAAACCTCATTTCCATCAAGTTATAGAGAAAATCCTGTTATAAACAACTCTGGTCTGGAGCCACACACACAACTGCAATGCCAGCCCAAAATCACACTGTAAAAGTCAAAAGCAAAGACAGCCTCTTAGTAACATCTAGTGCTTTACACAGAGCTGAAGCTGTCTAGATACCACAGCATGAGCTCTCCAGGTGTTAAATAGCAGAACAAAACCAAACTGTACTCAAACAGCAACTGTTAATAGCATGGTTCCAGTCTACTTTTTTCTTCAGAGACATCATCACTGTTGGCAATAACAGTGGAACAGCACCTCAGAGTGGCTCCTACGTGTCTGAGGTACTAAAAATGGGTACTGTACTACAAGGACAGTTGTGACGTTGTCATTATAGAACAAATACCTCTCCACAAAGGAACTGCATTATCAAACAGAAGATCTAAAATAAATTACTACCTACAGGTCTTCCTGGAGGTGTTTTACCACAGATGTAAAGGATACCAAACTTAAGGAAGAAAGGTGGCAAAGATGTGGATTTGCCATCGTTTTTGTTTCCGAGTCCATATATATCCAGTTTGGATTTCTTCCCAGTGGTTCCTTTCCCAAAAACAGTCCCACAGAAAGAACAAATTTTATCATGAATGTTTATTATGAACAAACAACTTTACAATGCAGTCATTTCTACTCCTCAGTACATGCTTTAAGTAACTTCCGGGACCTTGAAATCTTAGGGGGAGAAAAGTTATGACTACACACAAATCCAGGATTTTAAAATCAAGATATTTAAAGGCAACCACTGAGATGTCTTCTGATTCAAGCTGCAAAAACTCCCCACCACCTGCATGTAACAACCTTACAGAAATCTATGAAATTGCAGCATGAAAGTGAAGGGCCAGACATTTGTTCCAGTATCAGATACTGAGGGTCAGCTTTTAGCTTTATCACATTAAGTAATGCACTGCTTCAGGGCATGGTAATATTTTTGCATGGCAAAGAATGGTTTACTCCATCTAATGACTTTGGTAACAAAAAGATCAGATACTGCATACTATCAGAAATGCCTTTATAAAACACAAAACAGTAAAACCTACACAAAAGGGAATAAATCTTCCGTTACCAAAGGCAAGGAGCAAGGAGACGTATCAAAATCTTGTGAGCCGCAGGTGCAAGGGTTCAGTCCACTATTGCTCCTAGCTTTCAACAAGTGGCACCTGAAAGGACTGTCAAGTCTTCCTCCGAATCCAGGGTACTGAAGAGAAACTGCAATTGGAAGTTTTGTTCTGTTTTTTAAATACGACTGATCCTCAGAAAAAAATGCAGCATGTCCAGGGTTTAACCAAAGTTTTTTTTGTTTCCAATTGTGGCACTTACTAAAAACAAGAGATCCACCTTCAAATACTTGGGTGTAGCTTAAGGCCGACTTCTTGTCATAAAATAAAATGCCTTTTATTCAACACCTCTGGATTTTAACTAATTCATTTGCCATGGTTAGGTACACTTCACAAAAGATGCACCATGACCAAGGTCTCCTTGCCTTTGTCTTCATTTATGTGGACAAAAGAACTTCCTTAAGATAAGAAGATAAACATAGATAACCAATTATAAGCTTCTGTCTGTAGGCAATGTCAGTGGTAATAAAAGGCATTGCGAGAACACAAACATGTTCAAATGATACCAAGATCTATGAGGCAGAACAACCTCAGCTACAGGTCCATATGCTTTGAGAAAAAAAGTATCAGTCTGACAAGCCAGCCTGAAAATCCTCTCACTGCAGGAAAGACACAACACTCCCCATTCCTTTCCAGCACAGCCCCAGTCCGACAGAACATAACTGTTTCTAGATAGATACAACTGGTGCTTCTCTTTTCACAAGAGCTGATTAAGCACATACAAGAGGTAAATTAAAAAATAGTTATAAATAAGATTTGGTAAACCCACAAAATTAAAAAAAAAGATTTATAAATACATTTTAAAGTCCAGCCTTTTCCAAATTCCACCCCCACACACCCCATCTCCTCCTTCCCTTCCTTACCTCCATAAGAACTGCTTTAAGATTTCTTTAGTATAGAGCTGTTGTGCTAATTTTGGTAATTCCTACCTATTGCAGAGAATTGGTCACATTTACTGATCTCTAAGCTGCATGGCTCATGGGTTAACAATATGTTTTTGCTTACAGTTCAAGAGACCAAGGAGAAGCAGAGAGAACAAATCTGAAAAGGAAAATAAAATAGTTTCAAAAAAATTCTTAGATACATGAGGTAATATTTATTTGGGCTCTTCACAATACTTAAAATAAGACTATGCAGTTAGCTGCAGAGCTTTTCACCCTGCTGTCACCTCTGACAGTTTGTGGTGCCCCTAACAGTGAGTGTGTTCTTCCTCAGGTGACTACACATCACTGTCAATTATGAAGGCACAGCAAGTTTTGCCTCTGATGAAACAAAGCATTTGTATAAAATTAAGCAGGGAAGGGATGGGGAAACCAAGCAAACTCAGTTAAAAAAAAGTAATTTCAGACTCTGGAACTACCCAAGGAGTTTTAGTGTTTATCCACAGTCCTGTAATCCCGTGAACAAACATTGGTATTTCAGACATCAATCACCCAAAGGGGAATTTATACTTGAAAGCAAAAAGCTTCTGGAATCTCAGATGAATTAGAAGGGCTTGGGTTTTGGCTTTTGTTGTTCACGGTAATCTTTTTTAAGACCTTATGCAAATCTTCAAGTAAGCAGGTGGAAATAAATTTAAGGGTTTACCTCAGCTAGTGAGAGACACTTCAGATTAATTCAGCTGGCTCTGAAGAAGCTGGTTTGTTATTCATCCACTCATTCAACTTTTACCTTCACAAGGGCTAGGGTTACTGCATTTATCACAGACCAAGAAATCCAAAGATTTTCTGAATACACAATCAACTCTCCATCGGTGTGTGCAGTTTTATTGTTTTTTTTCTCCAACAGTGGCACCTTGTGATCAAAATTAAGTACTACAGCTTTTAAATATAGCATCTCCCAAAATGGAAACCCGTAAGCGAACAAATCCAAAACAATACTGGATGTTGGTAACCCCACTAGAGACTGATTCAAATGCGTTTTCTTGCTGATCATTCCTACAGGCCAACAACTGCCACTTCTTGTAGCCCAAATGAAACCTTCAATTACATTGTGACAACTTAGACAACACATTTAACACACACCGTGTTATTTCCCCACTCATCTAATCACTACTGACTAGATATGCAATGATGTTCATTCTATTTTAAAAAAAGAAACCAGCAATCTTCTGTAGCATCAATGTCCACGTGACCAAACCCTTACCAAGTTCACATGTAATCTCTATCCAATCCATTTCCAAATCTGTACAGACTCATCCCTAATGAAAATAAAAATACGATATGCATAAATTGTGAATTTTTAAAAACTGTTCAATGAAGTAAAAAGCCTTATTTGCTCAAGATTTGCAATTTTCAAATAACAGGTGGAGAACTGCTATAAAAATCAAAGCACTAGAAATGTTAGTGTCTCATCAATAATGCTTTGACTTCGTTTGTGTGCCACTACCAGACAGTAGTGAGGACAAGACGAGCTGCGAGCAGAACGTCTTTTAGTTTTCTGACTAATCAAAACTACTCCAATTTCCCAAACATAACCCATGAGCCAACCAATGTTTTACCCGCAACTCGGCAAAAGCAATTATTTATCCCAATGTCAGAGTCAGATGCCCAAAGAGTCCCACACATTCTGCAACTACCACTAATTTGGTCTTGGATTTCTTTTATTATCCTCATTCTTGTGCTATGCTTCTCAGTACATACTTGACTGTGTAGGCAAAGGCTGCAAAACCAACTATAACGAACAAGTTCGCCAAAGCTCCGCCTAAAAGTCCATGGTTCCGATTGGCCTGCTGGAGACCGGGATGGTTGGCAGGTGCCAGCGGTACGTGCCCGTTAAGAAGGGGTATTCCATTCTGACCGTAGTGTGCTTCCCCATCAGGGACAACATCTGGTAAAGGGAGGGATGGAGGTCTGTTATTGAGCTCTTCTTGTGCTTTCTGTTTTTGTTTAATCTCCTGGAGAAAGACAAAAAGGAAACTGAATGGCTGGAAGTGAAAATGGTGAAACTATTGGGTGTTTTGAAAAGATTTCAGAAGCCAAGTTCAGAAATTTCCATATCCTTCAGCTGTTACATGGACACGATGGTGTAAACTGTGTGTCAACACAGCTACAGGGTTGGTGTTGTGCAAGGAAGATACATACTGTAAAAGTATCACCCATTCTCAGAAGTTAAGCAGGAAGAATATAACAGCCTCTAATCTTGAAGAGTTAAGAAAAAAAGACCAGATGGACCAAGTCCAGCTACCCAAATTCAAGAAAATACAGCCCACAATTCTAAAATATTGGGGCCACAACCACATCTGCTGCACGTGCAGCTCAGTCCAGGCTATGGTACCAATCCTCAATACACACATTTGGTTCTTTACACAATGAATCTTTGTGCAGCAGAAACACCTCAAGATTTAAGTTTTTAACTCTTACACATAGCAAAAGTGCCTTTTAAAAAGCTTCTAACATTGACAAAAGTAACTACTGTCTGGGAAAAATCCTAAACAATTAGGATTTTTTAGACAATTAGACTACACAAACAAGCTGAAAAACTACAGAAAACCAAATTATCACACGGATGAATTCCCTTACCTCCACCACTTCAGGGAAGAGCTCGCAGAAGACTTTATCTTTTAAATTAAATGCTAAGCTTTGTGCAGCGAGCTGTCTTTTCTGTGGAGGAAGCAAAAATTATCAGCAGATGCATATAAATGGAGTCAATATACTTTAATTCAACAACTGATTATTTCCCACAAGCATGGTGCAAATCACTAGCCAGCTAGTGGGGTTTTTCATAGCTGTGAATATTATTCACTACAACACATTTCTAGACGCAAGTTATGTTCTCAGTTCTTCACCTTGTGGGATTAGTGTTCTGTACTAGTGTGCCTGCTTGGCAGACACTTCAAGAGGAAGGAGGGAAGCAGAAAGTAAGTTCCAACCGTGCTGTTTACTAAAAGGGATTTTAAGTTTGCTAAGAAATCCTCTCCTCATCCCCACACCACCTAAACTGACTCAATTCATCTGCCCATCACCTGTAGTAGGCAACACCATAATCACTGCTGATATCAAAATGCCAGCTGCTGCTGTTTGAGGTCCTGTTTGATGCTTTCTAAGCTGACAAAAGGCACCCCACACAGTCCAGAGCTTACCGTGAACTCCGACGTCTCTATGCTGCCCAGTGTGGGGCCCTTTTCCACCATAAAACTTAGAAGGCCTGTCAAGATGGTTGAGACTGACCAAGCAGGATTCCATGTATCCGGGTGGAAATCAGTGATTGAAAGACACAACCTTCAAAAGGGTAAGAAAGGCAGTGTGGTTTACTTTTGCTATTAAAATTACTACACATTATACATATTGCTAAAATGGTGTTAATTGCTTACGTGTTAGAAGAAAATCCTTACCTTGTATTACACTTAAACCTTCCGTTAGGTGTAATCATATAAATACTAGGAGGTTTAAAAGGAAATTCTCTGGGGAATATTAGTTTCCCGTGATAATAGCCACCTGCATTACATAAAGAGATGAATTACTTATTTTGCATGAAGATTATGTCCTAAGCTGCTACTCAAAATGGGCCAAATTAAACCCTTTACTTGCCTCCTTCTCCCCCTCACACTAAAGAGATCAAGCTCATCATCTTGTGCCTCTAAAACACAGGAATGTTCCACACCAGTAGCTGATTTACCCTGGAAGCAATCCTCTCACATGCACACTTGCTGTGGTCAAGTCCATAATACATTTAAGGAAAACCAGCCAAAGTGTATTTCATACAACACAAATGGGTTGAGTTTTCCAGAAATTGCAAACACAATCCTAGGAAGAATTTTGTGAGAGGCTCCAGAAGACACTGTGAAACTTGTGACTACAACAAATTACTACGGCTTTTACATTTCTCACTTGCTCCAGATAAATTCACAAAGAGAGTGGATGCCTCAGTTCACTGAGACCATTTATGCAGTAACACATTTTTTTTAATTACCTTTGCCTGGGACATATTAAAGTGAGTTAAATGCTCTAAGCCCTTTCACAACTACTTAACAGGAAGTTATCTGTCTTCAGTTTAACCTAAATATGGTTTTGTTAGAATCCTTGATAACAAAAAAAACTTACTAAGCCAGCAGTACCTCTACCTCTTTTCACCAAGCTACCACACAATCCATAGGCAGCTTTGAAACTGCACTAAGTTTTGAGCTATTTCGTTCTATTTTGCCCATTCAGACAGGCACACAATCACTCAGGCATGCCAATCACAACAGATGGAACACGCACGCTTTGCTACACACTTTTACCTTCATAGGGAGTCATTTCAGGTCCCCGTACAACATAGTGCCTAAGGAAAGAAGGAAATGTAAACAGTATGAAAGCCACGACACAATCAGACATCAATTTCTCTAGAAAAATGAAAATCAGTTATCACTTCAGCCAAAGTCCCCTACTCCACCTCCCAAAACCAGGATTCCCACACAGTCTGTAAGACTTGAGGGAGTCAGACTGGATGACCTGGAAAATCTCGTTCTCTCCACAAGTGCATGAACAGTTCATTCTAACTCTTACCATTCGAGGATATTAGATGGGAGGGGCTCTGCACAGATATAAGGCACTGGATCTTTCTTAATTCGAAGGTAGTCTTGTTTAAGTCTCTGCGTTGCTGTCGTCGGTGCTCTCTTATTACTGTTGTTGCTCATCTAGGGTTTTTTAAAAAATAGATATAAACATAATCTCTATACAATCTCAACAGACAGAGAGCTATGCTTCATGGACCACAGCTCCTGATTTTTGCAAGATCTACTTCACAGAGTAATTTTTTTACAATGTAAATTAAATTACCACAACTCCTAAGTGGCAAGAACCATGCAAAATCCCAGCTGACTAACACGCTCTCAAGAAACTCTGCATATTGCCAAAAATGGGAAAATTCTCCTTCCAGAACACTTCTGTTGAAATACCACAGTGAACTGCTATCATGACAACACGCTGCACATAGAACCCACTTGAACTCTTAATAACCAGCCCTGTGTTTAGGCTGAATAATCATCATTATCACACCGTGTTAAGGAGCTTAGTCTTTTTCAGTAATTAATTTCTCTGTTCAGTCTGAATATTTACTCTGCAAATTTGCCCATGATTTAAATTCGTTTGGTGTTTCTACACGTCCAGTTATTTGAAATAAACAACAAACAAAAAAAAATCACAATAACCTTATTACTGACTTTGAGGTGAAGGGTTTTAAATTAAATCTGCTGCCTGCTTAAGAGTCAGTTGAATTTACTGAAGGGAGCTTCTGAGCCAGATTATTCTCTTCCAGATAAACAAAGACCTCATCCAAAGTGACACAAGTCAGTGTGAGAAAAGGAAATTCCATGCTGCTTGCTTACCAGACAAAGAGAGTACTAGCCCTTACAATGAACCTACAGAACACACACCAATTAGCAACTGCTATTTAACTCGCTTTCCTTTGAGAAATTTAGCAAGTTACTCAGCTTTATGCATGGAAATTGAAGCAAAAACAAAAAGGAAAGATTTTACAAACAGCTTGTAGAGAGGTAAGGCAATAATGACAGCAGCATTTGACATGAAAAGCACGTTAAATGTTTATAGCCTTTTCTATTCCTTTACTACACATGGCCAAGTACCACTTAATAAAAGAAATAATATTTAAACCACGAGCACCAATTGCATGTGGTCAAATATTCAAACCCAACACTAAATTAAGGCGTTTCCCCCGGTTTTTATCAGAATTACTGTAAATCCTTGTTTGAAACACACAGTATTTTCTCGTGAAGGAAATCACACATTTCTAAGTCACACCTCTTGAAACCATAACGTTTTTCTCAACAGAAGTGAGCTTTGACATTAAGACACAGATTGAGCCGAATCTTTTTCAATTTAACACGATTATTTGCTCTGAAGCCCTGCTATGGGCTGTAAAACCACACTGAAACGCTTTCCCACACTAAGCCACCGGGATTTTAACACCCCGCAGAGCCTCACCTGCAAGAAGAGTCTTTAACGTCAACAAAAATAGGAATTAAAAGGCAATATTTGCAGAAGCTACGACCGCAAACCGACTGTCCCACCCAGGCAAGGCGATTTACCAGAGGGAAGAAAGCAGCCGCCGGCTTCAGGCGGCCGAGCAGCCTGAGGAGCCCAAGGAGCAAAGGACAAGCGGGAGCTCGGGGCCCACAGAGAGCCGGCAGAGACAGGGGGAGAAGGAGGGAGAGAGGAAGGGGGGGCCAGGCGAGCCC
>VZRW01011495.1:169373-202000 GCA_013398125.1 Aegotheles bennettii | reverse complement strand
GGCCCCTCCGCCGCCGCGCCGCTCCCCCCGCCTGCAGCGGGAGGCCGAGCGAGGGAGAAGGGGAAGGAAGGGAGAAGGGATAAAGGAGGGAAAGCGCCACAGGAGAGAGACGGAGCGGGCAGGGCCGGGCCGCGACCCCCACGCCTCCCGCTGCGGCGCGACAGCGGCTCCCAGCCAAGATGGCGGCCCGNGGAAGGAGCCGCCCCGCTTCCGGCCCGCCGGTGCCTTCGCGCGCGGCTTCCGCTTCCGGCGGCGCCTGAGGGGCCGGGGGGCGGGGATGGGGGAGGCCGGGAGCGCTCCCCTGGATCGCCGCTCCCCTGGATCGCCGCTCCTTTACCCCGGCTCCACACACGATGGGGCGACAGCTCGGGATCCCCTCATTTTCCTTTTCCGCGCTCCTTTTGCCTCTCGGGCCTCCCCAGTCTTCACATTCCCAGTGATCACCAAACGGATAAATCCCAACTCCTGTTCAGTCGGTTTTTGTTCAGGAGCCCACCAGCAGGCCCATAAAAACACAGTAAATCATCTTGCATCACGTTGGTGCGCTTGTTGCTTCAGTCAGAGTAAAGAAAGTCGCTCCTGAGGGGGCCAGGTGTGACAGGGAGCCTGTTCACCCCTAAGATCACACCAATCCACCCCATCCTGTGAGGAAAAGGCCTCGAAGTCTGGCTCTGTGTCAGGGAATGTGGGTTTTTCCTGTCCCCAAGGCCCTCAGCTCACTGCCCAGCACAGCTCCACACAGCCCTGCCTCCCAAGGGTGAAATACTTCAACAGCGTGGGTTGTAAAACACAAAATTCCACATTCTTGGCACAATAAGCGTGTAAAGTTACACTAAAATCGTGTTTCCTTGCCGCTTTGTGCAAAACAGCATTCAGCAGGCGTCTGCCACGAGGGCCCTTTCCTGAGGATCCCACCCATATCCCAAATTCCCAGCTGAGGGGAGTTTTTTGCTCACTCCCTTCCAACGCTTTTCTTTCAGGGCTTTTCAGATGTGCAGCTCAGATAATGTTTGTGAAAGGGAACTCACACAGTTTGCTTATCCAAGATTCCAATATCCAAATCCAATATCCAAAACAGCATAAGGAAGAGATTTGCTCCTGATTTACACCTCTGTGTACCTGCTGTGCTGTGTTCATTAACCATTAGCATAGGTACTGAGGGAAAGTGTCCCTCTGCCACTAAGATAACCATCCTCCTTTATTGCCACAGGTGAAACAAAAAGCCACAAAAGAAAATGATTGAGTTGCCCAAAGGGTTGGCAGCAGACTCATGGGCAGAACAGAACGACTGCAAGAAAGGCCAGAATATTTTTTACTGTTCCAAAAGAGGCATCTCCCAAGTGAGCAGTTCCTGCAGTGACCTCCTCTCTCCCCTGGCCTTGAGCACCCCTGCACTGGTAGCCAACAGAGGGCAGTGATAGCCCACATGGTTTTTAAGCTCTTCCTTCTGTCTTGCCAGGGTAGCACAAGCCATTGTCCTGTTCATGGATTTTTGGGGGTGGTGGGGTAATCAACAGCAGGAAAGGGAAAAAAATATCAGTACCTGTGGGCAAAAACCAAATTTGAAACCACCTACACGTTTTAAAGTTCACTCTGTTTCTACGAGCTGGGGATTGCAAAATCCTGTGTGCTCATAGAACATCTCACTCACGTGTGTCTTATTAGTATTATTCCTAATTATTAAAGTATTATTAGAATGCTGTATTAGCCTACATGTATTACACCTAATAAATTCCCCATGGCAACTCATGCAGTATAACACATACTTAGTTTTATACCTTTTGACCTGAGGACAATTACCTTTTTTTTTCCTCTGCCACACCATTTTGTCTTTTTTTTTTTATTTATTTATACTGCAATTCCTACTAAGTCCTCTAAGTCTAGAAATGTGAGAAACATGTGAGCCTGGAGACTGTAATAAAGGCCCCAGAATGCTGAAGGAATTCCAGAGCTCACATTGACACCTCTGTCATTCTCTAATGTTCCCCAACCCTGAAGTATTTCATGCATAAGTGTGTTGTCATTAACATTCCATTCGTCTCTCTGGGATATTATTCTCAACACTAATGACAGCGTAGAATGAGACTTCTTTCTCAGAGTAGTTTCTTTCTTCCTAGTTGTTTTCCAACATGCAAATGAATCACACTATAGAATTTCCTCACTCTGTAAAGTATCTTTGGTGTCCTGCTACCATGTCTTGAAGGCATATTTTAAACCTGGGCTTGGGGAGCCACTAGAAGTTCCAAACTTATGTTTTTAAATCACTAAGGGCACCAAGTAAATAAGTACATACTGCTGGATTAACTTGGAAAGCCCTTAACTCCAGGACAGAGACAAGTGAGACAGTTCACCGTCTCATAAAGGTTGGAGCTGAGTTTTAATGTGGTAGGAGCTCCTCAGCAGGATCACACGGGTGGTTACGGGACGTGAGAACATCTTGATGTGCTTGGGAACACAGACCTTTTGTATTATTCTTGAAAAACATAGCTGTCTGAATTCCGGCCTGCAGAAAATCTTCCTTTAATTGGAATCACAAGAAAAGCATTGCAAATTTTCAGGTCAGGCACAAATAGCAGAAATCAGAGTCTGTTCTGTTTGTGGGTGCCTTTGGGCGAAGCCTTCGCTTCAGTTTCTCCATCAAATGAAAGCAGTACTTTATGCACTACTCCATGCATGCAGTCAAATGAGTATTTTGAGGCTGACCTTGGTGGATGAAGAAATAATATGAGAAAGAAAACGCACCCCGAGGAACGTAGTGAGGGTTAATTAGTGTTCACATGTACTCAAATGTAATCGTGTCCAGTAAATGTGGCAATGCTGTGGCTGCTGAGCGTCTCTGTTTAGATTGTCCAGAAAGACAGAGAACGCTTGGAAGAGCAGCCATGCCTCAAGGCTGCTCAGAACTGAGGATGCTGATGAAATGGAAGGTTCTTGTATCCCAGAATGACGTTTGATATATCCTTGGGGAAGCAATTTCACAGAATCACAGAATCCTAGGGGTTGGAAGGGACCTCGAAAAATCATCTAGTCCAACCCCCCTGCCAGAGCAGGGTCACCTAGAGTCCATCACACAGCCACCGTTGGCCACCATTAGGGTTAGAGCTAGGGTTAGGGTTCAGAGAACCACAAAGCCCAGAGCTCCAGGGACACTGGGGCTGCAAAATGCATGCCAAGAGGAGCACGGCACTGCACCAACCTTGGTCCCTCCACACCTTTCTCATATGGGACACCCATGGTGCTGGAGACCTCAGCCTGTGGCCACCATTAGGGTTAGAGCTAGGGTTAGGATTCAGAGAACCACAAAGCCCAGAGCTCCAGGGACATAACATGTTCCTTGAAATGTATCCTAGTGAGACTATGGATCTATTCCTTTTGTTTGCTGTCTAAAGCCACTGCCAACTGGCACCATGTAAATATTCTGGATGTACAAAGGCAGAAGTTGTTAACTGAGAAGAGCTTACTGCTTGCAAGCACAAGGCACATCAAAGAAATCGTTGCCCAGGGAATAAATGCATCGTGTAGCCTCTCATGCCTGGCTACCTCCTAGAACAGGGGGTCTCAGGGAACTGAAGGTGATGGGCAAATCCTGTCTGGCAGCTTCCTCCAATGCCAAAGATCCAACCAAGATTCAGAACAAGCAAAAACCACAGGGATCAGTAAAGAAGGAAGCGTGGGAGTACACCCAAGTAAGGGAGGTGTAGGTGGAGATTACCAAGCACAGTAAAGGTGAGGGTGGAGTTGGACAGAGGGGCAAGGGTCTTGGATGGAACACAGGAGGAGAGAACAAATGGGGAAAAAATATTCAATGGCCTCAGAACAAAGGGATCTGTGGCAACCATGAGCTGAATGGGCTGGAAGAAGTAAGTCAAGCATGGGGCTGAACCTTCAAAAAGCCATGGGCAAGGAAAGAATGAATCTTTAGGATGTTGTTAAGGCAGAAATAGCAGCTTAACAATCATCTTGAAGAATTCATCCTGTGAGTAACAGGTGATTTAGCGCAGGAAGCCACAGGGACATCTTCTCTTATGGAGCAAGGAAGCACCATTTATTAACATGGCTATTGTCCATGTTTGCCAGAGACAAGCACAGTCCCAAGGAGCTCGGTGATGCTGGTGAAGCCATTTTTCATTTGTGCTCAGTAAAGTGTATATTCAAGACACTGTTATTCGAAATGCCTTAGTTAGGAGTTTTGTTCTGTACTGCATTTAAGCATTAATAAATATTGCTGAATTGTATTTACCCTTACCTTTTTAAAGTATATGTCTTCATTTTGGGGGAATGCAAAACTTTTGCAAGGTTGGGTTTTTGGGAGGGTCTTTTGAGAAGAGAAATCTGGAATTCTGAACCTTCCTAAAGGCAGAAGGATATTTGCTGTTCAGAAATAGTGAGTCTCCATCCCTGATATCTGAATGTGCTGCAATTGTAACTACCTGTGTGCAAGTGAGAGCAGTGACACTGAGAAACTGAATCACTGTCCCAAGGTCACATTTGTAACAAATCTCTGACTGATCACATGCTTTCCACTGCCTGAGCTTGCATCCAAACCAAGAAACATCCTTGACCAATCTTGAGATATCTTTTTGTAAGAGTATAGGACATTAATGCTAATGTCTTGGCCAGATTTAGTTCAAGTAATTATATCCTGCCCTCCTGAATTCCCTCCCAATTTCAAGTGCATACGAGATGCATCACTTCCAGGTCTAAACTATGAGCAATGTCATTTGCATTAAAACATCTTGCTGCTTTCCCATCTAAAAGTAGTTCCATTTCATTGATGGATGAAACAAGGTAGGGCTTTTTATTTTGGTTTTCTTACAAAGCGCTGCCAGATTGGATCTCTTTTAATCTTTGACCAAAAGGCAATTTAGAGGTATTGTGTGTTTATTTTTTCTTATTTTTGGCTTGTATTTCTAGGAGATTTTATTGCTTTAACTACCATACTGGCTTTTACTGAGTAACTTGTCTTTAGCCAATGTTTTGTCTCTATAGTGCATGTTTGTTTCATAGTATTACAGAAGTATAATATATTATTATCTTGTAGAACTGTATTATTTTGCAGAACTCCCCAAATCCTTTGATTTCCTAGAAAACTGATCCTCATCTTTTTTTTTTTAAATGGAAACTGATAACTTGTTCATAAATAGCTTCACCATGGGTGATTATCTTGAGTTTCAGAGAAGGGCTTTCAGTCTCACTGATTCATTGTTGATCACGAGGAAATCATTCAATTGTTTTGTAGCTCCATTTTTCTTCTTATATAAAGAAAGGATAATATTATTCATCGAGCTTTACTGGAAGCATGCACGCTTAATCATTTGATAAGTGTCACCTATTCTGAGCTCTCTGGGGTAAAGGTTCCACATCAGCAAGTGCCAAACATGAATCATAATCTTTGTTTTCCATAATCACTGCTGTTATGATAATGATCAATGCTGTTCATTTGTAGGCCAGATGAATCTTTCCAGGCATCACGATTTTTGTGATTTACTTCATTTTCCACTGTCTGAATTGGAGAGGCAGCAGGCAATCAGACAGCTTTAGGTGACCCAAATAAAATGACAGGCAATTTAACCTAAGCACTGATAAATCCCTGATAAACTTGCTGAAACCAGGGCTTTTTCCCCTTTGCTTTTCTCTCTTGCCTGGCTATGGTCAAGCGTGACCTCCTTTATGATGATTGACAAAGATAATATTACTTCAAAAATCATTCTGGCATGTTTCTGAGTCAGAAAGAGGGAAGGTCAGGCCTCTTCCTGATTTATTCCAGCAGTACTAGGTAAGGAGCTCCATTACCAGGATCCAATTCCCAGTTACCTTTCCATCCTGTGTTTCCCAAACACTAATTGGTAACACAGCTATCAGTGGCCTTCTAATGATATCACCTTGAGATGCAAAGGCAAATAGTATGATGTACCACTTTCTCCTTACTGTTCATCACTTTCACTCAGAGCCTTCCACTGCTTCCGCGTGCTCTTCTTTAGCATTTGACATTCGTATGATTACCTTGCTCTTTATATCCAAAGTACACCATGCCTGGTATTAGAACCTTATTAAGCTATTACCTGGCGAGATGGATGGATGTCTTCAGAAGCCATTATAATGGCTGTGGTTTCGTTACTGCTGCACTTCCTCTAAAGCCAGGTAATCTCCACACAGATCTCTATAGATAATCAATCACTCTTCACAGAGATCATTTGCAATTTCATAGCAAGTTTGTGTCTATTTTTTTCTTACTTGTTTAAAATATTTAATCCTACAGAAAGATCCTGGCTGAGATGACCAGTGGCTTGTTTTCCTCTGGTTAGACATGAAATGAGCGTCATTGAGCGAGCTGCTTTGCTAAATTTCTTTGACAAATAGATTCTGCCTTGACCTAGAAGAATTGTCTCCAGTGCTGACAGGAAGAATTGAGCCTCTGGGCAACTAAATAAATATATGCCAGATTATCAGAAATAAGATAGCAAGGCAGCATGATTTCCTGTGGCATCCAGAATAACATAACGATGTTCCATCTCACGATTTACCCTGAATATTCACAACAATGTGTCCTAGAGAGTCTTCCCCTGAGGGGTGCTCGGGGCATATTCTGAAGTCTGCCACAGATGAAAGGTAATCTGCTTTTGTTCATCCTGACAGCAAAAAAACCACCCCAATCTTGCCCTCTTTATAGATTCACTGTTGTGTTTAATCTTTAGGGCACAGATTTGTGTAGTATACAGTATTCTCTGACAAAGAACTAACCTCTCTGCAATGGCAAAGCAGGGCAGGGGGAAGAGAGGAGTATCTCAAACAGAGTTTCACAGGTGATTGCTGCTGACCAATACTCAGGCTTTTCATGGAATAGAACATGAAGTTATTTGCTGCCCAAACCTGCTGGAAGACTCCAGTCAAAGGTGGCAGGGATAATGAGGAAGACCAGGGTATTTGAAGACCCTTTTCAAAATGAAGTAATACAAAGGCATTATTTGCATTGTAGGGCCTAACTGTTGCTCCTTGTGTGGTGGGTGAATGCATTGTCCCAAAGAAGAGAGAGGATGTGAGAAAAAGTATCAGGTGAGGGAGATAAGCCCTTGTGATGTACATTCACTTCTGGAGGCACATTAAATGGCCTGCATGACAAATGCAAATTACAGCTCTTCTTTATCTACAGACCTCTTTATGACAAATGGGTCTAGAAGTGAAAATAATCTCAAGATCTTACCCTCTCGTGGTGGTGAAGTGAGAAGAAAGTCTATTATGTTAAGCAATGGGCATTGCAAGAAGCTCATTTGATGAGGCTGAAAGCTCAAGGCTGGAATAGATGGGATCTGATGCAGGCAGCACCCCTTGCACATTGTTGGAAGGTAACTGCAGGATTATTAAATGCACAAAGAATTCTGTCGCCTGCTTATCTAATGCAGGAGTAAGTACTGATCATCATAAAATATCAGATGAGATCTAGGAATATCTCGTAAAAACATATTTTTAAATACTATAACATAACTCCAACCCATCCTGTTGCAATTACCAAGCAGTATCAAAGCAATAGTCATCATCATGCTTACATGGCAGCTTACATCACCCAAGCTTTATACAAACACCAATTAACCCTCTCAGCAATGCTGCAAAGTGTCATTATGCCTACTTGAGAGGTGAAGCAACACAAAGAGAGAGGCAGAAAGATTTGCCCAAGATTGCACAGCAAGAGAAGAAAAAAGTTCAAGAGTTTGAAGGCTTTCAAGTTGGGATTTCTTTTGTCCATGTTGTGGCAAACACTGCCCTTGCCCGTGGGTGGAGTTCCCTATTCACTGCCATTGCTTTTGCAGTTCTGATGGATAGGGAAAATCAAATATATTCTTGTTGCATTTGTTTTTCATTTTAGTTGGGGTTTTGTTGGTTTTAAATGCGCTAGAGACTGCGCAAAATCTCCTTGGCAAGCAGGGACCCTCCTGAACAAACAGTTGTGAAGAGTTTTTAGACTTCTGCATTTATTTGGGTTTTATGTGGTGCTGGTGGGGTAAATTCAGTGAGAAAACATCACTAAGCCAGTTTAGCTCCTTTTGGTCAGGAACCATCCCTGATCTAACTCCTGGGGGTTGCCTGGGGACTTCTGTGGAGGGTTCCTTAGTGCTGAACAGATTGGTCGGGTCAGACCAGGAATATTTGCGCTGTTCAGGCAGACGATTCACTCCACATTACTCACAGTGAGGTACAGGTGGTGGAAGTCACATGGTTGCATTTCTACTCCTTGGTTGGGTAGCAAAGCTTTCCCGGGAGTGGAAGCAAAAATAAAAACAAGTGATTAATAGCAAATCTTAGGTTTACGGGCTAACTACGTGCTTCCCATGTGAATACACACACTCCAAACACAGAGACCGTCATGGGTCTCCCAGATACTCTTCAACAAGTTGGGATGAATCAAAAATAAGACATCTATGCAATCCTTACCTCAGCCTAGCACTTTGGATGGCCTTCGGCATCATTTAAAGGTTACAAAATTATCTGGTTTTTTGAAACCAGGGCTTCTCCTCAGCCACAATGCTTCCCTGAGGGTTCGCCTGCATTCAGAGGATTATTCCTCTGCTTTTTAAAGTTCTCAGCACTGGCAGCCTTTTGTATGTTTGCTGTTGGGGCATCAGGTCTGTGACTTCACAATTACCGACTCGGGCATGGGTAGAGCTGTTCTGTGAGACGGTGAAGGAACTCCTCAGAGCTTGCTGATGGAAAATGTAGCATTGCACCCGAATTTACCCCAAAAAAAGCATCCATCTAAAGAAGTATGACAGCTGACACAGCCACTTATGTAATAGCTAGTTTCAATTACTGATTTGCTAATGACTGTTTTGCCTTGGCGCAGTTTGTTCCCGGTTTCTTCATTCCCCTCCTTCCTAGCTGCCATACTGTAGTACCTCTTCCTCTTGTTGACATCTGTTCTAGTTCCCGATAGGAAAGCCTGAAGTTACTGGGTTGATTAACCCCAGTGAATTGCCTTGCAACCTCTCTCCCGGATACCAAGAGGAGCAGGGGTCACCAGGGGAGATCTGCTCGCCTGTTACTGGAGGACAGGAGTCAGATGTGCTATCTACCACCTTCTGCAGGAGCTTGGACGAGTGCTTGGGAAGATTTGGGCTTCATTTATGATGGAGTTACAGTATCTGTGATTCCAGGATGGTTGAATCTTGGACATCCACAGAACAAGAAGCTCTTACTGATGTTCTCCAACCTCCATCAGCCCTAATTGCATCAGCATTCCTACCGATACCACGTCTGAGCTGGAGGAGAAGTAAAAAAAATCATCCACTAGCAAGGAGGCTTTCATCAGCCTGTGGATCTTGAAATTGGAGGAGCTGACATGTCTGAACAAGTGGAACAGCATCCATGATGGCCTGTGACTAAAGAAACAAGAACAGAGAACCGGAAGGGACACAGAGAGCAGGTGTCATCCCGGAGGGATGACAGGAGCAGCTACGGGCATCTTACTCAGAAAGGTGAGCGAGTGGAAATGAATGCTTGGTCGATGATTGACAAAGCAGGATTTTTAGCAATTCAAGCAAGCCTACTGAGGCTGCATTTTTAACCCTATGCGCCTCTGGTGGAGGCTTAATGAAAAGCAGGGGTTACACGGGGCCTCTTCATTACAAAGGGTGTAATTAAGGAATATTTAAATGTCTGGTGACTAGCAGAATATGCATGTGCTCATTGCTGAGATTTCTGGGTTTTGTAAGGATGGCTAGTGCCAGCTAGCTTTAGCCCTGCTAACTCAGGCACTGCTGGTGATAAACCCAGAGCAGCAGGGAGCTCAGCACAAGTTAAGTGTTTATGTACCTCCTTGAGCAGGTTTGCCAGCCTTGGCAGCGATTGAAGCTGCTTTGGCTAGATCCAAACCGGTGCAGAAGGGACACTGAGGTACACCAATGCTATCCTATTTCTGCAGGCATAGCTCTGGAAACTGTGGTTTCAAGATATAGAACCCCTCAACCAAGGCTCAAAGCATCGCACAAGGAAAGCGGTGAATGGTGGGATTTCCAGAGGTGAACAGAGCTTCAACACAGATCCCAAGAGATGAGGAAAACACCTGAAAATCAGAGTCAGTTCAGCAACATTTGGGGCAGGATCAAAAGGAGACATTAAGCAATGTCTGAAAGCTCTCCAGGGCAGGGACTGCCTTTGTTCTGCCTCTTGCATAGGACTGAACAAGCTGTCAGCACATCCCTAACACCTCTGAGTACAGCTCCTTTCTCCAGTAGGACAGCAGAGAAATGATTGTGTGTTCCGCTTTGAAAAGGTGACAAAGTAGTTCTGTCTAGTAAGAACAAATACAGGAGGCAGAGCCTGATGCGTGCCAGTACAAGTCCATACACAGCCAACCAACAAATGCAAGGAGAAAACGCTGGGAGTTTCCTTTTTCTATAGCTGCCCGCAGAAGTTTGTCTGCCTTTGAGTGGGAGGAGGAATAGACTGGCTCATCCAGTGGCCATGAAGAAAGCACTGTGAGGGAGTTTCCACAAAACCAGAGGAGACAAGTTGCATGATTTCAGAGAGAGGAAAACCGAGTTGGTATGCTGTGTGTCCTGGGAAATGAGAGAAAATGTGGGAAGATGGTTTGACAGAGTAACCTGGAGCATTCCAGGAGAATAAACGCCATTCATGCAGGACCAAGTGACGTGAGTAAAGCAAGATTTGCTAAAAATCAGGATTAAGCTGTAGACCTACAGAGCCTTCCAAAGGCAGGAGGGTGCAGGATCTGCTCCGTATCCCTTCCGCTGCTGGAGGAGGGGATGCCAAAGGCTGCTTTTCTCAGCTCACAGGCTGAAAGAAGAGTGGGAAACCTCTGGAAGACAGAGGCGAGGAATAATAGAAAATAATGAAACACCTAAGTGTGAGAGAGCATGGTAATATGAAACAAATGCAGCAAGGGAGAAAGTTAATAACTGAAGGACAGTGTGTGTGGTTAGTGGGCAGCAAATTACAGTGAAGTTTACATTATGGTATGGCAACAGGGAAAGCTGCTGGAAGTGGGGGGATTTTGGTGTCATTTCAGTTCACTGGTTGGATTTAGGCCTCTCAGCACAAGCAATTTTCCACCAGTTGGGAAAGTCTTAAAGAATGAGCAGCTAAAGTGTCCTCTCTTGTTCCTATGTCAGCCAAAAGAGTGTGATTTACATGCTGAGAAAGATCAATCTTATCTGTTTGGTCAGCCTCACCTCACTGCAATTCAGTGCTCTGACACAAAGTGCAGACAGTGTGGCACCTCTTGTTTTGGATATCTCAAATTAAATTGGAAAAAATAGTAACATTTGAGGTCTAGAGAACTAACCAGTCACAGCAAGAGGGACTAGCTAGAGATCATCACTAATCACCAGTTAATCTGTGAGTCTTTCACTCAATCCTGTAACAACAGCAAATTAACGAGGGGCAGACACACGGAATGTTCTACAAGGTGAACATTGTGTTGTTCATCTGCTCAGTGTCTAATAGCAGCCACAGTCAGTGTCACAGGAGAGGTTTGCTCTACAGAGAGTAAAACTTTTTTCCACGTGCACCAGCTGTAGGGAAATATTCAAGGATAAAAGAAAATGATTGACTGGGACTAAGTACCCAAATCCATTCCACAAGGAACATTCATTCACTGAGTAACTCTTTTGCCCATGTGCAGTACCTAAAGTCTCTTCTCTCTGCCTGCAGGATACTCTTGGTACCTCTCCTCTGGTACTGATACTAAGACAGGCACGTATTCAAAGGCATGTTTGGAGAGTAGTGATTTTCATTTCTGTTTCAGCAGTCTATCAAACGGGTGAGAATTGTATTATCCATGCACAATAATCAAGGCCAGCGTAGAGCCAAGGGCCAAGAGCACGGAGTTTGGACCATTCCTTTAATACCTGACAGCAATGTAGGAGCATAAAAGCAAAATTACAAGATTCCTTTGATTTGTTTACCTGTACCCTCTTGGCCAACTAAATGGGATGCAATTCCATTAAGCCCAACTGGGGAACAAATTGCAGTTGAGGAAAAGGGGTTTGAAAACTTCTAGCGTGAGGGGCATCCTGCTGGGAAAACACAACTTGTCCAGAGGGTGAATTCAACCATCGACACTTGCTGCTATGTGGGGCGTGCAATATACTTACTCCTTCCCCCCACTATGAGCACTAATAAACATTTTCTGCCCTACTGAAAGTAATTATAGCATAGAGCCTTTTTTGCAACCCAAAAGGATTTTCTCATGATTGTTATCTCCACAATCTGGTTCTGTATTTTCAAAGAGACACCAACTTACTTTTTAACCAGCAAAAGAGTTCTCTTCCCCTCTCCTCCCAGTTCAGGATGCAGGATGACAGTTGAGCAAGTGCAAACAGAAATGGTATCTTGCTTGAGGGACAATGTTGTCTGCCTATCCAGTTCTTCTCCATTTCCTGCAGGAAAAATTCATGGCTGGCTTAGAAGGTATTGTTCTGATGTGGTGCCAGAGAATCTCTACACTGAGGCCTGCAGCCATAATGAAGCAACAGAATTTGTCTTGTCTATGTTCATTGTGCAATAATTTCATTGTCAAGGATTTATTGTTGCCATTTTCAATTGCACAATGTAAAATGGAGACAGAAGGGTGGGGGACAAATAATGGACGTGGCAGAATTAAGTTGTCAATGTTCTGAGTTTTTTAATGAGAATTTCACCGCTTATCTCTGAGTCAATCAGTGACAAGTGGCTCTGCTGTAGCTGTTCCTTTAAGAGCCACTGGAATTTTTTAATCAGAAGTTTGATTTTGACACTCCAAAATAGTGGCTTTTTAAAAAAACTTCAAACATTTTCTACATTTGATTTGGTACGTTTTAATACCCAAGACAAAGAGGGGTAAAACACATTAATAGCAGCTTTTAAATAGCATTCTCACCTGTTAGAATAATTGTTTTAAAGTTTGAGATGAACGTTCTACACGTTTTGGCTTTCTGAAACAAAATCCAGCACAAAGCAATTGTTGAAAAGAATTGAAACCAGTCAAAATCAGAAGAGTGTGTTTTCCTTGATCTTTGTCCTTTCTCCCTTCTTTTTTGAACTCAATTTCACAAGACACATCAATTGTCTTTGCAAATGACTATTTTGCAACTTCCCATGTCATAGAAAATGCAGTTCCAGCCAAATTTGAAAGGCAGGCAGGAGCTCTGGTCTGATTCGGAGCTCTAAACATTACCCATATGCATAATCTCAATATTTTCATATAATGAGCTTCTTGCCAAACCATTGCAGAGCTGCTTTCCAGCTGGACAGATATCAGTAACAATTCTTCAAGCAATCCAAAGGTGCTTGTGTTTTAGCAGTCCCAGAATTCTGCATCTATTCCTGCATTACTTATGCAGACTTTTGCAAGTCTTAACTAAGCAGTGTTACAAAACCAGGGTGTTCTGATTGAAATTGGGTATCAAGGTCGACTTAGTCCATTCAAGTCTCAATATCTGAAGAGCTGGATGCTCAATGTGTAGGGGATATCCCACTACAGATGAGCAATAGTCTTGGAGAAGCAGGAAGAAATCCACTGGCACATGTGCTTTAGACTGGATAGCTGATCATTTCAGATTACACTGAGGTATGTAATTCCTCAAGCACACCTGTGGAAACCTTAATAGCCTCAATTACTTGTGATCGTGCAAGCCTCCGGAAACCATGAGAAGAAGGCAGAAAGCTAGTTCCTTGATGGGAAAGCTCAGAGTGGAAAGAACTTTACAGTATCCATGGTTGCTTCCCTGGGTATTTGTAGAAATTATGGGTAAAAATCTGTTCTAGCCATTGGGGGGAAAAAAGGAGCACACCACCACCATTCAAACCAACTTTAACTCAAGCGTAACCTTAATGTTAACTTGTTTGTCCAGTTCATTCACTTCCTATTATTCCCTGGATCATGCTTTGAATAATTTCCATGATCTGTTTCTTAAGTCCTGCCCCTTTTGATGTCATCGATTGGATCCATATAGGCTGGACAGTGCTCAAGGGAGCTTCAGTTAGAAAGGAAAGCTGAAAGCTTTGGACCAAGGCTTGGCATCTGTTCAGGATAAAGCTGAAGGCTCAGCTTAGCGGCTACTCTAAGCACTCAAAGCTAGAGTTTCTGCCAAGGTACAGTGGGGTGGTTCGGTATGTGGTCTTAGTTATTTTACTGTGTATTTCTGTATCTGTGTGTGCTTGAGATGTAAATATGGGTATCTATACAAGTGGTGAAATATTTGACTACATGGTGTTCCTGTGGAAGTGTTTAGTATGTGGTAAGCATTGAGTTGCTGTGATAATACATGAATATATCCTTGTTTGTGACTGCCATATAACTTCCACTGACCTTCTGATAACCCACAGCCCCTCTCCAGGCACAGACAAGACAGGGAACTCGCCACTGCTGCCGTTACATGTTTTAAGTTCCTGACTACAATTACTATGCTAAATAAATTAGTGGTAGGATGATTTGGGAAACCAGTGGAGAGAGGATGTTCTGTTGCCTGTAGACATGCGTGTTTTGAAGGATTCCCTCTGTTCTTTTTGCATTATCATATGCTTTTTCATTCTAGTTATTTTAAGAAGGCAGATTCAGATGGTATGAAGTAACTAGCCATAGCCTTAAAAGCCAAGCCAGAATGTCTGAAAACAGTGTATTGTCTCTGAAAGCCATGGGTTGAATGCTTACAGGTGATTTTTTTTATATTCAAAATTATACATAGAAAAAAATGTGTTTGATAGATTTGATTCAGCATTTGCTTTTGGTAACTATTACCTTTTATTCTGCTTTTTCTCATTAGAGCAAGGCTGACTAGTGAGACTAATACAACAGTAACAAATTAAATTTTCCTGGTTTAGTCTCACACAATTTTCATTTCTATCTTAGAATACCATAAATACCTAAGGACTCATTCAATATATTTCTTAACATGCACTGCAGGATTATTTTCATTTATTCTTATCTAAATAAAAAGGGGAAGGATTGAGCAAGATAAAGGTCGAACATACTATTTAGCATAAGAGTTTAATTGTTCCTGCCCTTTTTTTAAGATTTCACTTTGCTTGGGCTTCCTGTACTTGTTTAATGGCAAGTAAATCTAAGAAATTTGAGAAATCATTTGTCCTGTTTAAATATAAAAGTATAAAAACCTCTGCCTTTGGGTTAATTTTGTACGATTGTTAAACAACATCTTGGAAAATACAAACATGAGTGTTATGGTCTTTGGGGTAACTTGTGATAAATTGGGTAGAACACTTTTGTGGGCTATTTTAAAGCTACTCTGATGTGCAGCTTTTGGAGTGCTTTTCACTGTTTAAGGATTTTTCTGAATCTTTCTGACATGACCAGGTACACTGTCCTAGCAGCTTGTAAGTCTCTAAGATACCATTTCATATGGAGAGTCCTATTCCAAGGACCTTTGAAACAAAGCCACGTTTTCAAATGGAAGGCTCTAGCTGAGGATGGCACTGGTATGTATCAGCTGTGGTCACCTCAACAGCACCTCAGATGGAGCCACCACCATACACTTCAAGGCCCATAACTCAGCAAAAGCCCTGTTCTTCCATCCCATTATCACACAGCCCACTCGCAACAATCCTTGAGTTATTTGTGTGCTCCTTGTCTTGTCTTCAAACTCTCTACAGTATTTGTAAGATATTTATTTGTAGTTAAGGTTAGACCAAAGTGGTGTACTCAATAAACTTCTCTTAATAGCATAATAGGTGGGGTGATTCATGGGGTGCTGTAATGTTGGAAACTCACCGATTACTGGGCTTGGTGTCATGTTCAGTAAGTGGAAGCATGTCAACATTAGCCCAATGTCCCAAACTGGTATTAAAACCCAGGAAGATGTCCCCAGTCTGTGCTGGCTTTCATCAGGATAAAGACTGAAATTATCTACAGTAGCATAGTGGATGTTTCACTTACTGTGACCAAGGAGATTGGGATTGTGGTTCCCAGTTGTGCCACTCTTCTCGGGTGATGCAGTTTCTGTGCTTCCTTTTCACTTCTGTAAAATAAAGAGAAGGAGATGATTTTTAGATTCCTGAAAGAAACTATTTATATAAGAGATTGGTGGCTGTAGTTGATATTTCTGTGGTCTTCAGAAACAACCCAACACATTTTATTTTAAATAGTATCTGCAATGCTTTATCCACATCCTAATTTGATTAATCCCCTCTGGGGGGGATTAGCCAACCTCTGTGGTTTCAATTCAGGTGGTGTTTTTCCCCACTTCCTTTCCTAAATACCCGATTCTGCCCATCTGAACTATGAAATACCTACTATATTTCATCTTGGAAGCAGCTCTATTTCAGGGATGGCAGAAATTAATCCTGTTCACCTCCATTCTGCAGAATGAGAGCTCATAACAGCAAAAATTAAAACCACATCCTACTTTGCCCCTTCCATTCACTTGAAAGTTGGATTTATCCTGATTCCTTGACAAAAGGATGGATCCATATTGTGAACTCTGAGACGACCTTGTTTCAGGCCCATAGGCCAGCATGTTTCACCAGCAATATACTCACAATAATCAATTAGTTTCAGATCTCAATTAATGCATGGTGACACAATGCTTCAGAGCTAAATGTTGTTCTTTAGTGTTCTTAGAAAGAAGGAAACTACTCACCCCTTTGGCTGCAGGTTTCTCACCACCTGGTGTATTAGTCACTTCAGCTTTACATGTGTACTAGCAGAGAGGTCATGGTGTAAGTGTGGTAGAATCCCTCACATTACTTCAGCAGCAGCATGCAGAATATTTGACCTCTTTGGCTACTTCCTGATGCCCAGGAAGACCCATGAGTGCCAGCTCACAGTTATTTTCACCTTTTGCTAATAACAAACTCATTGACGTCTGGTTTGAAAGCAACCATAGATTGGCCATGGTCTTTCTCACAAGCTAATAAGGTTATTTTTTCTTCTTTTTTTTTAATTGAACAGAAACAGACTTAGAGGATGGAACAGGAAGTGGCAAGAGAAGAAGAGAAGAAAGAAGGCTGGATTGAGTTTTATGATTCCTTCAAGGATATGTTTGAGTTCTTCTGCAAGAACACAACGATCCATGGCACCATCCGCCTCGTCTGCTCAGACAGCAACAGGATGAAAACAGCTTTCTGGACACTACTTTTACTCGCCAGCTTTGGCATGTTATACTGGCAATTTGCACTCATGTTCAGCCAGTACTGGGCCTACCCTGTTGTCCTGACTATGTCCATGCATTCAGAGCCCAAGATGTTTCCAGCAATTACCATCTGCAATCTGGACCCATACAGGTAACCTTGCTGTCCCCTTGGCTGTGGTCACGTCTTCACAGTCACAAGGGTTCAGGAAGGGTCAACAACCTCATGACTGCAGCCTGGAGGAGGCTGAAGGTAGAGGGAGGCCTCACAGAGCTGGAAACGGACTATTGTTATTTCCAAACTGGTTTTAAGATAAGATCTTGCTGGGAATTGTGCAACAGCCGTGTAGCAGTTTGTTTCACGCACTGAGTCAGGGTAGAGGGAACTCTACCTTGTGACTTGGTTGGAGCTGCTAACTGATGTTGTGCTCTGATAAAAACAGTCTTTCCCTGAAAAACACAGCTGCTGTGTGTGTTCATTCCCAACTAAACTCCAGATCTCCAGAATGGTGAGTGCTGGAGCTCATTCTGCTCAGGTTTTCCTCGCACAGAATGGCTTTGAGGACACAATATGACTTCTAGGGAAGTCTGTGTGGTTCTGCTGGTCAAATGAGGCTCACACAGCAGTGGCAAGTTATCAAGAAGTTTCAAATTGCATAGTGAAGGAATTATGTAATATCCTCAGAATAATTATCTAATTGGCCCAGAGGAAGGCCAGTTTGTGCAGCTGATGCTGCACGGCTGCAAGTTCTGAGTTTTCCAGTGGAGGATCCAGCAACTGGAAATTCAGCTGCTGGAGCCTCTAATAAATGAGTTTATTGAAGTTAGGTGTGCTAAGCACAGGCATCATCATTGCTGGCTTTTCTCACACAGACACCCACCAAGGTCTGTGGAGACCAGGAGAGCAGCCTTTCCATAGATACTGGGAAGGTGCATGAAACAAAGTGCTTTTGTCCAGTAGAAATGCAGAGATTCAGGAAGACCTAACATTTCTGTTCCTTGCAGATTTGGACTGGTTAGTGAACATTTGGTTCAATTGGATCACATGGCTGAGAAATCTATCGCTTTCTTGTATGGCATCAACACATCAGCCAGCTTATCCCACACCAACGAGGAGAACGTCTACGTAAAGGACTTACCCAACATGGGCAATCTCAGCAGATCCAGCTTCAAGCTGAGTCAAAACTTCTCACTCTTGAGAATGCCTGACCACAATAACATGTCAGGGAAGAAGCCTTCCAGCGTGGGCTTCAAGCTGGTAAGCACATGTCCTCTTGGAGATGTTAACCTGGCTACAGACACGAGCAGCAAGGACTGGCTGACGGGGGCCAAGGGGGAGCCTGCCAGCAGGGCAGGACAGGGGGCCCATCCCACAGTACCTGAGCAGCAGAAGCTCACAGATGGTGGCCAGGTCCAACCAAGAGTCCAGCTCATCAGACAAGTTGGTGGCAATGAAGCAGGTTCAAGATCAGGCCAGTGGATCAAGGGGGTCCGTGGTGAGGCAGGAGGACAGCAACAGCCCTACAGCACAGCCCAGAGAAGAACTGAATGTCCTGGGCTGGGTTTAAATGAGCTCCTGGGCCCATGGGCAGAGGGTGTGGGTGGGGGCCCCAGCTGAGGCTGCTCAGGGTTGTTAAGCTCTATCAGTGCACTCAAGGCCCTGGCAAAGATCTCAGAAGGTACATTAAAAAAAATATTAGTGAAAAAATAGATAGTTTCAGTGCTATGTAATGACAGCTTGGGGTTTCAAGAGAGTCCATCCCTACCTCCAACAGTTTATGCTGATTGCCAAGATTCCTGTGAAGTGAAAGAACAGCAACATCAATGATCTTACACAGCCCACCCCCCTGTACAGTGCTTCTGGCCATGACCAGTTCAGTAGACAGTTGTAGTAGCAGGCTATGGGAATCATTGTACCCCTTTATAAAAATATACAAAACACCTAGACTGTGCAGGTGAGCCTGGAAATAACAGAAACAACACGTGATCAGAGACCTCCCTTTCTGCAAAATCAGAGGTTCCCCTTGTCCCTGTATCCAGTATCACCTTTACCCCCTGATCTCTGCCACCCTTTGGCTCTCATGTCCTGGCTGTGCTGAATGGCTCCTTCTCTTCTTTTCTTCCAGTGCAATGCCACAGGTGGGAATTGCTTCTACAAGACCTATTCATCTGGGATGGGTGCAATCCTTGAATGGTACAGGTTTCACTACATGAACATCATGTCCCAGCTACCAGTTATAATCAATATTTCTGACCATGAGGAGCAAATTGAAGACATGGTCTACTCCTGTCAGTATGATGGGGAGCCCTGCAGACCCAGGTATGTTGCTGCTTGAGACATTAATTGTGAGTTCAGCACATGGGAGGAGAGGAGCAGGAATCCTTGGATATCCCAGGGACAACAGTGGGAACTCCTTTTGCTGTAACAAGGAAAAGGAGGGAGAGAAGGGGAAGAAGGCTCTCAGGACTCTACTGGATATCTCCATCTGTGCACTTGATGGTGGGCATTGTCACTTCATACATGTGTTCCTCCAGCTCTTCTTAAGAACTCTTAGGAGCTGGTAGAATGTGGAGGCTGAGCTGGCCAGTCCAGCGTGATCATAATGAGTGGTCTAATTGTTAAGAACACAAGGAAAGAGATGATCTATCTCTCCTATTGATTAAAGCACAGAACTTCAACCTGCTTGGTTGTCGGAACAAGCAGGCAGAAATTTGGTCTGCTTGGTGGAAGGCAAAGCAAGTCAGGACTCTGAATTTGTCACCTGATTTTTTCCTTGCCTTCAGTGAGTTCACAGCTCTTTCCCACAGACATTCCTGTACATACACACACACAAAACACATCCTGCATAGAAGCAAAGGTGTTGCTACATTCATCACTAAAACCTGTCAAAAACTCTCTTGATTTCAGTGACTATGTTCACTTCCACCACCCAGTCTTTGGAAGCTGCTATACTTTTAACAGCAAGGGAACAGACCCTTTTTGGACAGCTACAAAACCCGGAATTCCTTACGGTATGTGGTTTGGCAAAGGGTGGGAAGAAGAGCTAAAGTCAATATAAATTGCTTGTGGATTAAATATATGTCTTCTATACATGACTTACTGACATATAGCCCTCTCTTCTAGTCTGGCAGCACAAATGATGTACTGTATTTGCTTGCTTCACTAGCCACATGTATATCATAGCCATACCAGCCACAACTTATAGCAAGCAGAATATTATTTTAGTTTCAAGCAGAATATTATTATAGTTTTGGAACAGGTTGGTGCAGTTGTTACCTGATCACTCACCAGGTCTCTAAGGATAAAGAATGGCTTTTCATAGAATCATAGAATCATTATGGTTGGAAGGGACCCCCAGGGTTATCAAGTCCAACCTTTATCTCATCATATTCCTGACCATCAGACCATCAGACCATGGCCTCAAGTGCCTCATCAACCCATTTTTTGAACCCCCCCAGGGACGGTGACTCCACCACCTCCCTGGGCAGCCCATTCCAGTGCCCAACCACCCTCCCAGTAAAGAACTTCTTCATAATATCCAACCTGAACTTCCCCTGGTGGAACTTGAGGCCATTTCCTCTTCTCCTGTCATCAGCAACTGAGGAGAAGAGACCAACACCAGCCTCACTGCAACCTCCCTTTAGGGAGTTGTAGAGGCAGTGAGCTAAGGCAGCAGTTTTATTGGTGCTGAGAATTCAAGGCATGCTGGCATTCCTATTTTGGCCCAAAATAAGTTGCTATATGCTTCCCTTTTCTTTGTTTTCCAGGACTTTCCCTTATCCTGAAAGCAGAGCAGAAGGATCACATCCCACTCTTGTCTACAGTAGCGGGTGTGAAAGTGATGATCCACAACCACAATCAGACACCATTCCTTGAGCATGAAGGCTTCGACATCAGACCAGGCATTGCAACCACCATAGGCATTCAGCAGGTCAGCCCCTTGCTCAAGAGCATTGCTTCTCCTTCTGATTGCAGAAAGCTGCAAGGAGCTGAACACTCTGACTGACTCATACAACATTCACTTCTGGGCTGTGTACATCTATGCAAGCCCCTTTTCTCTCTGCACTGTGCTCAGGTTCTCGTGAGTAAAACAAAATTATACCAAATGTGCAAGTGGCCTTTTGGTCCTCAGGACACCAGGTCTTGACTTGTTCTGCACTGAAGCTCTCACCCCTCTTACACTGAAGCTCTCACCCCTCTTACATCTCATTCCACCTCTACGCAGGGGGCTGCACCTGGGCAGTAGGCTGAGAACAAACATTCACAAGTGATTTAGTGATTTTTACATGAGGAGTTGCTGCTTGTCAGCTGATCCATAGTGACTGACCACCTTTGCCCTGTCCCTGGGTATGTTTGATGGACAAGGTACAGCTCGGCTACTCACATCTATGAACAGACCTCCTGTGTGCTATTTGATGCTCCATCCAGTGAAGTTCAGTGATGGCCAGGCCCAATTAAAGCTCCTAATCACTCAGGCCTCTTTTCTGCATCCACAGGATGAGGTGAATCGCCTGGGTGGCAATTATGGGAAATGCACGACTGATGGCAGCGATGTGAACGTTAAACTCCTGTACAACAACTCCTACACCCTGCAGGTACTGTCAGAACAGCTGGCTGAGGCCCCAGCTTGTTCAGGAATAGCAAACAAGTCCTACCTTGCTCCCCAGAGAGTGTTTACAAATTGGCAGGTTCATCAGGATAACAGAGAGATTCATGGTCCTCTGAAAAGAAGCTCACAAACAACTTGGCCTGTGTTTTTCTGAGTGGAGGATACTCAGTCCCAGGGCAGCAGGGCTCGTCCCTTCACATAACACAAGAGAGATCAGGCAGTGAGCCAGCCAATGTCCCCTCTGGTGGGACATTCTTGGGCCATCAGGTCTTTAGCTGTGTAAGTAGTGGCTCCAGGCTCTCGATGCTTGGGCTGCTTAACTGAGATGGCACTGGGCATAATGAAAAAGGGAGCTGGGGAAAATTAAGTGATTCCAAGTTCAATACTGCGTTCAGAGGTAAAGCCAAGGAATGAAAACTGAAAACCTTTCTCATCACCATGCTCTAGTAATGGCTGGTGTCTTCTTGCAGTAACAAAATCTGTACCTTGTCTCCTAGCACCGAGATTTGGGCTCCTGAGAATTCATTTCTGGCTTCTCCAATCCTTTATGCCTTCTTTATTTTCCAGGCTTGTTTGCATTCCTGCTTCCAGCACATCATGGTTCGAAAATGTGGCTGTGGCTATTACTACTACCCTCTGCCTCCCGGTGCTGAGTACTGTAACTACAACAAGCAGCCTGCGTGGGGTAAGAGCCAGAGACTGCTGTCCTGGCCATGTCAGAAGGGAACATCTCCTTGCCATAGCCTGGTTACAAGACTCCTTAGGTTACTGCCCTTCTAATTTGTGCCCATTTCCTCCTTTGAATATTTCCTTGTATCACTGAATCCAGTCAGATTGCAGAGACCTTTCTGTGGCTTTGCATGGCTATCAAGTTAGTGCATAAAAAAACCATGATGCTATCAAGCATCCTTTTATTAAGGACATTGATATAAGGTCAAGCTCTTTCGTGTTACCAATATTGGTGGCTGTGCTAGTGTAAAACAAAGCTTTGAGTAACTTCAATTGGTTTTCTGCTTGGGAAGCCCAAGTGAGGGCACAAGTTTTGGTAGCCATCCATTTGGTAGCCTTCCATTTCCTGAGGAAGTGTCTGAGCGTGTTCCTCCCGTTTCTTTCATCAGGTCACTGCTTTTACCAGCTATACAACAGGCTCAGAAATCATCACCTGAATTGTTTTGACCAGTGTCCCAAGCCTTGCCGGTAGGTCACACAAGTAGAGCACAATAAATGCCAGCTTGCAGGGGAAAATTACACCAGTGGGAATGTGGCAACTTACTGGAGGATTTATGGACCAACTGGCTGATTGAATTTTGGCTTTTTCTGAACCAGAGATTTCAGTTTCATGTTTGAACCCCAGTGCTAAGAAAGGAAAAAATTAGGCAAATTAAAGAAGAACTTTGTGTGCTCAAGACAGCAGAGAGGGGAAATTGTTTTAATCACACTGGAATATTTATTAAGCCCAAACCAAATTGTTTGTGTAGTTTTTCAATCTCTAGTCATTTTCTTGGTTTATCTTTTTTATTGCAGGTCAATTTCAAAATGTGAAGATGTCATTTTACAGCAAAATATAAAATATGTTGGGTTTGAATGCATCAAAGAAAAGTTGTCAGGATTTTGAAACCTTTCTGGTTTTCTTCCTGACCTCAACAGTTTTCAGGCAGTCTCTGGCTTTATTTTTTTTAAGCTGACTTACAAAGCTTTTCCCAAAGTTCTCAAGAGCTGCCCCCAGCACCTCTGCTTTGGACAAGTAGTTAGCATTGTTAAACTCCTTCATGTATTCACTTTGAAACGCCAGGAGTCATAGTGATCATAAATCTCCACTTTTATCTTCTCAGGGAATCGCTATACAAGGTGTCTGCTGGGACAGCCAAATGGCCATCAGCGAAGTCTCAGGTAGCCCACCCAGACAACTGCTATATTTAGAGGGGATACACTATGTACTGTGGCTGTTGGAACATTAAAGGTGCAAACAATGACTCAGGCAGCAACAAGGGAAGAGGCAAATAAAGCAAAGTGGTCCAAAAGCTGGGCCCAAGGGGATGACCCTGTAGTTGAGATGCCAGACTAAGATGCTAGAGGAGTACAATCAGTTCTGGTTCTAATCCAAACTTCCCTGTGACCTGAAGCAATTCACCTCGCTGCTTTAGTTCCCACCTACAGCATGGTGTTAATGACTTTCTGCTTCCAGTGGGTGTTGTGGTGTAACAACTCACTCATTACTACCCGTGAGGTGCTGCAGGGCTGCAGTGGAAACTCCATGAGTCAGTAGGTGACCTCTTGCCATTTCTCATGTTCTAATGTTAAATGAGTGTTGAGGCTGTATGACCAGGTGATTAATTAATGCAAAATAGGTGATCATGTAGATGTAAGTACAACCAATAAATTTTAGAAGAGGAAATTGTTTGGTGGGGTTGCTGTTAAAGGCAGAATTTGAGAACCAGAATACCACACACCCCTAAAATACCAGTGTGTATCTCCTTGCTACTCTGGCAAACATAGCTACTGCTTGAAATATGTCTTAAACCAGTCAATTACATCTTTTTTCACTGTTTACAATAGCCATTTTATTGCTTGTGAAATCTACAAAACATCAAACATCTCAAAAGTCAGAGGACAGGTTGCCAATAACAAACATATCTGCTCTGCTGCAGGACTGGATCCGCCAAGCTCTGAGGCACCAGAATGGATATAACTCTACCAGCCACAGGTTAGTCACTGCAGGAAGGTGCTCCCGTTAAAACCATGGATTAACTCTTCTTCCTCACGGGATTTGTAGGCATAGACTTTCAGGCAGGACAAGGCAGGACTGTAAGACAGTCACTCCCATAAAGCTGGTATGAAACACTCTCAGGAAGAAAGCTGAGTGGTGAAAGCCATTGCCTTCCCCCAGGTGAATGAGGTGGACCCACCATTGCTAACTGCCCCCTTTCTCCAACCCAGGAAGGATATTGCCAAGGTGACCATCTTCTACCAGCAGCTCAACTACCAGTCTGTGAACGAGTCTCCTTTGCTCTCGGTAGGTTGCACCCCATCAGCTCAAACCATTGTCACCTGCCCTGAGTTCAGGCGTGCTGTGTATGGTTGGAGGGAGGATTATTCACAAGATGGGACAGGATTGTAATTCTTAATGAAGAGACTTTAAAAATTCACATTTGACACAGTCCCCCAAAATTACTCCCCAGGCAGCGAGCAGCTCCCTGACCTGCTGGTGGTACCCACGATCACTTCCCGTTCCCAGAGCTCTGCTGGGCCTGACAAACACAATACTTTGATTCTTTCCACAGGAGAATCTGCTTCTGTCCAGCATGGGAAGCCAATGGAGCCTCTGGTTTGGATCCTCGGTGCTGTCTGTAGTAGAAATGTTTGAGCTGCTTATAGACACACTCGTCTTGTCTCTCCTCTTCTGCTACCAAAGGCTCAGGGCAAAGAAGACGTTGAAAGTAGCTCACACCCCTACCATCCCCAGTGTGAGCCTGACCCTAGAAAACTACCGAGTTGTGCAAGAAGAAGCTGGAAAAGGTGATGATTCTGCTCACACTCCCCCCTCTGGAGTGACTATTGCCATGGCTAACAGCAGGGACCTGCATCTTCACCCACTCTCCAGCAAGGTGGAAATGCCAGAGCTTTGCCCAGATGTGGTGCTTAATGGATTTAGAAAGACAAAGGTCGGGGAAGGGGAGCTGAGTAGCTAAGGATGTGTTTGTGTGCACAGAGTAGTGGGAGACTTGAAACTCCCCTGGTGCTCAGAAAGGCTGCAAACAGAAATGTTCTGGATCCACGACGTGTGAGCACCTGAACACCACACTGCTGAGCTTCACAGTCCTCCTCCAGCTGCTGGGAGTTCATTATCAAACCACCCGTGTGTCCCGGGTTCAGGCATCACGCAAGGCTCTTCCATTCCCAAGGAGTATCTGGGCAGGGCAGAACTGTTCTTCTGCTCCTCAGCACAGTGGGCGAGTCCTCAGAAAAGCCCATTCATAGCTTTTAGCTGTGAAACCCTCGGGAGGAAATCAGCCTGTGGCTTCAGACAGGCCCATCTACATTTCACAAAGGTACTCCAGAGAAGAGTCAGCCTGGCTGTGAGAGGAAGGGTTTCCAGCAGAGCCTGAGGAGCCTGTGCTCAAACCAGTGTTGCCATGAGGAATAACGAGAGGTGGCTCTGGTTCCACCTTTGCTTCCAAGGCACCTCTGTCCTTAACCTATTACTGTTGCATTTTGAGGACAACACACAGAATGCTGCTGCTGAGCTGCTTTCAGACTTACCCCGAGTATTTCAAACAAGAGAATGACCGAGGTTGATAACTTCTTGATGCCACAGAGGAAGCACCTGATTTACTCAGAACCTTCAAACAATGCTGCGTTTTTGTTGCAGTCCATTTATAGCCAGAGATGTTTTCATGTTAATATTTGACAGTAACTTATGTGTACATAGAACAGCACATTTATTTGTGATGATGTTTGCACAGGGGTGTTTGACTCTGTTAGTGACTTGTTTGTGACTTTCTGTAGAAAGCAGGAGTGAACGAGAAATCCATGAGCTTTGTTTTGTAATTTTTTAAATAATAAAATGCTCTGAATACAGGCTGGGACTGGGGCTTTAGTGTGACTTTTACCTTCAACCAGTATTTGCTTCTCACCAGCTCGAGCCACTTTTAGTAGAATAAAACCAAATAAAATGCTTTCTAAGCTGGTGGAATCATATGTACTAAGTGTCCAGCTTGAAAGAGAAATATTCTCTGAGGGTGTGGACTGATTTTCAGCTGAGCTGCCCCTGTATTACAGAACATTCCCGTAGCTGGCTCTAATTGAATACAAATTCTTCATGACATAAACCTGTGCCAGATAAATTCCATATTTCAAACCTTCTCATACGAAGGTATTTCACTGGTTTGTAAAGATCTGGAATCAGAAAGAAGGAGGAAATGTGTGTGAATTAAAAAAAAGAATAATTCTCACCTTTAGTCTCAGGTCATAGATGCTGTTTGATTTTTTCACTCCCACCTTTCCAAAAAAATGCATTTCTATCACATTTCAGCACATATCTGTTTATCTATATCATTCTGCCAGTGCACTTTGTTATGCCATGGTGCCTGTACCTGCACAGCCCACACATGACCTCGTATTATTGTTCATAACTGTGACATTCAATAATAAAAGTGATAAAAATCATACTGGAAGCTGTGCCTTACAGAAGAGTCCAACTCCTGTAAAGCCTCCATGGAATGGTGTTTGATGGCCTGGTCTGCTCATCCAAGGCACTGGGTGGTGGAGGTGTCCCAGGAGGGGAGTTACACAGCAAATGAAGTGCCAAGGGCTCTGTGGTGGGTTGGGACTGGAGCCCAGTGGGAGCCTGGGGCTGTGTCCTGGCTCCTTTCTCCTTCCAGAGGAATTGCATCCATGGGAAGCGGGAATTGCATCCCATGGGAAGCAGGAAGTGCGCAGGAGCACAGCAGGTGGCTGTCCAGGAGTGGTCTGGCCCCAGTGACACTGCCACAAAAGCCTGTGACATTTGCTTCTCCTCAGTTTTTGTGAAGCTTCAGACTTCATCTCCTCCTGGCCATGGGCAGGACCTGGGGGCTTCATTGTGGGGATGGGCACTGCTGCAGCCTTAGCATTTGCATACACCCAGAAAAGGGAGATTTCCCCCCAAACAGCCATGTAGAAAGGGCCTGGAGAGCTAAAAGCTCAGCTTCACTCATTTTACACCACACTCAGGTCCCATGGGGCACGGGGACCAGGCGTGCAGTCTGACTGACCCCACACCTACCCTGGAATTCCCCTTGGGATGGGGTCAGGCATCGTCCCAGCCAGGCCAGAGGAGCAGACACCAGGGACACCACAGGGGTCTCTGGGAGAAGCACCTGAACAGAGAACATCTTCATCTTCCTTCAGCAGCTGAGCTCAGCTCCTCTGCCAGCTCAGAGCCTGGCCAGAGGAGCAGAAGGTGGGATGGAGGGAGGGAAGGGATGCAGGAATGACTGAAGTGCAGGCTCCTCCTTTTGAGCTCCTCAGGGTGGTTGGAAGCCATGTGGGAGAACTCCTGAAAGATGTCCAGGTGGGCAGCATCTCCTGCAAGAACACACAGGGAGAGGCGTTAGTGCCTTGCTGTGACACATCCCACCCGTGGAGCTCATGGTCCATCAGGCCATTTCCACTCATGGCTTCCAACTGGAGAGGCAGCTCTGTGTGTGGGACAGAGCCAGAGCCCAGCTCTTCAGCCTTGTGCTGCCTCAGAGGGTCCTGGCTTGGTGTTGTTAAGAAGCACAGGATCATTCATGAGCTTGCACACGCTCTCAGGACTCTGCTTCACCATCAGCTTTGGAATAATTCCTCCCTTTTAGTATTATCTGTCCTTTTTTTTTTTCCAAAAGCCAAGAGAATCAAGAGACTTTTGCCACTCAAAGGCTCTGAAACACCAAGGTCTTTGGCTGTGCCCCAGCAGAGCTTGGGGCAGTCCCATGGGGCTTGGGATCACTTTGCTGGGGACAGTGTCCAGCCCGGAGCAGAGAGGAGATCGTCTCCTACTTGTCTGCCTTCTCTTCTGGCAGCCAGACTTTCCAGAGCTGCTTGTGGCAGGTAGAGCATCAATCCACCTGCACTGGAGGAAAGCAGCAGCCTCCTGAAGGGCACCACCAGGTCGTGATGGTTCCCCACGAGAGCTGACCCCAACCCACGGGGGAAGGCAGAGAGTTCAGGTGTCCCAGCAGTGGCTCTGTGATAAAATCTCCCTTGATGCAGGAATGGTTTCAGCTTCATGCTGCAACTCTAGAGCTAATTAGGCACCCGCATCCCATTAATGACATCTCTGCCTGTACCCTGGCTGCTTCAGGACAGTTTTTGCCACAGACCGGGCTGCTGAGCTCATTTTTACCTGGTGATGAACCCGTGTAGCCACAGGGGAAGAGATAAGTGAACGATCCCAGGTATTCACCCAGAGAGGTGCAGGTGCCTTTAGTGTCACACAGAGCCCTGGTGCCCTTTGTCTGACAGAAGCTGTGTCCTGGGTGGTCCCTGGGAGGGCAGATCCACTGCTGCTGTGAGCTGCAGAGCTCTGAGCACATCACCCATCAAGGCTGAGGGAAAAGTTGATAAAGAACTTGGTTCTACAGAGCCAAGTCAATAGCAGGATCCACTGAGACCAGTGCCCAGGAGTGGCCAGAGCAGGGCTCCAGCTTCTCCTCCCAGCTCCCCACCCCGCAGGTGTCCCCAGGAACTGTTCCTCCAGCTGCTCCTTCAGTGCAAGCTCTGCTGTGACCACGGTGTCCCCTTCCACCCAGCTCAGGGGAATTGTCTCTCTGGTATGGTGGCCCAGCCCCAAAAGGCTTGAGGCTCACAGTCTTCAGCATCATCCATGTGTAGGGGGCAAAGGCTTGGAACATGAGTCTTCTCCTTAGGCAGGCTTTGATCAGGAGCTGTTGATTTTCAGGAAACTTATGGTTTTGTGCCTGCCATGAAGCCAACTTGACCTACCTGTGAGCTTCTGATCAGAGTCCCTGCCCTGTGCATGCAAACACACCCTGCTGCTATGGGGACCAGACCACGGTCCCCTCCTGCTGCTGGCAGAGCCTCCACCACCCCCTCTGCCTTCCATTCTCTGGCTGCATCGCCCCAGCTTTCCCCCTGTCCCTCCCCACCACCTCCCCTAAAGAAAACAACCACCTTTCTGGGAGAATTAAACCCCAACCTGACCCATTTGTACCCCATACAGAAGGCAGGCAGCTCCCCTGAGGACAAGACTCATCTCCCAGGGTTTATTGAGCAGGAGCCTGCTGTTGAGTCCATCATCAAGCAAATGTGGCAGCACACTGGTGAAATATTCCTGATGGCAACACTGGGCTGTAATTCCCACCACAAGAATCCTACTGCTGCAGTGAAGGATTAGTCCCAGACTTCTGAAGATATTTAAGCACTTAATCCTCATTAACTAGAGAGAGACAGGAGTCTTTTGGAGATCTGGGTTTCTGTAATCACATTTCAGCCCCTGGTGTTCATCCCTGGGAGCTGGGTGAGAGCACAGGCTCCAGTTTAGAATGAAATAGGAACTAAAACACAGGGAGGCAGGGTGAGGAGCAGCCACGTGTCTCCCAAATTTATCATAAGACCACACAGTTCGCCTTCCATAAATGCCTCAAATGACTGTAACACTCCCACTTTCAGAGTATCCTTCCCATGTACCCCCTCCAGTGAGCTCCCAAGCCTACCCAGATTCCTTAACGGGGATGTTTGTCCCTCCAGAGGTTATTCCACAGTTTGGTTTTGCTCCATTTGTTTTCCACGCTAAGGATGACAGAAATCACGAGGCCAGGCCAGTCTTGTCTTTTCTTCTTCTTTTATTTTTCTGCCACAGACACACAGTACGAGAGGAACCCCGGGGGAAGGATTGCACTGGGGGCTGTGGGAAGTGGTGGTCCATGTGCAGCAGATCAGTATTTTCACCTAGTGCAAGGTCTCCTGTGACAGGACAGCCACGAGCAGAGCTCTAACAGATCAAGCATGAACTGACTCGGGTGCTCTGAAGAAACACGAATGGGTGGGTTGGGGAGGGGTGAGCTGAGCCTGTCACCTTTACCCCAGCCTTCTGCCCAAGCACCCTGAAATCACATTATCACAAGACAGTGGCACAGAAACACAAACGCAGAGTATTTATGTGGCATTCCAGTCTATTCATTGCCATAGAGTTCAAGCTGTGGGTTGCAGAGGAGAAGGAAAACAGGTTAAAAGGGGATGGTTCTCTAGATCCAGTTAATACAGGCAGCAAGGCAAGAAACCCTACATAAATAAATCAAGCCAAAGAAGGAGGAGGGAAGGAGTTTATCTGGATTTTTATTAACAGTGTTTCAAGAGACAATAGAAGAGGAGGGAGGGGAAAAAAAGGCAGACACCACAGCAACAGTTTTAAAATTGTACAAAGATATTAACATAGAGAATATCTGGTTCCATAGTCACAGTCAGCACAGGCTGTGTGGGGAAAGGGGGGATTAAAAAACGTGTTACAAAGTTGTACCGAAAGCAGGCAAGTGAAGGAGTTAATAGGTTATAGCATATTTACAGCAAGTGCCAGCCCACGGGGACAGAGCTGCATCCACCAGCCACACTCAGCAGCCTTGACTGGGCCAGAGAGCTTCTCTCTCTGTGCTGTTCAGATAGGAAGGTACGGGAGCCTCAGCCAGAAGAGGGTCCCTCATCTCAAAGGCTTTCACTCAAGGATGGGCAACCCTACACTAGGAAAGGCTGACTCTGCTTCTGTGGTTCAGCAGCCACAGGTCTCATGGAGAAGGCTCCCAGGATGGGGAATCCACACCAACATCCCTGTGCTGCTGGAGGGACGCGATGGATGGAAGTCAACCGAGGTCTACAGATCCATCAACAACCCGAAGGCAACCACCCGGCTGCTCCCAGTGCATCACCTCTTGGAGCACAAGGACGTACAAACTCCATGTGTTCCTCACAGCCCACACTGCGAGGAAGGTACTAACTGGTGAGATGTGTTTGTGGAGCAAACTTCAGCCAGCCTCTCCAGCCACCTCCACTGCTGCACCAGAAACACACGTGGTCCTCCTCGTGCCTTGGAAGCTATCTTAGCTACAACCCTCACCTCTATCCCTCATTCCCTCCCCATAGCTCTTCCCACTAACACAGTGCTGGGTACACAGCTCAGAAGGGATGTGCCCCAGCCCAAACTCCAGGCTGAGGAACCAGACTGAGATGAATCACATTCCTATGGAAACAGCACTCTTCTGGAATCACAAAAAACATCTTTTTTTCTTCAGAACACCCACTCACCCTTCTCAGTGGCTTCTTCCCCACTCCCCCTCCTCCACCTAACAGCACCCCACACTCACACACACACACAGACATTTGCCATCAGCTAACCAGTGCTTTAATACCCCACTTCATCCATTCATCCTGGTTTGTCTTTGGTTGAAAGCAATGATGCTCAGGCAGGGAGGAGAGGGGGGTTGGTTGAGTGGCACAGGGACAGCACGGCTGCCCCACACCAACGCTGTGGCCACTGGACAAGGAGTCAATCAGTGCATGTCTTTAGGAGGTCCTGGTTTTCCTGTGCATAACTATTGGCCATTTTTGCTGCTCTGAGATGTCACTGATCTATTTTATGCTGATCACAGTCTCAGCTTGCCAGATCTTTTCCTTTAAAGACATTCTTCCAATTCCACGTTTTTCCTCCCAGATTGCTCAAAGCAGTCTCACATTGCAGAGACCATCTCAGAGACAACAATATTACAATAACCTGAGGCTTCCCTGGATGCCACGTGGAGAGGGATCGTTTCAACTCATCCCATTTGGAATCAGAGGTGTGTGGCAGATCCCAGAGACTCAAACCCAGCCCACCTGCCCAGGCACTTGGTTACAGGGTCTGGGCTGAGTCAAACAAAAGCTAGGACAGGCATAGAAGTATTCACCTAGATCTCAAACTCAAAAGATGATGGAATCTGCATGGTTTGGGTCCGTTTCTGTTTGGACAATGCCTGGCATGTTGCTTTCTAGACAAAGGCAAATCTCCTCATGTCACCTGTGGTTGCAACCAAGTTAACATCCCATAGATAACACACACGTTCTTTGAAAAGAAAGGATGAAAAGAGTGGTTTTGGCTTCAGACATTTCAAACAAGATTGTACAACACAAATACAGCTGTATTTGAAGAAGGAAAAAAAGAAAGTGTTGGATACTGAGTTCTTCCTGGAGCCTGGTTGGCCTTTTTACTTTGCTGAAAACAAAACTTTCTGTACAGCTTCTTCCCCACTCTGCCCTGCAAACTTCAAAGCACACACACACAAACACACACACCCCAATCAAAAAAAACTCAAATGAACACAGAAAACATTGAGAAGTGCCTCCTTAGCATTTTTTTCCTGGAGAACCTTTTTGTTTTAGAAACTGCAGGATGTACTGAAGTGTTTGACTATATTTCAAACTCAAGGCATTT
>VZRW01011495.1:99869-169345 GCA_013398125.1 Aegotheles bennettii | reverse complement strand
AAGGCAGGTTTTGAAAAATATTCCCTAACAATGCTACAAAAAAATCCTGACATTAAATACAGACAAACTGTATTGAATAAAAATTGCACTAGTCCTCTGGGCACATCAATAATAAATTAAATACTTAACAATTTCACCGATTAAAAAAGACAGCACAAAATCCATAACAAAAGAACATAAAACCCCCCAATACTGTATGTAGGAAAAGTGCACAAAGTTGCTTTATACATTGAATCTAAATAAAGTACCAATACATGTTAAATAGATAAATTGTCTTGCAGGACACTGCTTTTTGCATCAGTATTTACATATTAACTTCATGTACTTCAGCAGTGTGTCTGAGCTTCAGTGGACCTACACTGTACATGAGTTTTGTGTTGTTCTCACGAGCCAGGAATGCTGACTGTGAAATAAAATGACCCAGAGTGGAGGCCACATCTCCAGTCCTCATCAGCTTACAGAAAGGCTCAGTCCTACTGCTAACTTCTCATAAAAAGCTGCAAAAACCAATTGGGGTGTTTTAAGTTGCTGTACATGTAAAAAACATTGCTAGACAATGACCATGCTGAAAATTCATAAACAGAGTAAGACCATGGCAGTGGTGAAACATCTATTGCCCCTTCCAAGATCCTCAAAGCACCCTGGAAGATGCCAGCTTTGATTCAGAGTGGCCTTTTCCTAGGAAAGGGCACAACCCGAGGGGACATCAGCACTGAGAAATGTCTGAATCGATGCAGATCAGTATAAAATGGGATAGGATTATCAAAGAGTTCGTTGCAGAGAATCTCTCTGGTTGGTTCCTGTGCTGAGCACCAAGGGTTGACCTGGACGCCGCGGGGTGATCTGCAGGATGTGACCACGAGCGTGGCAGAGTCCTGCTGAAGGCAGACATGTGCTTAAGGGCTTTGCTGTATTGCCAGCAGGCTCAGCACCACAACCCGTGGCACTGGCCAAGAGCACCCAACACCATCCGAGCTCTGCAGGGCACCTCACACATCTGTAGGAGTGCAGATTTGCTCCTGACCCCCACTCAGCCTGACAGTAACACTACTACCAGTTGCAGAGTAACTCACTGACAAGGAAGAGGTGTCAAGTGGGGCAGTGAAGGCACCAGCCTGCTCAGCGGGGAAGCCCATTTGAATTTGGGGTGAGTTTTGCCAGAAAAAAAGACAAAGTCCAATGCAGAGGACTGAAAGATGAAGCTCCATGAGAATGCAAAGTGGAAACCTTCCATAACCCTGCACAGATGGGCAGTGAGGCTGGCTGTGCCTTGCCAGGGCTATCAGAAAGGAAGATGTTTAACCATATTAAATGCACCACGCACATCTGGTATCACACAGGCAGGCAGATGCCTGGGGTCAGCCCTCCTCCAGTGATGTGACTTCAGAGTCCATGGGAGCTACAGTCAGAACATGGTCCCTGCTCCCACACATCGGCCTCTGAACCAAGGAGCATCCTAGCATTTGTCTGAAGCTGGATCACAGCAATGATGGTGTTTTCTGCCACACTGGTTCATCCCATGTGCATTTCTGAATCACTCCTGAGGGTGCCACAGCTGAGCAGCACAGGAACACAGCCCAAGTGACCTGTGCTCTGCCCACTGTCAGTTTTGCCAGATCTACTCAGAGGAGAGCTCAGAGGGAGTACAGCCTCGTTAGAGACTGCAGGAGAGCTTCAGACCAGGCACAGGAGGAGTGGGGTGATGGAGAAAACGCCCCAATGACTAAAAGCTCATTAATTTTTATTTTCCAAGATTGGTGGAAGGAGATTGTTTATTATTTAAGGAAGCACAGAAGGCCCTGGGACCAGATTCTGCACTGCCAGTGACCTGCAGTGGTTCCAGCACGGTCACTGGGACCATTTCAGATTCACAACAGACAACTGGGACTGAGATCAGAACTCGGCACCATGCGTCCCAAAGCTCCAAAGAGAACAGGAATGAGAAAGCCACAAGACAAAAGATGGACTTCAAGACCCAAACTGCACGGACAGAAAACTGTGATCTGGCTGCAGCAAAACACGGGAGAGCCCTTCCCTAAGGATTCTCCCATGAGCCGAGAGGACACCGTGCTGGAGTCCAAGGGGAGTTTCTCTATCCACTTTCAGATGTGTGGGTGGACACTGGGTGCTGTTGGTTCAGCCTCTGAGGGCAGATCTCGAGTGAAGAGCTGGATCACTGCTGCTTCAGCATCTGAGGACAAGACCATGTTGATAGAAACAAACCTGCCAAGGTTTGATCTGCCAAGGGCTGCAGCACAACAGCAGCCAGTATGGAAAGAGAAGTCATCAAGCACGTGTTGGATGGAAGATGATGATTGTGCCTCCCTGCTGATGGACCACAGGAGGATGGGGAGCTCTGCCCGGTATTCTTGTGTTCCTTGCAAGATCTTGATGCCCTCGAGACCCAGTGCAATCTGTAAGGCACTATGGCCCAACCCCAGAGCCAGCAGCCCAGGTGTCCAGGCAGGCTGAATGCCAGTTGTGGATTGCCACCCATGAGGCCTGAAAACCTCTGCTGTCCATCACAGCTGAGGGGGTTCTGGAGAGGCTCTTCCAGGAGCACATCTCAGCTGGGTGTCCAAGCTCCCTGTCGGGGTACGGGGGCTCTGTGAGCCCTCCTGGGACAGGAGTACACAGCTGCAGCATGGTCCTCACAGCACAGACCATAAACACAGCAACAAAGTGCTCTACACAGAGACACATTGCCCCACTCTAGCAGAGAATAACACAAGAAAAGGGAAGAAACAAAAAGAAGAAGATTCTGCCGGTCACTGGAAATGGGGAACTCAAAAGCCCCTGGGCCAGCTGCTGAGATGCCCTGATCACACGCTCCAGCATGCGTGGGGAGAGCACAGAGGGATGCACATGCAGGTGGAAGTCTCCTTCACAGAGATGCTAAGTCAGACATCTGAAGTGACCAGAGGACCAAGGGAGCCGAAGCCAAGCTGCGCCACGCAGCCGCTCGGGCGGTGGGAGTTGGATGTGGCTTTTCTTCCCTGACACAAAGCCCATCGCCAGCGACAAGCTTCTCCCAGCCTCAAGAAATGAGCACTGCTGCTTCCATAACACCATGCACATTGCACCTCGGCCCAGGAAGCAGGCGAGCTATGGCTTTGACCAGCTAACCACCACGGGTGAGAAAAGGGGAGCGTGGCTGGTATAGTCCTGAGAGCAAGCGAAGTGAGCAGCCATGGCTCTCAACCCTACCCCTTCCGTCCTGCCTTCTGGAGCAAGGCAGCTCTGTCCCACCAAACAGCCTCTTCCCAACTCAGAGGTCATCTTTGAGTTTTCTAAAGTGGCCCCAGCAGCTCCTCGACGCCGCAGCAGTCCCGTGGGAGAGCAGGCTGCTGGTCGTGCTGCCAGGACAGAGGGCTCCACGCCAGAATCCCTCGCAAACAAAGTGTCCAGACGAGCACTTAGTGCATGGGCACTACACTGAAGCAGAAACAGGTTCCTCTGATCATACTGTCAGGGGGTTTCTCCTGGTGATAGAGGGTTTCCTTTTCTTCTCTTTCTTTTCTTCTTTTTTTTTTGTTGTTTTTTTTTTTAACACTAAACTCATCTCCCATACTTTCACACACTCAAGTCCACACGCCATGGTCTGTGGTTGTGCCCTAGGAGTCTCCTACACCAAAATCAACCATCCGACAGTCAAGCATGAGAACTTAACACTAACAGGAAAGACCTTTTCTCCTTCCTGTGTGCATCTCAACCTATGTGTGCAGGCATCAAAAACAGACCAATCTGCAAGAAACACCAATATACCAAGGATGGGGCTCTCGGGGCTTCTAGAAATTCGGCCCAACTTCAAGACAGCAAAGGGGAGGTGGGGGAGTTGTCACTAACACTCATCTATATTAAGGCTGATGAACTCCTGTATACACTTCCTGTACTGCAGCTCAGTAGGGCTGTTGCTGGGATATTGACCTGGTTGTCCAAAGGGCCCCTCTGCTTCTCGCATCTCCTCATTCATCCGCGCCAGGCGCAGCCTAGAGTGAAGCAGAGGACAACGGAGAGAGGATTGGTTATTCCTTTCCAGGCAGTGTTCCCATTCCCAGGCACTGGGAAGTCCTGGCTGCACTTACAAGGTGACAATGTCTGCGTTGGCTGCCTGGACAGCAATGCTGAGCGGGTCCTGCCCGTCGCCATCCACCGCGTGCTGGTTTGCTCCTCGCTTGAGGAACAAGCAGACCTGACTGCACAAAGGAAAGACAAGGCCATCAGAGCAGAAATTCCAGCTCCCCCATCCCACTGAGCATTGTCCTTCCCTAGACAGGCACAGGTTCACTTACATTGGTCTAAATCAGGAAATGCTGGAGTGGCCTGGAGAAAGCAGTGGGTGTACAAGGGCCCAACCACCCCCTGTCTATCATCATGGGGGCAATTATCCTTAAGCAACCAAGTTGTTGATGTGATAAAAACTCAGCTGCCTTGCCCACCTCGCCCCAGGATGCCAAATCTCACTCCCAGGGTCACGGAGCAAGTCAGAGCAACGTGCCAAGAACTTACCCAGTGTGCCCCAGGTACGTGGCATGGTGCAAGGGAGCCCGGCCTCGGCTGTCTCTTTGGTTAACATCTGCCCCATTCTGCAGCAGGAATTCACAGGCTATCAAGGAGCCCTGGCAAGGGAAAGGGGAGTTTCTAAATAAATTCAGCCAAGAAGATGCACGAGCCCATCCTAAGCTGTAAGCTGCCCATTGCCAGTGCACTCTGAACTGGAGTCAAGAGCTCCCATTCCCAGATGTGGCCCCCCAGCCAGCACCACAACATACCCCCATCACAGCTTGGATCAGAGGGGTTTTGTTCTCATCTTCATCATTCACCCAGTTGATCTCAGCACCATGTGCCAGTGCTTCTGCCATGAGAGGCAGGTTTCGGGCTTGTGCTGCCTTGTAGATCAACAAGCCAGGATGCAGCTCCCTCAGGTCCTCCAGATCTGATACCTCCTGTTCAATCTCTGCTTCACCGCTTGACTCCTCTGACACCTCACACTCTGAGAGACAGAAAAGGATGGAGAGAGATGACTAAAAAGCTTCACATTTCCAGTTTAGAAACATAGAAACCTAGAATACCAGGTTGGAAGGGACCTCAAGGATCATCTGGTCCAACCTTTTTTGGCAAAAGCTCTGTCCACACAACATGGCCCACCACCCTGTTCAGCTGAACCTTAAAAGTGCCCAGTGTTGGGGAATCCACCACTGGGTCCCTTGGGAGATTATTCAAATGGCTGATTGTTTTCATTGTGAAAAATTTCTTATGTTCCTTGCTGTTCTTGGCACCAGGCAGTCCTGACCATCCAAGCTGGGACACCCACCTTCCTCGGTCACGCTGTCCACCACAGAGCCAAAGACCAGGATGTCAGTGCTGCCATCCGTGCTCCCTCCGAGCCCGCTGTCACTGCTCAGACCTGCAGGGCCAACAGAAGACAAACCAAGCCCATTTTAATACCCAGGTTGTGCAGTGCCAGGCACAGCTGAGCCCACAGGGGGAAGGGGCTGCGCAGGACGTCACACACACATTGCACCGGGCACTGCTGGCAAGGGACAGGGGGACTGCTATCCCATCTAGCCCCACTCAATAAAACTGCCCAAGGAAAAATTGCAAAGCCTTATGGTGTCCGTGTCCCCACGCTGCCCTTCATGCAGGGATGCTCCGACATTGCCATGGCACTTGGGACTGCTGAGGACAGCCCTGGCTGCAATCCATGAGGGACGCCGTGACGGAGACTGGAGCGGAGCAGCAGCAGAGACAGCTTTGCAGCAGGTTGTGCAGTGTCATAAGCAAATAAAGACACCCCTCTGCTTTTACCACTTATCATCTCTTTCAGCTCTATTCATGCTCTCCCCAGAGCTTTCCGGTTGTCCCTAGGGCACTTGCCAATGTGACAGATTATTGATCATGACTGGGCCAGATAAGATCAATGGTGTGCACCTCACGCCAAACTCTTAGAACACTGTCCATGGGCTCCTCCACCTTCACAGACGTCCCTTCCCTATCCATAGTGCTTCCCACCTTCCCTGCTTAGCTGGGAATGTCACAGGGCAGCTGACGATGACAAGAAATGGGGTCATGAAGAGATCAAGCTGCTTGCCCGAGGACATGCAGTGTGTCAGTGGCAGAGCAACTTTGTACCTTTTCCAGCTGGCACCCCAAAGCTGTCAAGAAAATCACAGAAAGGAAGAAGCATGTGCAGGAATTGCTCCTGCAGGAACAGGGATGGCACAGCACCCTCAGGAACCCTGGCTGGACTCAGCTTCTTGTTGCTTTCAGCTTTCCAGTGACTGTAATCTACCCCAAGACCTACACTCAAACCACTGATTAGAAAGAAAACCAAGCCAGGTCGTAGCTGACAAAACATTGCTAAAATCTGAGCTGAGCAGTCTTTGCAAAGAGCAACAGCAGGAAAGCCTGCAAGAACTGAAGAACTGAGCCTTGAAAACCACAGCAGAAGACACCTTAGTCTTGAAGGCTGTCTGTTGAGATCTCCTGAGCAGCTACAGCCAGGTCCCAGATAAAGAACAGTCTCTAACTCAGTGGTCCTGAAATCAGGGCTCACAAGGAATCCTTCAGCACTGCTCAACAGCCAAAGGAGGTAACGAAGCTACAACAGGAAAGGTTTGAAGTGGCACAAGTCATGCACAGGTTTTTCCAGATTTGCTGTCAGAAAAATCATTGCTGTTTTCTGTAGAAAGCAAACCTACTCCTTGGTGAGACTGAGCTGTTCTGGCAGTGCAAGCAAAGAGTGACTCCAATGAGGCCACGTGGCACGACTCTAGATCTACATCAAAGCAAGAAGGGAAGATGTGGCTCATATCACATGGATATTAATGTGTCAAATTCCCAGTTCTGTCCCCACTGAACCACTGATAAAATTCCTGTTTTCTTCCACAGGAGCAAGATAAGGCTGCTGAGCAAGTCCTGCATCTCCCAAGTATTGTTTCTGTTGGCTAATGATGCTGAATTCCTTGAGACTGGAGCAGCCCTGAAGGCAGTGATTCAGACAAGCTCTAAGTCACCTTCTTCACCGATTCCAAGAGATGCTTGTAGGGCAGCCTGTGATTTCGTGCTGTGCTGCCTCAGGCCCTTAAATATCTCTTGTAAATTCTACAACAAGAAGCAACTGTGCTGGTAAGTTCTGAAGTACCACTCCTCAGCTGGGTATGATAACCCACCACATGATTAGACAGTGATAGACGTGGATGTTTGAAGTCAACTTCTTCCTTCCTATTTGCCATGAGATCCCACCTGTAGAGGATTGGATGTGGGACAATTGTTCCTTTAAGATGTAGCAACTTGACTGCTGGAGACCCTAAGGAAGCTTTCTGCCTGTCTTTCCCACAAGGGGCTGGTTTAATGTATGGATTCCAATGGTAACTGCCTCTGAAGCTTGGTTTGGCACAAGTGAAATTTGGGTGTCTCTCTTGCTGCTAGCTGCCAGAGCGTCACCTTACCTCCGTCCAGGAGGAACGGCGAACCGCTCCCACCGGGACCAATGCCACTGCCACTCCATGGGCCACCTGCTAGCGGATGCTGCATAGAGATGTGGCTGGCACCTAGAGGAAGGTGGACGGAATGTGAGGGGAGTTCATCGTCACAAACACCAAAAAAAGAAAAATTGTCCACAGTAAGACTTGCTAAAGGAAAAAAAAATGAAAAGCCAAAACAAAAACCAGACAAAAAAAGCCAATGGAATGCATAGTCTGGGAGTAAAAGATATTGGGACAAAAAATCCCATCCACCAGAATGCAAACAGCAGGGAGTGACTGGATAGGATATTAAATAATAAGTGCAAGCAAAGAGCAATGGGCTGGGTTTGTGAAACTGACTCCCCATCACTTGTGAGATATTTACCCTCTCTCCAGGGAGGCCGATACCTTGCCTTAGGTCTGGTGCAACACACATGCCCTAGAAGAGCTGGGAGGTAAAGCGTGCCAGGAGCAGAGACACTTTCTTTGTACTTACTGCGTGGGCCAGAGCCAGCACCGGTGTCAAAGTAGGAGAAGAGAGAGTCCAGCTCATCAGGGCAGAAAAGGGAATCTCGACGGAACTTCCTCTCCAGCGTGGCTGCTGCTTTACACAGATTTTAAAACACATCATTAATAACATGCACATCAACACAGTTCTAGGGCTGTATTTACACACTGGCTTGCAGATCCAACACACCCTAGAGGGCCATTCCAATGGGGGCAGCATCTTGATTTAATAGGCAAAGGGGTAAAAATTAATCCTACAAGCTTGAGCTGTCAGGGTTGTTACCTCTTCAAAAACTCCAGGCAGGTCTCACAGCTGTTTTGAAAAGCTCACCATGGCCACTGTCACCGACTACATATATATTTATATATATATTAGGTATGTGTGGTCTAGATCTGGCTCATACTGATGTCTGATGAACTTCACAGGAACTCTGGAGTACAAGCAGTGGTATCTCCCAGTCAACTGTCAATAGACCAGGGCAGCATCTGCTCAAATCTAACCTCTTGCAGTTCCATGCACAGCCCAGCCACCATGAGGATGGCCCAGGGAAGCCATCAACCTACTGCAAAGGGACCTCATGCCCACATACACCACAGATGGGGTCACACTGCAGACCAAGGCACCCCAGGGCATTTTTTGAGCAGCCAGACCCTGCAGAAGCACAGCCTCTTACAGACCAAAATCAAAGGATTTGGAACTTACTAAAAAGCAGGGAACTGGAATGCAAAAGAAAATGCACAAAGCAAGCTTAGAAGCTTCTGGATCACCCTAGCATAATGATCTCCTTTAGCCACAAGAACCTCCTTTAAGAGATGGAAAAATGTTAGGAAGTGGCTCTAAAGACCTGTGTCAACACCGTTTGTGCAACAGCATTTTTGCTTATGCCTCTGGCAGGCTGCAGGTCCTGGAAGGACAGGGCCACAGGGGTCGTTAGGGCAGCTTTGTACAGACCTACAGAGAGTGGCTGGCTCTGCGTGGGGAGTGGGGCAAGGCAGGTTCCCACCTGAGGACAACATGGCTGGGGATGCATTGCCAGCTTCGTGGCGGTACTTCCTCCGAGCCGTGGGAGCTTTCGTGGTGCTGTTGTGTCTCTGGCACTTCTTCACACACCAGCGGCGAGGTTTCCTCTCACTCTCTGTCAGACTCTCCCCATTGGGCAGCTTCTTCAGGAATTTCTTCTCCACGTACTTCACCTTGATCCAGGCTTCCTTGTCTTGCCTGAGAGAAGAGCAGTGTAAAGCTGTGCGTGGGGCGTGTGATTGGCCTGAAGCAAACAGCCACGAGGAGATGAAGCTGCTCTGGGTCATTTTATCAATCCTAAAAGTCCTCAAGGTCTGTATTAAGACGGGAATGTTCCTCAAACCTAAAAATATCTCCCATTTCAAAGCAAAGCTAAGGCACTTGAGGCCATGGTCTAATGATCTAATGGTCAGGAATATGATGGATAAAGGTTGGACTTGATGACCCTGGAGGTCCCTTCCAACCATAATGATTCTATGATTCTATTCTATGATTCTATAGTGCAGTGTGTAGCCAAGAGCAGAATGTGATCTTCAGCCCTAGGCAGCACTGTGTGCTTCAGTTACACACATCTGAAAGGTCTCGGGGCAGATGTACACCCAGCAAGCCCTGGTTCTCCAGCATGTTTCACCAGCTTGCTGGCTGGCAATGCCCCACTGACCTTTCTCCAGAGGGAGTGGGCTGAGGTGGTTCTACCTGAGGCAGTCTGGGCCCTCAGCGAAGGGCCAGTCACACTTCACCTGACTTTCCAGAGAGCTTAGGCTATTGTACTGGTTTATTGTGGGTTTACTGTGTGGATGGAACCACTTTCCACATGACCTAGAGGACCAGTGTGTGCACTGACTCACCTGGAGCTCCCTGCTGTTGGTTTTTTAAGCCCCAACTCTTCACACTGCGCCTCGTAAATCTGATTCATGGTGCTGTTCCCCAGCTCACACATCAGCTGCAATACAACAGGGAATAAATGAAATCCTGGGGTGCTGAGCTCCCTTCCCTCTAGTCTAGCCTGCCACCAAGCAGGACTCCCTCCACGTCCACCATGTGTCTACCTCTTGCCCATAAAAGCCAACACTCACTTTTAGTAGCTCTGGCTCCCAGGAGTCCAGCGTGAGGGATCGGACCTTGGAGCAGTGAACACCCAGACTCCTGTTTATCCAAAAGGAAGAAAACAAAAATGGTTACACATGGCTCAAAATAGAGCTCCTCATGCAACAGAAGATGCATTTATCTATATAGATGTAGCTATAGCACAGAGATTGATGCACACACAGGGACCGTAACAAGCAATCACTTTTGAATCTCTCTCTACAAACATTGTTGGCAGCTGGAATTCAGGCTCCACTGTTTTTTTCCAGGAGCTTGCAATACCCCCCTGGCTGGCAGCACAGAGCACACGTGAGGCTGTACCTGTGGATACCAGAGCACTCGATGCACAGCAGAATGCCCAGGTTGATGCTGGCCCAGCGAGGATCTGGCTGGCCACAGTCACAGCACTGGTCGTTCCCAGGGATGCTCTGCACTCTCTGCAGGATGCTCTCTCCTTTCCCACCACGCTCCCGGGAGTCAGTAGCAGAATCAATGCTGCTGGTTGAGGGGGAAGCAGTCCGGTCCAGTCTCTGCAGGGGGAAAAAAGGGTTCTAGGATTCTGCAAAGCAGTGTGGAACGAACCAGAGCTGTGCACAGCAGAGGCACTGATGGAAAGCACTGCCCGAGGAAGAATAAACTAGGGCTGGACCAAGCAGGGAATGGGTGAAGCCTCATGAATTGCCACAACAGTCCCACGCTCACCTCAATGTAGTAGCTGTCAGGACTCTCCCGGTATGCAGAAGCAATGCTGGCTTGGACAGCCTGGATCCAGGCCTGGCGCAGCTTCTCCGAGTCAGCCTGCAGCATGCAGCTCCTGCCAAGGGAGGAGATGAGTTAGCAGAGAGCAAAAGGACAGGGTGCATGCTTTGGTCAAACTTGTTCCACTTCATCCCCAGCACAGCCATTCCAATGGGGGCAGCATCTTGATTTGATGGGCAAAGGGGCAAGAGTGAATCCTACAAGCTTGAGCTGTCAGGGTTGTTACCTCTTCAAAAACTCCAGGCAGGTCTCACAGCTGTTTTGAAAAGCTCACCATGGCCACTGTCACTGACTACATATATATATTTATATATATATTAGGTATGTGTGGCCTAGATCTGGCTCATACTGATGTCTGATGAACTTCACAGGAACTCTGGAGTACAAGCAGTGGTATCTCCCAGTCAGCTGTCAATAGACCAGGGCAGCATCTGCTCAAATCTAACCTCTTGCAGTTCCATGCACAGCCCAGCCACCATGAGGATGGCCCAGGGAAGCCACCAAACTTACTTGGTAGGTGAGACGACCTCAAAGCAAAACCTCCTCTCTATGTCTTCACATGGCTTGACAGTACAGAGCCGCAGGTCTTCCACCACAACCGTGAGGACATCCTGAAAGGGTGAGAAAAGGTGGCTTTGTTGGCTCCCTAAGCTGTGTCGTAGTCAGGCCTTTCAGAAAGCTCCTTCCCAAACCCTGCTGGTTAGCACAAGCTGAGTCCAGGAAGAACAGAGCCAGCCCACCACCAGCTACCACCAGGGCAATAGGAAGGGGTTATACAGAATCAAGGCATGGGCTAAGAAGCACATCAAGTGGCAGACTTGCTGGGGACTTCACCGACTTCCAGGAATACCTACATCACCACAAACACCATCTTCTGCCACTTAGTTCTCAGTACAGACCAATTCTGGAGCACAATAATGCCTGGATGGGCTTGCTGTCCCTCTGATTCAACGCCCACCCCACTCCTTCCATCCCGCTCCCTCACCACGGTGTGGAAGTCCCCAGCAAAGCAGGACAGCAGACAAGCTGGCTGATCTGCCAGTGTCATCTGGGGCACCCTCACTGACCTTTAGCTTTTTCTGGTACACCAGCTGACTGTTCTGTATGGAGAACCACCTCCTGAGGGAAGACAGACAGACATCAGAACGAGCGAACAGCACAGCTACAGACAGGCAGCCTGTGCTGCAGCAGGGCAGGGCACCTGCATTTAAAGAGAATGTCATTTATTCCAAGAAGCTGGAAAGTCAGGTTGCAAGAAAAGCTCTCACTAGAGCTTCTCCAGAGCCCTCCCTCAGAGAAGCAGCAAAGGATCCACAGCCTTAGGGAAGGATTCCTGGCATGGAGATGCATGATGGCAAGTGTTCTAGATATGTCAGTGTATTGCAAGGAGCAAGGAAAGAAGGGTAGGAACAAAGGAGCAGGGCAGTCCTGTATTACTGCCCTATTCTGGGCCAGAAATCTGTGTGTGCACACTGGCCCCAGTGGAGGGAGTAAATCCAGTGCCTGTGGGACACATTGCACTGGTGAGGGCATCCTGGTACTCCTGATTCCTATGGCTAGAGTAAGGACAAGTGTGTGTGAAGGGACTCTACCTTCTTAGGAGGCAACAAATCACCAGCTAGCAGCTTCCTGGTAAAATACAAGTTACAGAAGGTCCATGTGATGCTGATAGAGGAAATTCCCTGTTGCCTTAATTTTCAGTGCTAAATCCAAACCTCCAAGTCACTTCTGCATTCCAAACTAAGATTCCTAAGAATCCTAAGATTTAGCAACCTGATATCTTCAGAGGGCAATGGAAGCCATGACCATCACTGAGCTTCTGGAATACCTGAGTGTAAAGGGTCAGGGGCTTGCAGCAGGCTGTTATTTGGAGCATGTATTACACACTCTGTCTGTGAAAGAAGCAGGTTCCCTGAGGACATGAGATGAGACAGGATGCTCTTGCTTTTGTCATTGCTGAAATATTGAACAGATAAAAGACAACCAAAGGACCTGACATGCCTAAGGAGGAATGGGAAGATACAGGCAACTGGAGGCCATCCCATCCCCGCAGGAGCCCGTTTCGATGAGCAGATATGGTCCTGCATCATTCTGAGCTGCTGTGACAGTAGCAGCCTGTGCCCAAGGAGCTCTGCTGTCACATGAAGCTGAGTGGAAAGTTCCTCTCTGAGGTTCTGGTCTCTGCTCCTTGCAGCTGTGCTCTCCTGCTCCCCACTCCAGAGCATGCATTTCTGCCTGGTGCTGGCTCCTAGCCCCACATCCCCAGCTGTCCCTCTCCTCCCTGCCTGTCCCCTCCCACTCACACGAGGGGGAGGCACCAACAGTGAGTAGCTGAGTACAGCCAGGAGGAGATGAGTAGGCTATGGGAGCTGTGAATAGCCAAGACGTGGGAAGATGTGGCTAAGAGTGGGTGGGAATGAGGAGGCTGAGATGGCTCTGGGGAGGATACAGACTGTGTGTGAGTGGGATGCAGGGAGGACAGCTGGGATCTGGGGGAGTTGCCTGGAACCATTCATCTCTATCACAAGAACCACGCACAAGCCTTGACATGAACCTGCCACGCTTTGGAAGGACCTTCTGCTCTGCACAAAACACACTGTCAGCAAGAGCAGCCACGCTATGGGCCCAGGCTATGCTGCAGTTAGCAGAAAAGTCTAAGAGGTTGATAAAAACCCAGCTAAGATGCCTTTCCAGTGCTGCTGAGCACTGAAATCAAAGGCTGCCATGCACTATGCTGTAGCTGCTGAGGGGGTTTCTGGTTCCTCCAAGCATAAACTTGGTACTTAACTGTCAGGGGGCCAGAGAGCCTGAGGGGAACTAAATTATACTGAATTTGCCTGGGATCTCCTTAGCACTAGAGGAAGCTTCAGAGAGAAGGAATCACTTATCTAACCAATCCAGAGATCTCGAAAAATTTCCAGTCTTTTTTCCATGCAAGTACAGGCAGTTTCTGTGCACACTGCAGACTGCTCACTGCGCCATTCCATGTTTGTTTATTCCAAAGTCTAACAACAGCCCATTTCAGCCTTGCTGTGGTGTAGACTTCAACGTATCCCCTCCCCAAGTAAAAGATCTCTTAATATTGTATCATTTCCCTGTTATGTGAGAGGAGGAAAGGTAGGTCAAAAAGGCATTGATTTCATGCATTAGGAATTCACTGGAAGGGCTTGGATCCTTTTGCACAACCATATATGAAACCCATTGACTATCTCAAGGGAAGCTAAACACACAAATATCGAGCAAGGCTAGAACATGAAACCTTTGCTTCCACTTTCCTAAGGTCTCTGGCAGCTGTGGAGGCTCCTGACTAGCACAGGAGACACACGAGCTAGTGACACATCAGATGAAATATTTATCAGTTATTAAGAGCAGGATCAGTGCACAGAAAGCCATTTCTCAGCTCCCAGCAGCACAGCTGATGCTTCCACACTCACGTAACTCCCCATACCCTAACAGACAGGTTTGATACTCGTGGCATGTCCTGCTGTTAGGTATTTCTCTTAATTGTTATGAATTTCCAGCTCTCCTAGGGCAAGGCAACAGTTGCTAAGATCTCCCTCAAAGTGGTGAGCTCCTGTGCAGGCAGTACTAGGTGTTTTCAGAGTCTTAGCCCAAATATCCAATGGAGTATGAGTTATTACTCACCGATTCCATGTTTTGAAGGCATTGCTAGCTCTCTTGAAGAGGTAGCCTTCCATCACCACCCCATTCGGGGCATCAACATTGAACTCCACCTTTGAGTCATCATAGGAGAAGTCCTGCAAATAGAAGGAGACAGACTCTGAGGTGACTGCAACTCTCCAGGACCAGGATGGAGATGAGCCTAAACAAAACATCAGTATCAAGACCCTGAGGTTCTGTCTGTCCCAGCATGTCCCTCTGTCTCAGTGGGCTGCATAAATTATCCTCTATTCCAGTAAACTTATCTGTCCCTGTGGTTTGGAGGAGAGTAGTGTACGTGCTGTATTTTCCACCTTCTGATAGCTGGTAAGGAGAAAAAGCAGGTAGCTTATTATTGGGCAAAATTGGGCTAAATTATTGGGCTATTAAGGGCTAAAAATTCTCAGTATTTGAGGCAGTCTGCAATGGGAAATAAAGCAACAGAGGTGCTTCTCACCAGCCAAGAGAGTCAGCAGTGGTGCTGCCACCTCTCTGCTCTGCAAGGGGCCAGGAGCAGAACAAATCCCAACCTTCTCACACGAGGAAAACCAGCACGATGACTTTTAGAGGGGAAGACTTATAAATCCCATTTTCATTAGCTATTGTCATCTGCCATCTCCAATCTGCACCCCCTCAGCTCTCTGTGATGTGCTACCAGTCAGAGCTGATTTGTCAGGGTTGGCACTGATTCACCAGACAGATCTCATGGATTCTGACAGCTGGTGAGCAAGACACAGAGCAGAGAGAAAAGCAGCTGCTCTCACAGAATACAGGAGCCTTCTCCCTCTGCCTCTTTCCCAAGAGAAACTAGGTCATGGAACCTCAACGACTTCCCCCTCTAACCTGGGGAACTAAGGCACATTGTCCCTTTGCACACTGATTCTGCTCTAATGATGGATTTTTCCCACACTTCCCCTCTCTCTTGAGCGCAAATATTTCCCCCTATGCTACTTGGTTCAAAGACACAACAGGGCAGTGAAAACAACCCCATTAAGTTAAGTGCCTTCCCTAGCTCAGCATATGAAGACCCTTGTGATGCTGTGTTGCTAGGCAACATGCACTTCACTCTCATTAAGATGAGTTATTTTCATGTTCAGAGATGCAAGCTTGCCTGGGATGTGTCATAATAAGACTAATACTGATACAGAAGGAGGAGATACAATGGGTCAGGACTGAGTCATTCCTTGGAAAGACAGCATGATGCCCAGTTAGTCACTGGAAACTGCTGGAAGGCACCCAATTAAGAGAGGTCTGCTCAGCCCCAAATTTTCTTGCCATAAGAGGGTGAATCCCACAGGGGTCCTCTTCTGCAGATGTCTTTCATGTGAGGATTGCAAACAAAGGCTGGAGGGAATTTTCCTCTAACTCGTGGATATTTGAATGAGTGATTTTTTGTAAAGCTGCTCCAAAGTGACAGTTCCATAAATTTGAGGAGAATCTGCACTGTTTTACAATAAATAATGCAAACATCCCAAAATGTGGACCTTGTTGAAAAGGGCACAGGCAGTGTAGGACAAAACCCTTCCACGCAAGCCTTAAAAATGACCACTGAGCTGTGCCTCACTTTGTGGAAGAGGTAACAACAAGGGGGAGGATCTCAGTATGATCATCTGGCTTCTTCAGCTGTCCTTACAAACACCAGAAGTAAGGAGGATATATTGCTGATGAGTGCAGCAGGAACAGATGGGCCACATGCGTCACTGGAGTAAATCCACTACAAACCAGTGGAGTCCAGCCAGGTGTGAATTTCACCTCATTGGTTCTGTACTGTATGACCCCTCTCTACAAACCCAAAGGCTAAAGCAGAGCAGCTGAAGGCATGTGGAGTCATTCCTTGCCTCTGGAAGGACTCTAACCTGCACCAAGCCCAGCAGTCTTAAAAAGTTATACAGAAAAGCCCCAAGTGCACCACAGCTGGCAGAGCCATCTGGATGATGTCCAAATGGGGAAGAATGGCTCCTGTTTGCATTATTTTGAAGATATTTCTCTTCCTTGTTCTCTCACTGGTTAGGAAACAACCCCAGGCCAAATTCTGCTCATATTTCTGCTGGTGTAACTCCTGAGCAACTCCACTGCTATCAACAAAACCACTGCAGGGCAGCTGAGGGCAGAATGTAGACCAGAGCTGTGCACTGGATTTGTAAAGTAGGTACAAATCACGGGAGAGATCTGAGGGATAAGGACAGTGTCTCATCCCCTGGGCACACAGCAGCCTGATCTTCAGGGGCACTTTTTTCCATTGCATTGCACTCTGCTTGGAAGCACCTCAAGTCTTTGCTATGAAATTATTGAGTGTTGAGAGACAAAAATGGTAAGGGAAATAGGTGGGTGAAAAAAATCCAGGAATTATCCCCTTGATCAGTGTAATTTTTCCTTTCACTGCCAGGCAAAGGCCAAAAGGGGAACGTACAGAAATAGCTCAGGTAGCTGGCAGGCAAAATCACTGCAAGGGCAATTGGGAAACTTCCAGCACACTAGAGCAAGCTTCAACGATGGATCCCTGGGCATGACTTCTTGCTGTAGGCTGTGCAGGGAACTTTCTTCCCACATTGAAAAGAGAGGACAAATTTCTGGAAGAAGGAGTTACAAGAACACCTGTTGAAACCTGGTTTCAGGTCAAAGCTAGCTTAGAAAGTGTCCGAGATCTTGCCAATGTTGGAACATCATGGAGGTGTGTGGCCACAGCTGGATACACATGGATGTGTGACAATGAATTCCCTTTACAGGCAGATGTGCCCTTAATGTGTCCCTGCATCTGCTCTATCCACTGACACAAACGTTTTGATCCTGGGAGCTCTGGGAAATAAGTCCAAGGGTGCTGGCTGGTGGACACTGCGCCCGCCAAGCACATCAGCAACTGTGCCTCTCTGTGGCTCTCACAAGGGATGCAGCACATGTGTGGGCTGTCTGACTCCACACAGGACTGGGAAATAAAAACCTTCCAGCCTTGTAAGCTGAGCCACGATGTCTGGGAGGCACTGGGGGAGAAGGAACCTTGTCACCCGTTCTACAACATCCAAAGTGACTTGATTCAAATCTTCCCCTTGGCAAAGCAGGGTGCACACGTATGCTTTCTCTCATTCCCTCTTTTTCCATTGCCTGCTATACATAGATTTCAATAAACTACCTTTTACCAGATTCTTCCCATCATTGCAATGTACATGTAGTAAGTCTGTTCTAAGTGAGCTTGGACTGATTTATTAAGTCTGTGTTTAGCACCACATTGTCTCTGCAACATGAAAAAATGCTTGACAAGGAAAAGGCTTCCTAGGATTGGGATCTGAATGGCTTTGGCTACAACTGCATGTGCAATCATGACCAGCAACAGCAGTGACACATCGGATCACACACTGGGAAAACAAATCGGACGTCTCCCAAAATAAGAAGCCAGATCTCTGCCATCATCTGCTTCCCATTCCTTCAGACTTCCAGTAAATCACACCAATCTCATCTCGCTGTCCCCTTCTCAGTCCTGTCATTCCAAGTTTACATACAGGCTGCCTGGGAACTGATATTCCTTTAGAAATGTCACCCCAGTGGTTTCCATGGGAGCACACTGAATGCTGCTGAAGCAACAATGAAGCAACACATTCCAAGAGACACATCCGTAGGGATGTGAAAAGGGACATTAATGCAGACACTTTCAAACCAGCATATAGAAAGCAAAAGCCCAGCACAGGCACAAACAGACATGTAAAAGACAACCAAAAAAAAGGGAAAAAAAACCCATTTGAAGGTTGTCTCATGGCCCACTCAGTTAAGAACTCCCCACAGCATGCACAGAGACTGCTTGCATTGCAGAGACCTCCTCCAATGGCTCCAGCCAGTTTTTCATGCAGAGAACATGGCTGATGAAAATAAATAAGCCTCCAGCTTCAGTGAACAGACTTAATACGAAGAGTGAGGATGCCCCTCATCAGCCTGGAATCCTTGGGGGGAGAGGTCTAAGCAAGGAGCCCTGCTAAGAGCACACCCACTGATGTAGGAAAGTCTTGTTTGCAAGTTCATTCCTATCCCAGAGAGCACAACACCTGGCTGAGAACAGACAGAACCTCTCTAAAATACCAAGACTTCCTTAGAATTCTTTAAAATACCATCCCTATGGCAATGGCCCTCCCCAAAAAGCCATAGCATTACTCCCCCAGTGCACCAATTCAGTGTGGAAATAATGATACTGTCCTTTTCTGTCCAAAGTTTTAATTTCTACTGATATAAACCATTATCAAAACCAGGCAATCACGACCAGTGAATCATTTCAGTCCAGGTGGTTTTAGATATTCAGAGAATTATATCTTACTACCAAACCCCCACATTATTTTATTTTATTTTCAATCAATACCACTTAGGACATGCAATGCATGCTTTCCCCCATAGGAGACAAAGGCTTTATCCAGAAGTGCATCCTTTACTTAAGTAACCAATGATGCTCAGTATTTAACAGTACTACTACGTACACTAACAACACTATGTATACAGCCATATATTGAAAAGAACTTCTCCTGAGGGGAGTTAAAAGCTGCATGTGACTCGTTTGGCTGCTCAATCCTAAAGAGGACATAATTCAGAGAAATATTCACATTCCCTAATGATGCACACACCCCCTTCCACACAAACACTGGTGCATGCACATTTTGTTCTCTCCTGGTGCCTCAATATATTTCATCCTTTCCTCTCTCTATTTTTACCTCTGTGTAGATACTGTGTACAATCCCAGACCCTCAGAGGCAGATGGAATTTGGAGGAGGGCTCCCCCACCTACATTCCCCTTCTGTGCAGGCAGCTTTCATCCATCCCAGCCAAATCCCAGTTACAGACCTTTTGTTTCTTCAATTTCCTAATGCCAAACGATCTCCCTGTGCTTGCCAACAGATGATGCACAAAGGTCCATGCCCTGCCCCAGAGCTTTTCCATCCCAAAAACAGAACCAAACACATTTGCCCTCCTGCAGCAATCAATCTGCACTTGCTTTTGGGTCGCACCAGCACGGGGGGACCTACAGACACAATCCTTGCTCCCCCAAGGGAAAAGTGCCCTCTAAACTTTCTCCCCAAGTCAAAACCAGCCCTGCAGGAGTCTCCTTACCAGGAGGTATTCAAGCCTGCCGAAAATCTTCATGATGCCAGCTGCAAGGGAGGCTTTGCTGCTCTTGCCTAGAGAGCAGGGAGCAGCTCTGTGTCCTCCCCCTGTCTTCGCTCTCTAGAGTAGCATCTCTGCTAAGCACCGTGGGCTGGCAGGGAAGGAGGGATTTCTTTTTCAGCCCCTTCTCCTTTACCCCTCCTACTCGTTTTTGGGAAGCTCCAAGCTCTGCCGTTGGCTGCTGTCAAAGCAAGGGGCACTAGGCAAAGGAAGTCTGCTGGCCTCTGGGGACCACCTGCCTCCCCCCTCCTCCTGCCCCCTATTCACAGTCAATCAGCTTAGAGCAAGGGCTAATTACCATACAGCTGTCATGGAGGCACAGAAGGGAGTGGGAGAAGCCAGGCAACACAGAGCAAAGTTGACAGGAAGATGCTCACCGAATGCCTCCCTGACCTTAACAGAGCCAGGCTTGTCTGCCTGTGGCAGGGGCTGCTTCCCCAGCTCCCTGGAGCAGAGCCACCCCTTGGCCAGCGATTCCACCCCTGCTCAACTGCAGCCACAGGAACCAGGGGGTGGGAATGCCATATGGCCCCTGGTTTGTTATCTACCAGCTGGACTAAATGAGGCAGAGCTCTGCGCCTTGGCACTCCATCCCCCCTGTCCCTGCAAACGGGCAGCAGAAGCACCATTGCTTCCAACTGCTCCAGACCCTGGAATAGGTATGAGGTGCAAAGCAGCTTTTATATACTTCTGTGTTCTTCCACTTGCCAGTTTTGGTGATTCAGAAGGTCAAGATCTGCAAGGGAAGACTGGTTTCTTTCCTCATTTCCCACTAGAAAAAAATCCCTAGACCTGTGTGTTCCAGTGCTAAGCTCTCCAAAATTTTTCTCCAACCTACACCAGGCCCTGTGTGTCTTTCAACTGAGCCCACATAAAAACATACAAACTCACTACATGCATGGTTTACGACTGTTTAGTTCAACACACAAGGAATGTGGGAAGCTACATCACCTCCTCAGCCTTTGCAGGGACAGATTCCACACTGCAGAGGAAAAGTAGCTCCAGCCTTCATGCTGAAGCTCTCATCTCTCTCCTGGAATTATATCCAGGGGGATATAATTCAAATATATATTGTCACTCAAAAATTGAGACTATTCCTTTCCTCTTGCTGATTTTATTGGGATCCTTTTTGTACAAGTGAGCATTATTTTCACATGAAGTGCAGAGCTGCGAATGGAGCTCTTTAAGGTTTTGGAGCTGAGAAGGCAGAGGTCAAAATGCCAGCTTGAAATGCCAGCTGCCCTAGGAACCTGCCCCGAAGGTGGCAGATGTTCTGTGAGGGAAGATGAGGAAAGGGTGGCATAGGAAAAAGGCACTGAAAATACTGTATCAAGAAAAACAGTCAAGGTTTGTGCTGAGTTTCTCTCCTACCATGTTTATTTTAACCAATAATGAAACAAAGAGCCACAAACCACTCCCTCGTGAACTTGGCTCTCAGAGGGCTGTCCTCCAGGCCTCACAAAGTTGCCCAAAGACCATTCAGTTCCCTGTCTTCAGAATCTGCACTGCTCCCCTACCCCCAGAACCCTTCAAAATGAATTATTTAAACTGGATTCAAACTGGATTCCCTTCCTTTTTGTCATGACCTAGCAGGGAAGACACTGTGTTGAAGGAAAGAGGATGCTTCTGCCACTCCTCTCTAATTAAGCACTACTAAATCTCCAAATTGTTCAAGAGAGCAGAGGGTGTTCTGGGCTCAGCATGAAGCCATGCATTCAAACACACACTGAGCTCCCTTTGGAGGCAGCGGGATGCTGCCATGCTCCATTGCAAAGGGAGGAGAGCAGCACTGACTCAGAGTAGCTGCAAAGCAATCTCATAACATTTCCAGGCAGGAAGATTTAAATCCTAAATTGCAGTAGGGGTGTTCAGCTCTCTTACAAGCTCATGCACACAGACAGCCACAGCTCTATTAATAAGTATCCTGATGAAGAGTAATTGCTCCTTCTTCTTGGAACCTGACCTCTGCTTCATTCCCTGCTAGTCCAGTCAGCAACCCCACCTAAAGAGCTTTAGCTGAAATGCACTGAGCTGGAGAGATTTTCCATGTTCCCTTGAATGAAGTCATCACTCCAGCAGAGTCCCAGGAGAACCCAGAGTTCACAAATGGATTGACCCCTCCCTCAGAACACTCAAGCAGAGGGAGCATATGCACAGGAGGATTCACAGGGAACGTCTGTCATTAGCTTTCAAATCTGGTTACGTTTTCATTTCATGGGTTGTGACATTTTTGAGAGAGCATTAAGAAAACAACAGCCACTTAGATTCCTCCTGTGGAGAAGTATTGATCCACCCAAGTGCCTGCCAGATATGGACTCCTCAGTGGTTCCTCTTTAGGGTTGGCTCATGAACAGCTCTTTCTCAGGGCTCTCTGAAATCCTCTCTTACTGTGCTCACAGTGCACAGGAGTGTGTGTGCATGCTGAAAGTCTACCAATGCACTCTCTACACCTTCTCCTATGGTCCTCAAAAGCTCCTTAGGCACCAAACATTCACTAAGTGCTAATTCTGAGAAAGGATGATGTCAGAATGAAAATATATGTGGGTACTCACCTGCAGGAGGGTCTGTAAGGGCAGGTCAACAATCCATGAAGAGAAGGAAAAGAAAAAGAAGTATTAGTTGATGTTTCCACAAGCCTTGGATTTGGAATCATGGTCTGGAAAATCAGAGCCCACGTTAACCAAAAATGCCTCCTTACTGAAGGCTCAGGCTTGTTTGATAATAAATCCTATTATCTTGCCCGTTCATGGTGGTCACTCCCAATCACAGCAGGTGAGAGCACACACAGAGTGGGCCACCACAGCTCAGCTGAAGGCGATGGCTTGCTCAGCCACAGCAGCATTATCCCTTGGGTCTCCACTGACCTTTCCAAAGTTATGCTGCTCCAGGCTGTAGCCAGGTCACATCACAGGAGCTAAGCAAGAATCATCTGAGCTGCAGCCCCAGGACTCACCCTCTGCTGTATCAGCGCATGCTTGTGCTCCATCTCCCTCTTCTCCACTGCAGAATCAATCACCAGCTGGTCCAGCTAAAGGCAGGGAGGAGAACACCAGGTATGAAAGTCAGGAAGGAGATTTATGAGCCACTGTCTACCTCTGCTTCCGTGCTCTGGGATTACACCAGACCTACCTAACATTGTAAATTCCCACAAAAGGGCAAAACGCTGTGTTTGGGTGTGCACTGTAAGTAACCATAGCTGTCACCCCATAGCTGTCACCCCATAGTGCAGCACCATCCAACACCCCATGAGCACGATGCTCTGCCTGCTCCCTGCTTACCAAGTATGGTAGCTGAATAGGAAACAGAACAACCTTTCAAGGGTGAAGGGGTACAAACAGGCAGACTGAGTCAACCACACTCGCTGCCCCCTCACCTCTGTGGCTAGCTTCTTCATGTAGGGATCCAGTTCATGGAGAAGACTGTAGCCCTGCTGGAAAAAGGTGTACTGGGCATGCATGAAGGACAGCATCTGGGGAAGGAAACAACAGCCAGGTCAGAACCGGTTCTGGGACAAAGTGAGTGTGAAAAGTCCCTATCCCTCACTACCCACAAGCAAGTCTCTTCAAGGTCTAACCCCTTCCCTTCCCAAAGAAATCCATCCATTAGATGCCTCTCCCTCTTCTCCTTTCTTCCTCTCACAAATCCTTCCACACTGTCAGGCAGCCCTTGTTGTGAGCACAAAGCAGTAAAAGCAGTGTCCTTCACCCTGAAAGTCCCCTCCAGTTGTGGCCTGTGGAGCATCTTGCTGATCCTTCATTGTCCCCTCTTGTGAGCATACCTGCAGCCCCCAGAGCAGTCCCAGACAGTATCTCCAGGGCAGACCGAAGAGTCAGTTATGTCGACCCATGCAACCTGAAATGGAGAGGGCTGCCTTTCATTGAGTCACTGAGAGCAGCCACAGAGAACACAGAGAGCCCTTACCGCATCCAGTATCTCAAACTTCTTCTTGGCCTGCAGGACGTTGATCTGTGAAGGAATCAAGAGAAGACTCTCAGCATGGGCAGCATTGAGCAGTCTGCCATGGAGACCTAAGCACAAACAACTGCTGCAATACCCCTAGCAGCAAACCACAAACTACTCAAGGGCAGGTCCAAGAAGTTAAGTTTCTGAAGAGACAGTTCTGGTGAGTTCTAGGTGGTATAAAAAAAAGAAACAGCACAGATGCATCTCCTGACCTGTGCTGCTACTGATGAAGGTCACTGCTAGATGTGCCTGTACATAGGCAGTGACCCCAGAGTGCAAGTTGGTATCACATGAGGGAGAGTAAAACAGTAACTCTCCTCACTATATCCTTAATGACATACCAAAGGGTGCCTGGACAAGTTTGTATCCATGCATTTCAAAACTGATGGATTTAGAGTGGTACCTTGCAGTGGAGCAACAGGAAAACCTCCCCCAGTATTGGATGAGCACATTAAAGGAATGCTTCCTCTTCATCAGTGGGAGAACTGGAGGGAGCTTACTATAGTATGACCTTGTCAGCAAACTCAGTTGCAGTCACTTCTAAATCCTAGATACAAAAAAAATCACAATCCTGAAGGAGGATCAGTGACATGGGATTTACACTGTGAGGGGAAAGCAGTGCCTTCCTACCTACAGCTGCCAGAGCCTGTGAGCAGCCAGAACGTGTTGGCAGATGGTCTGAGTTCAGTGCTGCAGGAGTGACAGCTAGTGGAGACACACATGGATCAATATTAACACGGAATTTCTCTGCTTAGTACATTTAATACACCCACTGCCTGAAAGGACAGACCTGACACAAGGCCTGGGAGTGATTCAAATTAAAATCCTTGACCATTCTGGGTGCAGTGAGTGTTCCTGAAGGAAATCTCCCACTGGGAAGAGAAATTCAGTCTAATGTTTAATTTCTCTTACTGAAAAAATGATTAATGTTTCCCCTCTCAGGTACACTGTAGCATTTTTAGGAAGGAGAACGGGTCACAGACATGTTCTACATGTAGGAGCAGACCATGATTTGCAAAGAAAACTTGTCAGTGTTGTGTTTGGTCCTCACTTTCAGTAGTTTCAGGACACTACAGTCCATTACCTAGCAATCTGCCTGTGATGCTTTGTTCTATACTGGGAAATCCAGTCAGAGCTGGGGACACAGACACCAACCTGCAACACATAGTCCAGGGCCAGATGCCTGAAACACTTTCTGGTTATGGTCAAGGTGCCCGTTGCCTCCTCCACTTCATGGGGCTTGTGCCGAGGCGCCTGGGCATTCTTCACCAGCGAGATCTCCATGTCCTCCCGCACCTTGTCAAACTGCTTCTTGGTTTCCTTGAACTTCCGGACATCACTGGAACCCAAAGATGATGAGATGGTGAGAATCTTTTTGTTACAAAGCAGCCAGAATATTGCTGACACCAGCAGAGCAGGGAGAGGTACAACCAGGTACATTATGACCACTCAGATTCTGCTCCTGGTGCCATTGGGATCATGACCCACCCTACCAAGCTCCACTGTCTTCAGAGACAGATGGCAAGGAAAGACACTGGACCTTACTGGGCCTTCAAACCTTTAAGAACCTCTCTGAGGACAGCATCCAGAGAGCCAGGCCAGATGGCATCCAGCCCTAAAGACAGTCCACAACTGCCCTCAGAATAAGTGGTGAGAACACTCCAGACCCTACCTGTGAAAACACACTTCATATTTCACTTTGTGAAATGAGTAAAACTTTTCAAACTCAGGACAATTTGCTCTCTCAGATATGTATGAATCAGCATAGCTCCCATTGTCCCTTTGTTACTGTCCTTAGCCAGGGAGCTGCAGACTGGCCCAAGGTGGATTATGGTCCCAAGCATAGGAATTATTTTCCAATGAGGGCAGGGTGATGCTAAGATCAAAGCACCAGGGCCTGCAGAGGTTGAGCAGCACAAGTGCAGAAGAAGAGCAAGCTGCAAAGATGCTGAAAGGATGACAGACCCAAAAAAAGGTGAAATTCCCCCTTGCACTGCCAGCCCTAAGCAGATTAAATCTGAGCTCATCAGAGCAGTGACTGTAGAGACATGGGGGTAGGGTGAGCGCGAGGCAAGGAGATGGGGCTGAGGAACGGGGGAGGCAGCTATGGACCCCCCCCTCCATCAACCACACAGCTGCTGTGGGATTCACAGGCAATTACTGGTTCCCATGGCAACCAGCTCCTGCTTAGCTGAAGGCCTCAGTTGCCTCTCTGACCTATATTCAGCTGCACCAGGCGCCCACCCTGGGGAGGGAGGCACTCGGAGGAGACACGTGAAGGCTGCAATGGCAGGGACAGCCTGCTGAGAGCCCTGATAAAGGTGCAGGCTGTCCCCACCCAACTCCCCAGCCCAGTTCTTCTGCCCCTCAGGCCTGCCATGTGCAAGTTAACTTCCTCAATACACGATATTCTGCACTGCAAACTTGCTTTCCATTAGCAAAGAACCCCGAGCCAGTGGTCAAGCTCCCAGCTGAAGACACAGTGAGGGTTATCTGCTGCCCTGCTGTTTGTCATCTGCCAGAGAGATGCTCAGGTTACTCCAGACTGTGATTTTCAGTGTCACATGGAGAGCTGGGAACACAGTGATTCTGTTGGACCCCCAAGTCATCCAGCAGCAAAGTCCCTTCCTTCTACAAGCATGCACTGGTTCAAACCACCAAGGAAACTCTGCATCAAGCATAAGATGTAGAGCTGGCCCTGCCTTGCAGGGACCTGAACTCTGGGGATGTGTTTGACCTAGAAGATCAGTGAGAAGCAGCACAGATGGGCTCTGAAGATGAACTTCACCACACTTTGGGATTGATGCTCTTATCTGGAAGCAAGCCTCATGTCCAGCTTTAGCTAGGAGCTGGGCACGGGATGAAGACATCTGGTTGACAGCAGAGCAACCAAATGATGGTGCAGCAAGATGACAGCAACAGCCAGCACACAAACCAGCTCCTTCCCTGTGCCCTTCAGTGTCTCTTGTGCTCCAAGCAGAGCCTTCAGCAGTCACAGGGAGGCTGCAGTTCTGTTTCCAGTGCACGGAGGAGAAGTGCAATGGAAGTTCAAGGAGCTGAAGACCAAACTGACAAAACAAGGACTCACTCTTTCACAAAATTGTGCAGCTGCTGCCGGACTGATCTCTGAGCCTGGTCAAACAGGATCTGAAAGGAAAGAGAGGAAAAAGAACATCAAATATTTTTGCAACATGGAAATATTGAGTCAGAAAACCCCATGAATGCTCTATAGGTCCTTCAACGTGAGGGACTCAGCATTACTCCAGGACCTAGTGGTGTCCATTACCTGGTGGCTGTCATAATGGATAATAATTTTTTTCTGTAGCTGCAGCACTCCCTTACAAGCAGAACTCCTGCACTGCAGGTTCCACAGCCTGTGCCAGGGCTCTGAATATCCCAAAGACACCCATGCCACCAACATACCTTCACAAGAGGAGTGTTTGTAGGAGCAGTTGCCTTCATAGTCCCCACTCTGAACTCCCTTCCGAGCCTGGAATTTCTCCTGTTGCCAGAGGAGGGCACTGTCACCTCAACACTACACCACTCAGGAGACTGGAACCACAGCTGAGGGTACATCACAGCCAGCCCCAGCCTGGTGAGCATGGCTGAGAGGTCCAAGCACTCGGTATAAAGGCACTTAGTTCCTCCTGTCTGTCCCTCACCAAAAAATGGTCCCAAGCACGTTACTCTACAGGAGCAGTCATCTTCCATCAGACCATTTACAGTGCAAAAGCCCTGGCATTGCCAGAAGCAGCAGCTTTCTGTGAGCAGGAGGTGAGTTAACCTTGTCTGGCTGCCAGGCACCCACCAAGCCACCCCCTCACCACCCCTCCTGGGCCAGACAAGGGGAGAAAATAAGATGAAAAAGTCTGTGGTTTGAGACAAGTACAGGGAGATCACTCACCTGTCACAGGCAAAAGACTTGACTTAGGGAAGAGTGATTTAATTAACTGCCAATTAAAAATAGAGGATAGTAACTTACCAGAACAGAACTGGAGCATGACCTGCATCCCCAACCTGAGCAGTGCTCTGGTCACAACACCAAGACCTTGGCAGGCACTGCAGAGATCTGACAAGTGATGCACACTGAGGGGGTCACAAGCTTTAACCTTCTCACGCCCTGTAGTAACCCACCAGCAAAACCACTCTGGTTCATTCCTGATGCTTCCTTCCAGTGCCAACAGACTGAGATGTCCTCCCTACCTAAGGTGCCCCACTAGGAGACAAGCAAGTCACTTGTGACACTGCTCAGGTATGGTACTCCAAGGGGAATGCAAAGCACCCTGTGCAGAAGCAGCAACGTTGGCTGCAGAGCCTCAGACACATTCATTCTGCACATTGCTGCAGCCAAGGACAAAGCAAGAAGCAGGCCAGGACTAGCTGAGCATGAACAGCCTCTAAATATGAACAGATGCAAAGCAAGGGGGAGAAGAAAGAAAGAAAACCCCAAGACCACCCAGCTTTGTGTTCTTAGCAATGTAAATTATTTACTGCTCTTGGCATCCATCCGCTCCCTCCAGTGGCACTCCAAGAGGCATTGGCCTGCAACTCTTCCCATGAAGCAGCTTCCCCAAGTGATGTTTGGCCATTGACAACGCTTCCCTCCACTCAAAACACCATGCAGGGACAGATAAGCAGCAAGAAAGCCATCTGGTTCCCAGCTGCACCTACACCTGGAAAGTTTCCATCACTGGTTTCCACCAAGACGACACATTTGCTTAGGATCAGGGAAAGGAAAGGACACTTCTGTCATATTCAGGACTGCAGGGAAGCACATTCCGAGGAAGAATGGATTCCAGGGTACATAAAAATCGAGCCACACAGCTAAGAAAAGGGGTTTCCTCAGCTTGATAAATAGCAAATCCATGCTACACAACACTACACTGTAGGTAGGAACCAGTGTGATTGAAGGGCTCCACAGAAACACAGGCTTGTGGTGTGAGGACAAGCAGATGCCACACCAGGCAGTGCTAGTGTGGGATACCTACACCCATCTTCTCATTCCTGCCTGGAAAAATCAGCTCCTAGTTGGTGCCCTGGAGTACTGCATTGAAAGAAGTAAAGATCTGCTGAGCATTCAGTGTGCAGGACAAAGCGAGCGGGGTCCCAGGTGATGAACATGCCCTTCCTGCCAGCACCATCTCTTCTGAGAAGCATCCTATGGTAACAGCATTACTTTTATGGCTTCTCCATTAATTTTGCCAGGCAGGATCACCAGGAGAACATTTTCAAGTGGGTCCTCCATTCAATTTTCAACACAAAATACATAGAGTTTTAAAAGTTAGAGTTTCAAATATAAAATCATCCCTTGGCTTTCCCCCTTTCCCAGACATACTTGGAACAAATGATTTGTTTTAAGATTTTCCAGACCAAATATCACCCCACCCTCTCTCTTAGCTTACACCAAGACATGAGAGGTCCAGCCTATGACTCACACACATCTGTGCCTGAAAGAAGGGAGTTAACACAGCTCTTATCCAACAGCAGCAAAAGCCTAGATCCTACATTTCACTTTCCCAGCATGGGCTTCTGAGGAAATGGGATAAATCCCAACCCATGTTTGACAGGGGGCTTAGGAATTTCAAGCCCTCAAGATATGAAAGCAAGCTCAGTGGCCCAGGATGTTGTTCCTGGAACTTCAAGCCTTAGAACAAGATACAGGACATCAGAAATCCAAAGGGATGCCACTGCTACAGCACCCCCACAACTCCATGTGGAGAACAGGAGATCCCACTAGGCTCCAAAGCAAAGCAGAAGCTAAAAAGGAGTGAGATTGACTGGCTGTGAACTGCTTCTCTCAGCACTTACATGCATGAAGTTCAGAAGGAGGAGGCCACAGCTGCACACAGGAATAGTGCTTGAGTAGAGATTAAACACAGGCACCAGCATCCATGGTGGGAATCTGTCAGGGAGCAGCAGAGGCCACTGGAGCAAGAGCTGAGAGGGGATAATGCAGCTGGCAGAGCAGGGGCCTCACCAGCCAAAGCTCCACCATGCCACACCAAGGAAGCAGGGCAGGTCCAGAGATGGTGGCCAGATTCAACCAAGATCATCAGGTAGGTTTGTGGTGATGAGGCAGGACAGTTAGTCCACATATCAGGCCCAGAGATTGTCAGGCAGCCCCACAGTGACAAGGCATCAAGGTGTAAAAATCAGCCTGTAAGTGAGGAGCACCAGGATCCAGAGACCAGTGCTCCTCCAGCAAAGCTCCCAGCAAGACTGAAGGCCGTGGGGCAGAGCTTAAATGGACCCAGGGGTGGAGGGTGTGGGTCGAGGTCCCAGGTGAAGCCGTTCAGGTCTGTTAGTGAACCGAAAGCCAATGAGATGAGGTCAAAATCACTAAGCAAATAAATCATTCCCCTGCAAAAACTGGTCCCAGCTGATGAGACAGAGGGTGTGGAGCTTCCTCTGCAGCTGCCTGACATGTGGACATCTCCCTTCTCCAGCTCCACCAATCCCCCAGCCCAGCCACAGTGGACCTGAGCTGGATGAGTCACATCTCCATGCTTATCTCCCTCTGGAGGCATCACTCTTACCAACGCCCCCAGAAACAGTCTGGGGCTGGTTTATGTCCCAGTTAAATGAGGGTTGGTTGTCTGGTGGCCCCGGAACCAGAGCCTGACCCTCTTATCTGGTCTCAGGAATCTTACACAGCACTGCTGGGCCTGCAGGGGCTTGGGCAGTCTGTCCTGGACACTCCACCTCTTCTCAACTACCTCTCCTGCTGCAGAACTGCAGAGGTTTTCCAAGACCTGGATGTTTTCTTGATCCATGGCATTGTCTATCCAAGCTGTGATCAGGGTGTGCCTGACAGCTTTGGGAGGAGCATGTGAACACCACTGCAGCTGTTCAAACAACAGAATAAACCTCAACAAGGACAGTATACTGTACATTTTCCCCAATTTCATATTCCTACAGTGTATTTCTCTTTCATTGCAGCTTCCAGCAGCTGAACACAGTAACCTAAGGGGCAGGAGGGCCAGGCAGAATTCAAACATCCTTTGTTTTGAGATGCTTAAATGACTTTTATTCCTGTCTGGCTATATGATTCGGTCCTACATCTCTTGAGCCCACCAGCTAAATGCCACCCATGAACAGCATTCCATCTTTGTAATACAGCTCACTTGAGGACTTGTGCTCTGGAAAAGAAGCCAACAGCACCACTTGTGTTACACGCTGGACGTCAGCACAGTCTAAGCCTGACTTCTGAACCAAGCTGCAGTGGAGTCTCTCTCAAAAAGCTCAAGAGATCCAACCTGTGCTTAGGTCAAAGGACATTTGTTCATGCCCCTTAGATACCATTGATGCTTCTCTCCCATAAGTAGAAAGCAGGCATCCTAAGATACTCTAGAAACTGCCAAACCCCTGAAACCCAGACTGAAGTCTTTTGGAAGTGTAATGGCATTGCACTGGGACACCATGGCAAAAACTGTGAAGCCGTGGGATGACAGAAAGCCTCTCCCCTGTCAGATGGTAATTCTGCATCCATAAAGGATATCCCTTACTGTGGTAGCTGGATGCACCTGGACCCTTCCCAAGCACTGTCAAAGTGCAGGTGGCCCACCCAACCCCGTGGAGAACAGGCAGCTTGGAAGCACTTTCTACTTTCATTTCCTTCCCCTGAACTCCACCACTACCTTCCACTCATGACATCTGCCATCTGCTTCACTGACTCATCACAGCTTGGGTGGCTTTTCTTCTTGTCAGCAGGAAATGCCTCCTGGCTTGCTCAGCACAGCTAAATCTCCTCTGCAAGCTGCTGCTGCTCCTGCTGGAGGATTCCTGCGACGTAGCCACAGTGATCTGTGGCAGACAGGAGAGCTTAAGACTTAACAAAGCTCCATACAGTGCTGTCTGGAGTGGTACTGATGAGGGCGACGTTCATGATACATCTTCAGAACTGGGAAATACCTGGTGCTGCTGAAGATGCTCTGCTCAGCCAGAGTAACCCTATCCCGACAGCACTTCCACTTGCATCCTTACACTGTTCTTTTGTCACCTGTCCTCTAAGGTTGCTTTGATTTTTTTTCCTCCTTGTGCATTAAAAGGCAGGTGGGAATGCTCTGCAGCTCAGTGTGTCCATCTGCATTCCAGCAGGTTTTATGCTTGGATTTTGCTGAACTAGAATCAGGACATCTCCGGGCTCTAGCAATAAAATTATAGAACAAGCTTTTCCAACTGAATTTTTGGGGATATTTTCCCATCTTTTTAACTTGTTCCAGTTGTACATACTGTCCTGGCCACGCTCCTAGAGTAAGCACTGACAACTCTTTCATAGCTGAGATCCTCAGACACGGATGAGCCAAGATACACACACACATACACGCACAGGCACACACAAAGGAGACAGCAGAAGACACTAAAAATAACTCAGCTAATTGAACAGAGGGCTCGAGATGCAGCAAAGCCATTTTCCTGGAGAGGGACTCACCCTGCTGTGGGTGCTCCCAAATGCTGGGGGCAGGGAGGGTTTATGCACGTTTCCCCTTGTGCAATGTGGCTGGTGGTAGGGAAAAACTGAGTCACAGGCAGTGCCCAGCAGGGTGGGATGCATGGGAAGGGTCACACCACATCAGCTGGGGATTTGACAGCTAGACAAAGGGTCCCTGGCTGAGGCAGGAGCAATCCCAGAGGTGCTGCTTTTGGCAGAGAGTGGGGATGCAGGGGAAGCTGCACAGCTGGTGGAGCAGAGCTCACAGTGTTCTGCATCTCGAGGTTCCTGGCTGGGGCTGCTTCCTCACGCACTCCTCAGCACAGCCCCTGCCAGTGCAGCTGGGATGGGATTCCTGGGAATGAAGGGGTTCATATGCTCCTTGGCAGAAAGGCTTTCCTTTTTCAGGGGGAACTTGAGCAACATCAGAAGATCAGGGTTTGACTTTCCCTGCTTTGACACAAACACACTTTTCCTCTCATGCTCACACTGGTCTCTGCACTCCCTCCCCACCACCACCATTTCTGTACAGCTGTTGAACTGTTCCCAAACACCAATGGTCCCAGGAGAGCTGTGTGTGCAGCACCTCTTCTCCCTGTCATTTTTCACTAGGAAACAGTCTTCCCACCAGCTTCATGAAATAATTGCATGGACTTGATGCAGGTTTTTCTCCAGCCACACGTGGTTCCTGCATCCCAAAAGCAAGCATTGTGCCTAATGGACTTTGACAGGGCCATCGTGGTATAAAAGTGGGTCAGCACAGTGCTGACACCCTGAAGCTTCCTTCATTTTAAAGCACTTGTGCTTTAAGCTCCTGCTGAGTTACAGGCTTAAAATTGTGGGTCTGGCATGGAGCCACCAAGCATGAAGCACCTTCCTCTTCTGCAAGGTTTACAGATGCCACGGCTGGCTGTCTGGGATGGAGACAGGGCAGATCCCAAGCCCTTGGGGTCTGTTAGTGAGATACAGTCAGCTCAGGGGAATAGCCACTGTCTGGGTACGTCCCTCCTTTCATCTCAGTGCAGCACTAATATGTCCCATGTTATCCTTAAACACAAAAATAACTTCCAGCAATGTGCAGGGACTGGAACCTGAAAGACATTCCCCTGACGGACCCCACCTTTATGCAGTGTCAAGTAAGGCAAACACAGAGGACCATCAATCAGTGCCTTGAGGTTGCCATCAGCACACAGAAAGACAAGAGGAAGCAGCATCTTACCATGTGATAGTTAATCATTTCCTGCAGACTGTCTCCAAATTTGTCCAGGCACTCCTGCAAAGAAAGGTAAAGAGAACTGGCAGTGAATAGAAGCAGCTGCCCTTCATTCCCAGGGGTTCAGTGGCTGAGAGATGCTCTCATTAAGCCACTGAGGAGCCACCCTGCCATTTGGCAAGAAGGTATTTCTAAGCCATCTGACATTGAAGCCATAGGCTCCCTGTCCTTTCCAGTTTAGTGCTGCAACCAACATGTCAGTTGTTGCTTGTGTAGGCTGGTTATCCACGTTTCCTAAATAACTCATGCTTACTGACCTAGATTCCAACAACCTTGCCAGCACTGTGCCTTCTTAAAAGTCCCACTCTGCCTGCAAACAATGAATCTCACTCTGACCTTTCAGCATTGCATTACCAGTCTTGCTCCAGAGTCCTCCAAAACCAAAATCTCACACTAAACTATTTAAACACTGTGAGGGTCTTGGACATATGGTCCATTCACACCACCAGGATGCTCCCCAGCCCTCACTGTGTCCCGTGCTCCATCTCAGGGGATGACTTACCGAAATCATTTCATCCTTCTTGCACTGCTGGGACAAGTCCCGGACCCCGGTGACAAAGTGCTTGTTGGTGGTGATGTAGGCTTTGCCCGCTTCGATCATCCCACTGCATAGCTTCACCAGCTGCACGAGGAGAGAGGTGGGAGCTGATCACATCCAACCCAACTGCAGCCAGGCTGGTTTGAATCTGCAGCAACAGCCCAGCCCAAGACCTTTAGGACAGGACACCATCCAAGTTCCTGGTGTGGCTACATGAGCAACCCTTACAGCACGTGGGAGGAACAGGGATGCCATCACAATCCTCAAGGTACATCACACTGTCAATATTTCATTTGTCACTTAAGAAAAACAGTTCCAGCCCATCCCCTGAGGACAGATGAATCAAGGCAGCCCATTTTTTTTCCAGTGGGTTTCCACTGTTCGTTCTCAAAATCCAGGAGTTTTTTAGGGATATTAATCCTGCTAATGAAAAATGGCTCTAGCAATCCTTCCCTGTCAACCAGCCTCACCTCCAGGCTGGGCATGAGCAGCTCTCAGGTTCAACTTGATGCCCAAGCCCCACTTGAGAATGATGTGCTGCTTTTGGGCTTGGGGCTGGTTCCATTTATGCAGCCACAAGGCTTCAGGGTCTAATCCATATGCATACATTGCAGAAGAAGCTTGCTTGCCTCTGTCTGCAGTTCTGCAGTATATCTGATTTATCTGAATGTCTGTATATACAGCCACACGTGGTGTATCTGTGTACACACAGCACACACAGGCTTCACTCTTTCACACTCACATCCCCTCCTGAACATGCAATTTGACACAATAGCACTGGTTGCTAGCAGACTTGTACTATCCCATCCAAGCCCAGAGAAGAAAAGCAAACAGCTGCAGTTCCTGTCACATCTGGAGCCCAGACGTGCACTCGGGCTTTGGACAGATCCTCTGGAAAGGAAATCCAGCCTATTCTGCAACGTGGCGGTTGCTAGCATTCCTCGGGGCAAACACTTGTGGCCAAGGCTGTGTTACTGGTAGCTGAAGGCCATCCTAGCACAAGCACATTCCCAAGGGGAGCAGGGATGGCTTTGCAGATGGAGCACGGGGCAGAATGTAGGGAAATCTTTTTGAAACAGCAATCGAGCCCAGATCTCCAGCATTCCCTTGGATGAACCATTTACACAGCCCTTCACCTCTGTGGCAAACAGGTGTTGAAAGGCAAGAAGTTCTTTACTGGGAGGGTGGTTGGGCACTGGAATGGGCTGCCCAGGGAGGTGGTGGAGTCACCGTCCCTGGGGGTGTTCAAGGAACGGGTTGATGAGGCACTTGAGGCCATGGTCTGATGGTCTGATGGTTAGGAATATGATGGGATAAAGGTTGGACTTGATGACCCTGGGGGTCCCTTCCAACCATAATGATTCTATGATTCTATGATTCTAAGGCCAATCATTTATAAACTAAGTGCTCGGGAGCACAGTAAAAGGCAGAGAAACAGCCAGTCCTTGCCAGCTTGCTGCTCTTTAAGAACTAATCATGCCAACTATTTGGGTACTACTGAACACCACCAACAACAAAAAGCTGAGACCCAAACAGTTCTTGTACTCCCAGGTTGCCCTCCCTGCTCCAGGATTGTCCCTGGCACATACAGTTGTCTGATTACAGGGGGCCCTGACTGCAGTGGTGCTAGAATCAGAGCAAGTTCCACCCCATGCTTTGCCTGTAGAGCTTAGCTTAGAGGAAAGCAGATAACCTAAATCCCTTTGCAGCTCTCACCAGGGAGACTGGTTGGTTGGTGCAGACAACCATTTCAAGCAGCCTGATTAGTAAATAGGTTTTATAGGACACAGCTTTGCCTAGGGCTTGTGACTTCAACAAAGCCCATTTCTCCATCAGACACAGAGGCTTTATCCCTTTCTAGTTTTGGGAAATCTCACAGATAAAAAGCCAGCAGCACTTCTGGCTCCTCTTCCTCATTTCTCTCTGTTTAGAAACAGCTTGGCTGCTGTCTCAGACCTCAGGAGGAGTGGGGGTGGAAAAGCAGCCTACCATCATAAAGCCTCTGACTTGGATCCAAAGTACCAACTGGATGTAAAGAACCACACTCATAAATGCCAAATGGCCAAACTGGTCCCCGAGAGGGTATTTCCAGTGTCAGATTACAGCTGTGGCACACAGCTGGGCTGAACATCAGACATCAACCACCACCATCAGCCTGAACCAGGGCCCTTGTGTACCTGCAATTGTCTCCTTACACCCCTGAGCAGACACAGTGCTGTGTGGACATGTAACGGCTCCTACCCTGCAGAACTCAGCATCACAAGCAAGATGGTGGGGAGGGGAAACAGCACCAAAATAACTTGTCACAGCAGGAGAAGCAGCACCAGTCCCCCGAGATCCAGGACCAGAACAATAAGACCATGGTTCAGCATGAGGAGTCCAAGTCTGGACCTCCTGTCCTAGCTCCTTTGGCAGTCACAAATGAGCCTTGACAGGTACCTGTCAGTAGAGGGAGACATGGTCCTGTTGACAAGGGCAACCTGATTATACATTCGTGTCTTGACACCCTGAGATGGGCTCGCTTTTCAGAGGACACTGGTGGGGTCGTATTCCTAAGCAGGAACCCATCAGTCCCTCCTCAAACCAACATGCTAAGCTGTTCCATCTTACCTTGTCAAGCTTTGCCTCTATCTCCACCACATCCGTTTCCACTTCATCAATGGTTGCCCTGCAATGACAGCAGCAAAAAGAAATCATTAATTGATTGCTTATGATGAGTGGGAAAGAAGCCAGGAAGTCCCAGATGAGTAAAGATCAGAGGGACTAAGGTATGTGTGCTGGTGGTGGACAGGAGGAGGGACTCACACTTCCCACTTGGGACTGACTTACTCAGGAGAAGGATGTGCTCCTTCCTCATCAGGAATGGATTCTATAGGGCTGGGAAAAGAGATGGAGATGATGCTGTCATACACAGCAAACATTTAGTGGCTTTGTTTTGATTCTGCAGAAGATGTTGTTAATTGGTAGTAATGCCACCAGTTACACCTCAGCCATCCATCCACATCAGGCACAAATTGCTGCTTCAGCACCACCAAAACCCATTTGCTGGGCTATAGCTGTGCCTCAAGTGCAGCCATTGAGAATCATGTCCTCTGAACCTCGGGACCCATGACTCAAGCAGAGACGTGTCTTGGTCCTCTCATCGTTGAACACCATCAGCCTCTTCCACACACATGGAGCTTCGCTTGCACAGGGATAAATCAGCTCCGTGATTATGGGATCTGTTTCCTTTCCACGTCACCCAACAGATGTGACAGTAAGACACGATTAGAATCCAGCTGCAAAGGTCACCAGGCCTCCCTCACAGAGTGAAATATTAACATGACATCAGCCACTTGCAGGAGGCATTCCCAGACTGAGCCATGTGGTATGAAATGACATTTTTGAGGCAAGCCCTGCAAACCTGGGAGCGTTCCCTTGCAGAGCTGCTCACTGCTCCATCATGTCTACACTGGGGCAGTTGTTTCTTTAACCACACACCTGGGAATGTGGTAAGCCTCACAACCACCCTTGTGCACCAAGGATATGCAACCCAAATTTCACTGCAAGGAGCTTCTTAAGTTTGTGGGCTTGTGATTTAAAAGGTTGCTTCCTGAAATATTCCACTTGGGCTCTAAAGAATCCAGCCCTGACCGTGTGCCAGCTGAAGGAACAGCAGGGGAGAGATGTGACTTAGGAGTCCCACCAACCAGTATGGTTATCTCAGCACAAGAACAGGACACCCACAAGCCAGAGGGCACAGCCAAGGTCCTGAAGGAACCATCAGAGAACGCAGTGATTCTGTGCCTCTGAGGCTCTTGGTGTCTTCAGTGAATTAGTGAATGATGAAGCTAATGACTGCCTCCACCAAGGGATGTGCTTCTAGGAGAAGGAAGGAGAAATTTAAGGAGAGAGCCCAAAAGGTCACAAAGCTGAGGTCTAAATCTAAATTTCTGGCGAGCTGAGGAAGGGTTCAGACCAACAGCACGGGACCTGCATGTACTGTCCCAAGCTTACACATAGCCAAGGTAGCACAGCACACGCAGTACATCTATTCCAGCATTCTTCAGTGGGAAATACACTGGTACCTTACACAGGAGCATGCAGTCCCCATCTATAAGCTACCAGACAGCCAACAGTTGCTGCAGTGCTGTGTAACCTGGGTGGAGCACAGAGGAGCCTCTCCTCACACAGCATTGGCCTCTGTGGCTCTAACAACTCTCCTGCTGAATTGAAATTGGCTGGATATTCAAGAACAGTGATGTAACAGCTGTAACTTTCCTTCAGAGGCTCCTGTTCTCTCCTTCCCCTGCTCTCCTGTTCCCAGATGACAACACTTCCAAGCAGAGGAGTGTCTCCTCCATCACTGTCCCCTTTCCACTGAAAATTCCTGTGGTTTGACCAAGCTGCTTCCAGCCAGTGGGGGCAGAAGGGCTGCCCTTTCCTCATCTGGTTTCTTTTAACAAGTGAGTCTGAAGGAGAAGAAGGGGTAGGTCTGGTGTTCCTAAAAGAGCTGTGATGTTCTTCAGCTCTGTGAGCAGCAAGAAGCACCGAAACCCTGCCAGCGCTGTGTGGGGAGAGGATGTGTCTGCTCCCTTCATCCAAGAGCTCTTGATGTCATCTCAGCAAACAATACTCCCTACATCTTCACTCAAGCCGAACACCAACCCCAGAGGAAACAGGCTAGGTTATTAATCACCATCATATCAGAGAAGACAGCCTGGAATCTGCTTTGGTTCAAAAATACCGGATGCAAGAACATCCAACTACTGCCCACAAATGGCTCCTCTGCTTCCTGTCATGCAAGGAGAAACACGGACTTATAAATAGTTCCCTACCTGCTGAGCACTTGAAATGAAGTGTATGACTAACACAGACCCATGTCCAGCCCAGAGCATTCCCACTACTGTCTTTCCAAGCTCTGGCCTGACTCAGGGACTCCTGACGTGAAGCTGCAAGGCTACTGATGGATGGTGGCTTAGGTCCAGCTAGCCAAGCACCTACCACAGAAAGATCCTTCACACTTTCTGTTTTCCTGTCTGCTCACCCAAGCCATACAACCAAAAGGGACACTGCAAACTCTCAACAGAAGCATCAGACAACAGATTGATGCCATTAGAGAGCTGCAGTGCTCTTCTGACCTTGCATCCTTCTCTTCTTCTTCATGATCGTTCTGTGTCCAACTGGTACCCGTGCCACTGGGTGGCAAGGGACTGGTCCAAAGTAAAATTAAAGAAACAGATCTTACTTTCCAGTCCTGTGGTGGTGTTCCTTCGAACATCTCAGCCAACAGGGAGGTTTCACACCATTGCTACTGATTTAATTCCAGAGAAAGATACATAACCAAATATCTGCTCGCTAATTAGAGAAAACTCAGATGTCAGTACGGCCACCTCCAGCACAAACAACACCCACGAGAGTATTTCAAAGCTGTGCAATATTCTCAGTGTTCCTCATAAGCTTCAAAAGTGTCAATTTGCAAGTGTTAGAGAAAGATGTAAAGACTCAGGCACCACATGGGTGGCTTCTAGAAGAGCGGGTGTTGTGTCAGCGTCCTGAAACCCAGACTGACCCAGCTGCTGGTCACTGTGGTGTCAGCACAGCCAAATGCCTTTGCCTTTCTGTAGCAGTGTCAGAAAGCACCATCACGAAGATTTCAGTCCTCCGTGCCATAGCAACAACAGCCCAAGAAATTCCCCCAGCAGGCTGAAAAGTGAGTACTGGGTAGTCCCTCCTTTGCTTTCCTCCAAGACTTCTTCCAGCCTGGTCCCTGAGCAGACCTCTGGCAGCAGCCTCCAAAATCCAGCAGAAATCCAAACTCCTTCACCCTCACATCAGCCGGACTGAAAACCAAATCTGGTGGCTCATTCTGAAAGGACAGACTCTCCTGTGCCCAGGGCTCTGGCCACAATCAATCTGCTACCAGCTCTTTGAACACATAGCCAAAAAAGAAGCTTCTTTCTCTCTAATAATGCAGTGCTGAAGCTTTACTGCAACACACACAGCTGCCCTGGACGAATGGCAGCCTGGCTGTGCCGGGGGCAAAGCTTTTCAAAGAAATGGAATCATTAAAAAGCTTTTTTTCAGGCAACTTTTTTCCCCTCTCACAGCTATTTTTGTTCTCTGGGGTTGGAAGTCGTGTGCCTCCACGCATCGCACCTCTTATTGCCAGATTCAATTTTTCCACTTGCTTTCTTTGTGCTTCCGATAGCTGGACATAATAACCAGCTATGAAAAGAGAGCTGGGATTTCTGGGGATGCCTTTCTTTTCAGGAAAGCAGCAGCAGCCATTGTCTAACCCGCAGACAGCAGCTAGAGGCAAGCTTATTCTAGCAGCATTATTTCCTGCCAGAAGGTGGAGAGACCATCTATAATTTACTCCCCATTTTTATCATAACCTAACAAAAGGAGTTGATATATTTGGACTCTGTGTGGAGGAGGAGGAAGACTTTTTGGTCTGGTATCCACTAGGTATGGATACAGCTGACTAGGAGAGCATGAAAACTTGAGCTTTATATTTGGTGTACAGACTTGATAAAAAAGGTTCCAAATGTTTGGTTCCAAGGACAGTGATCTCAGGGACCTATTCAGTTCCAGGACTGTGGTGGTGTTCCAGCTTCACCACAGGAAGCAAAGGTGAACATTTATCCATCCTTTCCAGTTATAGGGTGCTCTTATATCTGACTGAAGTCCTTGGAGAGATGAATTATGAGGTCAAGATGTGGTTAGGGGTAATGCAGCCATGCATTCATCCTGGATAAACTAGAAGTGGTAGATAAAAGGACCTCAGTCCTCAATCAGGTGCCTAACTCCTACCCTGCAAAATCTAGAAGCAAAAGGTGCTGACTCCCTTACTCACAAACTCACTGTCCCTTCCCAGAATGATGGGCAGGAACACCAATGAACTTCATCATGCCCTGTGCTACTCCAGCACACTGCAAACAAGCTGGCAATGAGCTAAAGCAGTGGTAACCAAGATCCTTCTTGACAGACCCTGCTTCAAACAGCCAGGACATCCCCAACTGGGGACACAGACTATACCAGCTTCTTTAACACCTGATTCCCCACCCTTCAAGGGTACCACTTGTCTAAGTCCATCCCTGGGCTTGTGGGGTTCAAAATGTCTTTACTCTGCTCACTGCTGCAGTTCCAGAGTCCCCTGATCACCCTACCCTGGAGGAATCACAGGTTTCAGTGCCACTGCTTACTGCAGAACACAAGCACTGGGCTTAATTCCCTGCCAATTTCATTCCCAAATTGAAATCCTCCCACTGCTCACCCAGCGTGTCACAGATAAAAGGCAAAACCCTTCCAGTTACACAAGCAAGCTGAGAACCTGGAATAACTCCACAGGGATGAGTAATGCCACCTCAGCACTGCTGAGCTCCACTGCTCCATCCCGGAGGAATACAGGAGGGAGATGACCAGGCGATCCCTACAAACCCCAGGCAGCAGATGTAGTGCACACAGGGATGCTCAGCACTGAGGGCTCCCACGCTCACCCAGCTGCAGGCATCTGGCTGGGAAACCAAGTGATGCTCACAAGAGGGAACTGAATCCCTTCACCTAAAAAAAGCGACGTCCCAATCGCTGGGCAGCTAAAAGCTGTGCAGTCATGTCCTGGCTGGGTGCCCTTGGTGTTTCCTGATGCTGTGCTCTTCCTGCTAATGCTTTTCCAGGCCTTGGGCTATTTCCGTCATGAGGGGAGAGAAAACAATCCACGACCTCATCTGCTGGTCGGTCAGTGCAAAGCAGAGCCCTCCCAACCCAGGAGATGAGGCTTGAGTTTCCTTGCTCAGAGAAATCAGCAATTCCCCCCAGTCCAGAGGGGTTTGCATTGTGAATTTTTCTTTGTCCTTTGCAGAAGCCATTCAGAAGCATGATTCCTACGTGACAAAAATCTTCCCAGAAGCATTTTCCTATGCCCTGGGGGACAGGAATAATGAGCTCTGCTGCTATCAGAGAACAGGGTCCGAGGCAAGAACACATCTGCCTTTCCCTCTCGGGACTTGCTTCGAACAGCTCTCATCAGCCAAGCCCCAGAGAACCATCACCCACATCCCAAAAGTGATCAAAGCAAGCAATTCCCACTGGGAAACTGATGCAGGAATCAAGTCATTGGCATCTCTAAAAGCTGAGGCTAACTGTGTGGGTGATTCCATCAGCTCTGCTGGGAGTGCAGTGAGGACAGAGCTGATAGAGGAGGACTGACAGAACCAGAGGGGAAAGGACATCCTGACTGAGAGGTCAACCACGAGGCCCCTTTTTTAGTGAATTATCATCAGTCACCATTTGCTGCTGACTCTGCTGAGCAACAGTCTTACAAAAGAGATGGTTTGTGATGAGCAGGCCTAGCAAAGCTGTTATTAGCTGCCACTTCACCACCTCTCAGCCTTGACTTCCCCATTGCTAAACTGATAAACATTTGCTTCGCAGGGACATTGGGAATATTCGGTGATTAATCCATGTTGGGCAAGCTGCAGGATCCTCAGGTGACAAGCTGACTACAGAAAACAACACTCCTGTATTTGATTGATCCACCTTAGCAGTGAGCAATGCCATGTTACCAACCAGCTGAGGCATGGAGTGATCAGCAGACGCCTCTCGGAGAGGTCTGCCTGCATTTTTCACATCTCCTTTTTCTTCATGGTGAAGCAGTGGTCACAGCTTTCCTGACATTTTTTGTTGCCTTTGACACAAACACACGTGCAGTCCACACAAAGGCAAGTGTGGCACAAATCCAACGCCAAGCTGGGTATTAAACAGTCATAAAATGACCTAAAAATGGCTGGTTACTTCTGGCAACTGTACAAAGAAGAGAGCCAGAAGAAGATAAAATGTAATTCCAAATTATTAGTTGCTATAATAGCAACCACTTACACTCGCAGCTGTCAAAGCAACTCACAAAGCTGACTTAATTAAATATGCCCTTCTTTCTCCTTGGGAAGCACATGTGGTTTTCCTTGCTTTTCTGGCAGGGAAACTGAGGCACGAGAATACAAAGACTAATATTTATATTTTTTCAGTATTGAAGTTCAGAAAAACACAGGGCTATTTTCCACATACAGTCACCAGATTACAGGTTGTTAAATTGGTCAAGTCAAGGGCTCATCTGTCCCTAAGGCACATTTATATACGAAGGCTATCGCATTCACCAGCCACAAAAAAGCAGCATTCTTCAGCCAAGCATGGAAAAAGCACCTTGGAGGCTCCTGCTTTCAAATGTAGGGACATCTCTGGGGCCACACAGCTCTGCACTGCATGAGCTGACCCTGCTCAAATCAGCAGGACACGTGGGGTCCAAGCCAACTCCCACTGCAGCCAACGTGAAGATGCCCCTTTAGTTCTGCAGGAGTGGGGGTGTTTCTGGAGAGCCCCCCCTCCCTCCACCTCCACCAGTGCCAATCCTCCCTCGGGCTGGTTTGTGACCCTTACATATGTGATCTAACTGCTACATCATGTTGCCACTCCCTTACAAGCCCTCCATAGTGCTGTGTGTAAAACTCTACCCCAGTTGGAGAGGAGAAGAAGCTGTAGCCCTTGAACTCTGAGCAGAGCTCACCTGTAGTCCAGCTGCTTCCAGCTGTGCCTCGGATGCACACAGGCTCATTCCTCTTCCAATCTCTCCTTCCTCGGATGAGTCATGCACCAAACAGGAGCACCACATCCCCAGCAGTGCTTTTATACCTTGCACTATACCTGATCCACATCTTGAGTGGGCTGGGCAATTCCTGGAAACCCACCTCACACCAGGAATAGCTGCTTGTGCATGTGCAGAAAGCCAGCAGCAGCAAAAACCACTGTCAGATCCAGGAAAATTGCTGATCCATGCCTTGCAGTGACAACTCCTCCACAGAAACATCTTCTGCGGCCAGGAAAAGGACTGCCTCATGAGCCTAATGTGTCTGGAAGTGAGCCACTGGCATATCCCGAGGAAAGACAATGCTATTCAGCCACCCAGAGCATTCAGAGCTCTGTTAATAGAGTTCCAGATCAGGCTGCTAAGGGCCCTACACTGCACGTCACCACAATGATGCTCAGTCTCCCCCAGTTTCATGCTGTGGGACAGAATGAAGCGTGGGCCTTCCAGAGCTCACACAGGAGACAGGAACTCCTGGATCCTATTCCTGACAGCCACAGCATCCACGGGAGGCCACTTATCACTGCCTCTGTGCCCCATTATCACTATTAAAACACTGAGAAAAATGAGTCCTTCCCTCTCTCGCAGGAGTGTTTGGAGGATTTAATATATAATATATACAATAATATTTATATAGAATATTATTTAATAAATTTAATATTTATTTTTAATAGATTCTATTAATATATAAATAATATTTATTAATATAGCAGTGGCAAAATGCTCAGAGTCAGGAGCCATAGGTGTGCGAGGCAGAGCTATTATTATTTATTAAATCTGACAAGTGTTCTGTTGGAAATGGAGTGAAGCCAGCATTTGCTTTGGGGAGATGAACTCTGCCCATGACTAGACAGGGGTGTCTGGCACAGACACAAGCTGTTTCTCATTCAGCTCCTTCTTCCAGAACTGAGGTCTCCAAGCTCCCTTCCAAAGGAGCACAGACCTTGTCTAGAAATTAAAATAAGGTGAGTGTGTTCCCCTGCAGGGGAAGATGGGATTTTAAGTTTCACCTCCACATCCTCATCTTCTGCAAGACACTGCAGTTCTGAAGGTTTAAGCTCAGGTGAGGGATAAGCCAAGCACTGGTTATTGCAAGAGTGAAAAGTGCTGCTTTCATCACACGGTGCAGCACTGCTGGGGGTGACCCCCCCCACACGTGCATCAGCCTCACTTCCTTCTGTGGGCTGCTGCTGGCAGGTACAAAAGAGAGGAATAAGGAAGCTGACACAGACAGACAGCAGAGTCAGCAAAACTCTAAAACAAAGCAGTCATTAACCTCCCTAAATACCCATCTGAAAGCTTCCGTGCCCTCCAGTATTCACCATTCTTCCTCCTCTCTTCACAAGAGTAAGTACACTTTGCATCTCTCTGTCCGTGTCAGCAGGCAGCACCATGGCAACGGCTCCATGGTGACCGTATCCATGGCAACCGGATCCTGCAATGGCTGTGGCTTCCCGTTCAAAATGAGACCTTGATGTGCACGGCTTCTTGCATTTGCTCACGGGAACAGTGTGGGACTGGATGAGATAGTTGAGCATAGCCAAAGGTTTACAAGAATAACGAGTAAAGTATAGGAGACAGTGATGGAAATTGAGTTTAAGGAGTAATGGAACTGGTCAGCGTCATTAAACACCAGCTCAGCATCCCAGCTCAGCTGGAGTGTGGGCTGGAAGGTGAAGGGAGCCTGGGTGAGATGCCTTCTCCAGGCTACAGCCACAGCAAGGCTGTAGCTCTCACACCAGAGAGCAGCCACACCAGCAAACCCCATCAGAGCTCAAGTGCCTTCTGTGCGGAGGGGGAGGGAGCTCCCGCAGTCCCTGCTGGCTGCAGCACTCACACAAAGGCAAAGTAAATGTTTATCTGATTCTTTGGTATGTATATCACTGCTCGGCAGAGAAGCCTCGCTGCAGCTGGAGTTACATGCCTTGGAATACCAGATTCCAAGGGTGGGTCTGAGGAGGCTGGGGACAGCGTCTGGTGACTTGGAGCAGGAGCCTGGGAGCCAGCGCTCCTGGGTTGTGTCCTTACCTCTGGCAAAGACTCAGTCGTGTCATCAAAAATAACTCTTAATCACTCCCTGCCTTGGCTTCCCCAGCTGTAAAATGGAGCTGTTTTCAGGAAGCTGCACTGTGAGCTCCGCTTAATGACAACTGCACCACATTTAAAGACCTCCAGATCAAAGATAGTGTGAACAGATTACTGTTAATAATGCCAGAGAGTTATTAACACCCCCCCAGTGCTGACAAGTCAATAGCCTTCCCGAGCATAAATGCTCGACACAGTGCAAAAACACTGACCTAGATTGGGAGTAATTATGCTAGAAACTGGCACATGTGATGCTTTTGCTCCCTGGCTCCAAAGTCAGCAGCATTCACGTAAGTAGAGCAGATTTAGCTACCTTCACTTCCGAGCTGTCTCCTTCCTGCTGCCACTCAGTGTCTCAAAGTGTTAACAAGACCACACCAACGATTATTCTCTCTTTTTCCATCCCCTCACTGAGGTTTCTGCTGCTTGAGCGAAAGCAGAATGTTTGCTAGGTGCAAAGCAAGGTTTGAAACACCTCCTGACACTTCACCTCCCCCCCAGGAAAGGGAGGTGTTCGCTTGCGAACCCCAGGGGTGAACACAGGGGTCACCAAAAAGGGTGGCAAAGACCAGTCTTGTGGTGCCAGCAGGGACCTGTCTGCAAGTGAAAGAAATCCCCATAAATGTCAACGGAGAAGAGGAGAAAAGAGCTCCTTCCTGAGCCTTGCAGCAGACAGGTGCCATGACCTGGTGCTGGTGCACCTCATCTCACCATGCCTGAGGGTAGGGACACTCACACACTGCTCACCCTCCTGACAGTGAGAATTTTCACCCGTTTTTCATCCCCTCATTAAACCAGGATCATTTAACATGTCCAGCATTCCTGCTAAACAGATGAACTTCCAGTTTCTGGGCTTTTTGGTACAACAGCCCCGAAGAGCAGCGCAGGAGTGCAACAAAGGGGAGCTCAGCCCTTCACAAGAGTCAAACCTGGAGTCACAGCTCAGCTCTGAATGCACAGCAGATGTGTGAACCATGCAAGGGAGCAGGCTGCAGAATGAGACATGGGACATCTTGCTCAGCCCCAGACACTGCAGTTCTTGCAGCAGATAAAGGAGTAGCTCTGGCAGTGATAAAAATCACAAGGCACAGGCAAGGGACAGGTTTGATGGAGAGTAGGGGATGTTTCCATGGCACTGGATTAACCTTCTTGTTCTCTTTAATGTGTGAATTTAGGACAGCAATACTTGGGTTCAGCAGTCAAGTCTGCTTTAAGGTGGCACCTTGAACTTGTAAGCCTCGGGGAACTCGGGTTTATCAAAGGGAGTGGTGAGAAATAAAAACTCACTGTGGGAGTTTTCCCACGGAAAAGAACACTGCTGAACAGGAAAGACAACGACTCCCAAGCAGGCAGCCTTTGTAGCAGCTGAGCCTGGTATCTGATCCCAGGTCGGTCCTTCGTGGATCAATATATGATCCTCCCAGCAAAAGCCAACCAGAAGAGGCAGGAGCTGGTCTGCAGTGTCAGACAAACCATGCCTGCTAAAGAAAATAATCAGTGGTTCCTTGCGTGCACTGTGTTTATGGGTTATTCTCTCCAGATGCAAAGATCACATGAGAGGAACAAAATTACAGACTTTGCTGCCCAGAATAGGTTGAACTGGAGCGAGTCTGGCTGAACAAGGAGAGTATCTTTGTAGCTTCTCCCACCTGGCCTTGTGTGGTTGGGACACAGCTACAGGGAAGCCATCAGCTCTCTGATGACCAAAAAAGAAAGCAGCAAATTTAAACATACAAGGCACAGGAAGAGCCCTGACCAAGGCTGAGGTAGTCAGCCTAGCTGAGCACACTCTCTGGAAGAGAAGGGTGCAGAAGTGTCACAGGTACCACCAGGAGCAACTGAAGTGGAGAAAATAGGTGGCCTCCCATCACCTCTGCTGTCATCTATGATTCCATCCCACCTGGAGGGCACGGGCTTGCTCTGCAAGGCTGTGCTGATGGCAGGGAAGAACTCTGAGATGCTCGGATGAAATACCTTGGTCCTATGACCGAGAAGCAGTAGCACTAATGAAATTGCCATCAGCCTTGAAGGGTCTTGAAAGGGGCTGCTTCTCCATGCTTGTCCCATTCAGCATTTCAAGCTGAGACAGAAGTGTGGCAACTGGAAGAGTGAAGCTGAACAGAGAGATGGATGGAGACAGATGAGAACAGACATCAGAGATATTTCTAATGACTCATTTCTGTAGCCCTGGTTTGCTCTTCAGCTCCAGCATCATGTAGGACCAACCAAAGCATACGTGTGTGCATGAGCCAGCCTGGAGCCTGGAGTGCTGCAACACAAACCAGCAGCAGCAATGCTATTTATTAAAAACCCCACCTGGCTGAGATCCTTGGCACAGCACCATGATTCCTGGAGGAAAGAGGCTCGCTGAGAGGCTTCACTGCAGGTCAGTAAAGTCCTGATAGCCTCATGCTCCACATGAAAAGACTAAGGCAGGGAGAATAAATAATCACACGTGCTTACACAGCAGTTCAGTGATGGGTGTGGAGTCCTTACTCCCAGGGCACTGTTTTATGCTCTGGTGGCAATAGGTAGCCAGTGAGAAAGCTCCCAAAGGTGGGTTACACCAAAGCCTTCACTGGCAAAGGCTTGGAGGAAAAGGCCCTGAGCCAGCTAGGGTTTAAAGGGCATGCATATGCAAAGTCCTCAAGCAGGTACTTGATTTTAAACCTGTCTCTCACTCCCACCAAATTCAATGGGATTTCACATGTGCCCAGTGCTAAGCTCATGCTTCACCCAGTTTGCTAAGCTGGAGCAGCAGAGTGAAGAAATGTCCTTGTAAAACCAGTTGCACTGGTATAGCTGGTAGGATGAACTAGATCCAGAGATACGCCCAGCCAGGAGTGAACTAGGGAGTTGATGCTACATGCAGCTACACTTAAGCCCCTGGGTGCCTTGCTGTCCTCAGGATGAGAGATGAAAGGCATGGAGTACCTCTTGCTAAGCTGGGTATGTGAAGCACTGACAGTTCTTTGTAGGCTTGCTCTATCTGCACTGCTTAGCATTAAAGAGCAGCATGGTGCAGAGCACCAGAGGTGTCCACACACACCTTGTCACTGATCTACTGTCAGATTCAGAAGGTAGAGGAGAACCTTCTGAGATCAGTAGGGAGTAAACAGGTTTTTGGGTTAGAAAACAAATCTGGTTTATGCAAAATAATGCAGTCTTGCACCTTGTGGGTAACGGTGAGCAGTGGCAGGTAGGCTCAGGGCTTGTGACTCACCAGAATTCCACAGAAAAGCTGTTTTGGAGAAAAAGCATGACTGGCAGATGTGAGGTGGACTCTGCTACGCTGCACAGTGCTTCTGCCTCGAACCAGAAAGAGCTGGGCTGCAGATGTGTGCAAGATTTTGTTTAGTCTATCACGGTTATTGCTGCAGAGAAAACTTTGTTTTACTCCTAAATATTCATTCTCCCACACACATGCACGACCACAGTGCACACACACAGAGCCTGGCAGCAGTGCAGAGCTGCTTGCTTGAAACCTAGGGCTGGAATACAAAGGCATTTCAGAGAGATCCATGGGAGGGGGGGAAGGACACACAGGAGATGCTGCAAGCCAGGGAGAGGGCCCAGGAGAGCAATGCAGGGAGGCAAGGATGGGCTAGCAAAGGGAAGTGCAGAAAAGCAGCAGGACAGTGCTCTTGCTGTCTCTCAGGGGCAGAGTTTGGGGTCATACGAAGCCGACCTGGAGCACTGCTGATTTACAGCACCTACACTGACCTCCAGCACTGGGTGTGCATCCTTAGTGCCAAAGGGAGCTTTGCTACAAGGCTTCCCCAGGTCAGCCCTTCGCTTCCTGTGCCTCTGTGTGTGTCAGGCTGTGTACAGCACAGCCCATGCACCTGGCCTGCCTCTGAACCCCTCCTGTCCCCTCTGAAGTGCCAGAGGAGACAGAAAGGGGGGCTGTGGCAAGGGAATGCACACACGCAGAGCAAGGCAGACGTCCCAGTTCTCCAGTGGCAGGTGTCCCTTTGCTGCACTGGCAGTGATGGATGGATGTCACCCCAACCTCCGAGACACAAACACACTCCCAGGCACACTTCATCTCTTGTTCCCATTAGCTCCGGGACAGACAACCACAGAGGGCCCATTCTAGGGGCACAGTATCATCTCGCACTGATTGCTGCTTGTGCCCTGCCTCCACGGTGAGTTTTGAACTCATTAGCTGAGCTGCTAATGGCTCTGCACGTGGAGCAGGGGCACACTGGGGGCCATGGACAATGTCCTCCCTTGTGGCCGCCGCCACAGGAACTCCATTGTGTGGCCCCAACACTGGAGCTGTGTTCCCCTTGGCTGGCTCTCCACGATTCTCCCCGCTCGGTGAGATTTCCCCATCCTCTGCCAAAGCTGAGCCTCTCTGGCCTTTCCAAGCATTGGGGTTTTGCTTTACAATTCCCAGCACGGCACGGGCGACGTTCCCAGCCTGCGGTCGCCCCATTCTGCTGCAAGTGCAGGCTCCAGGTCCTCACAGAACCCCCCGAATTCCCCCTCGTGAACCCCAAAAGGTGTCCAGCTTGCAGGAGTTACTGGCACTTTGCACTGCTCACTTGTGAGCAGCCTTTTGAAAGCATTCCCAGCTCATCGTGCTGAGTCATTTGGAAAATCCACCTCCCAGAGCTTCAAGTGCCTTTGGCCCTGCTGCTCCAACCCTCCCATAAGTGGAGAAGAGCTGTGATACGAGTCAGGCAGGGAGGGTTGAAGAAAGCTCCTAGGGTAAATATAAAAATTGATGGCAAAATGACACGGGAATTCACAGAGCAGAGGCCTGCAAGCAGCAGGGATGGTCATACCTGCATTACCCAAACCAGCAGCTTCCAGTTGGTCACTCCAGGACCAGTTCTAGCTCACTACAGACAGCAGCCACAGGGAGATGGGGTGGCAGTCCCCAGTCCCTGGGAGCACAGGTCGGTCCAAAGCCTGTGAGAGAGCTCAGTGCAGTCCTCTGGCCCACAGGCAGGGATACACTGGGGAGGAAAGTCACAGTGTCACCTCCTCCTCCTCAGTCTCAAGCCACGAAACACAGATCCTATCCATTGATTCTGCCTTGGCAACATTTGCCAGTGTCCAACGTTCCTCTGTTTCCAGAAGGAAGGAACTCCTTTGCTCCTGAGGGCAGCAATATTCACAACTACACTGCCCTGGGAACAAACACTGATGCCCTTTTTATGTGCACCCTTGAACATCTCCTTTGCTTTTGCAGCAAACCCAAGCTTCCAGCTGGCCTCAGCACAACAGCTTTCATTGAAAGAAGTGAACCCATGGAAGCCAACAGTAAATCTGACTTCAAAAAAGCCAGACCCAACACTGGGAGGTACTGCAGACAGCAGCTCCAAACCACCCGTGTTTCTACTCCACACGATGTGCCGGTCCCCCCAGTTAAAACCACCAGTTCCAAAGCAAACTCCAGTCAGAGACACAGCCCTGAATGTCTATCCCGGCCATGGAAGGAGCAGCTGTCCCATTATCTAAGGCAGGGAGAGCATCTACCACGTTCACTGGATAATCCTTAATTAGTGTGGCCTCCAAAATAATCCTATTGAGCGGTTTACACACAGCACAGCTGAAAACAAGCCATGCCACAGATCCAGGGTGAGGGACAGCGTGTCATTCTTAGGTGCCTTTGTATTAGTTGATTAGCTCTCCTTTGTATCTGCTGAACAGGTCGTGCCCCAACCCTCTCAATCCTTCCACAGCACTAATGGGCCTTTGCTGACCACGCTACAGCTTGCTGGATTTAAAGGCCAATAAGGTTCTTTTGACCACTCATAAGACCACATAAGCCATTTAAAAGTCCCCTACCTTGACGTGAAGCTATCTAGACATACACCACCACTGGCTCCATGGGCACTGTGTCCCTGCTGGCCCACGCTTTGCTTTTCATGTGGATCTGTTGGGGAACACGTTCAGGCTGCATCATCTCAGCACTCACCAAGGTCTGCTCCGCACGCTCGGAACAAGTGGATGAGCCAGGTCCCTCCACAAGCACCATGTGCTCTGTATGAACACTACACATGGGCTGGCTGGGTCAAGGTATCTCCTGGAGACATTCCAAGCTGGCACCTAAGAACTGTCTGCAGGCAACATCCTTCACAAGGAAAGTCATGCCAATGCCAGAAGCTTTGTCCTCCTTGCTGAGGCTGAAGAAGTAGGAAGGGGATTAAGAAATTAGCTTGGCCTCTCATAGCAAAATGGGAAGAAACATTGATACTGGTTCATGAAGACAGGTAAGAAAACAATTGCTCCTCTTAACAAATGTTTTGGGGATTCAACAATACATGTGCAGCCCTAAAGCAGTAAGGAATGAGTCCTCATCATGTCCTCCATCGACAGGGTCACTGCAGGATGAACTGAGGGGCTCTGATGCTTTCGGCAGGTCAAGCCCTGCAGGTCAGGAAGTGCTCCATGGAACCAACCTTCACGTGTGATGGATGCAGCATGAACTCTGGGGGCCAAAGAAAATAAAACAACCTGTCCTTTGTGTTACAATAACAGTTATTCTTTCCTCTTTCTCTTCCTTAGTGCACACATATTTACATGTGCGCTGCCCTTTTAACTGCAAATGCTGAGCAGTTCTCAGAGGACAATGTCTGGAAGGGTTTTCTCCTATTGCCAGAAGAAACAAAAGTCTTATATATGAGAGATATTGGCTGGGGGGAGAGAAGGGGTTGGTTTTGGATTGGGTTATGAATGTCTTTTCTCTCCCCTCCTCCCACTCCCTTTTTCTTCTCTGATTCAAAAGGAAACCACAAAGCAAACTCAAGACTCAATGAGACTGGGTTTTGTGAATGTTCTGGCTTTCTTTAGGACGTTCACTTCCACCCCCACTAACCTAAATCTCCTCCATTTACACCAGCCCAATAAATTCAGCAAACTTTCACAAGTGTAAACGCACCCGAAATCTGGCCTGGTACTTAATGACCATTGCAGAAGCCACCAGGGGTTACACTGATACACGGAGGCAAACTGTAATGCTCTTGTTTGGTCCAATGCTGTTTAATTTGGTTTAACTTAAACTTTTCAGACTCTTTAAACACGCTGACCTTTGCGTGAGGACAGGTTTACATGACCAAAAGCTGAGTTATTCAGTGTTTTTAGCTGTTTGGAGTGCATGGAGTGCATCCCTCTGCCTCTCCAGACACCTAGTCTGAAGGCAACCAGCAAGACACCCCTGCAACCCTCCACCTCCAGATCTTGCCATCACCACGTCATCAGAAGACTCTATTCCATCTCAGTGCAAAATCCAGCAGAACTAGCTGAAATTACCTTTGTCCTTGTTTTTATAAGATATTTTATATACTTCAGCCTGTGTCTACTTGGTGCTGGGATTTAAGGGATTTTTAAAAGCTCCACAAGCTGTCCATGTATTTCCCTAGGCACTTAAGTGCCCTTAAAATTCTAGCCTCGGATCATCAGTCCTAAAATAAGATTAATTCCCTATCTAACAAAGAATTGTAGGAAGAACTAACTCTGTTAATGCTTATTTATGAGGTCTGCATAATACAGCAATGAACTAATCTGACAGGAAAGGCTGAAGAAACATCTGAAAAGCACTGGATATAACTGATGTGTTTTAACAAATGCTTCCTTTCCCTGTGAAACAGGTTCTCCTGCTCAGGGTTGGGTAAGGGTTATTACACATCAAAGGCTTTGCTTAGGCAATCACAAGGGCCAAGAGCAAACTTGCAACCTGGGATGGCACAGAATTTGTGTGAGTGACATTAAGTGGGAAATTTCTGGAGGAAAACAGTATTTTCTGAAAGAATGCCTTGGCATCAGCAAGTGCTGATCTATCAGAGCGAAACATTTCATGGGACAGAGATGAGACTGGCAATGTTCCATCCTGGAAGGAAAAGATGGACCAGTATGTTCTGCTTCCACCACTTTGAACCTGAGCTCCTTTGCCTTCTGAGTCCCACAAGATCTGAACCCAGCTGGAAATGGAATGACAGCATTCAAGTGAAAAAATTACTTTGGAATTTCATGCCACAGGAGTTTCTCTGACCAATTTTTCAGCCCGTTCCACTTCTGAAATAAAAACTGGGGGAAAAAAAAATGACAGGAGTTGCTCCAAACCTGCACTCCTAGCTCCTCACACAGCTCCAAGGACAGCCCAGCCCTGTCCTGGGAATTGGCTCCGCATTGCAGACCAACCTGTCGCGCAGACCGGGCTAATGACTGATTTCTGTAACAAGAGCTGGCAAGCGTAAGAAAGATTTCACACCCTTCCTCCCATGAATGGAGAAGAAGTATTCAATTAGGAACACTGCCTACTCCTTAATCATTTCCTTTGTGTGCATGGTTATTAATATCTTTACTTGAGCAGTCAAGCCAGGGGCTATGCTTTTCCGTACTGGTTTTGGCTACTACTTGATGCTTACAAAATATATATAGAAGCCACACCCATACAAAAATAAGGAAAGAAAAGGTGCTGTTGCTGGTATTACTCACAGTAGCAACTTCATTCTCCAAGTGTACCAAAATCCCTAGATACACAATATTATACAATGTCACGGAAAGAAACTGTCACACCTCCAGGGAGTTCAAGTAGATAAGGCAGGTAAAGAGCAAGAGAAGTGAAGAGAGGCATGGGAGAGGTAATGTGACCCAAGGAAGTCAAAATAAAAGGTCAATACCCAAACCAAGAATAGACTTGATCCACTCGATCCCTCTTCATGCTGTCTGCTGGATAAATATAACTCAACACCTCAGCTAAAAAACGGAATGTAACCATCAAAAGTGAGCTGGAGGTCTTGCAACAAGACTGGGAGTTGGGAAGAAAGAAGTTCTCAAGCCTGCAGCTGGTCCGTAATGGACCCAACAATAAGCATGCACACACACTGTGGTGGAATGGTTCAGGCAATGCTGGGAAGAAGCTCATTCCCAACCCAGCTTGCACCTTTCATATCTGGATTTTGGCCTTCGTGTAAGAATACAAGAGAACAGGAGAAAAGCCAAATGTGGGAGGAATCACCAAGCCCTCCGTGAAGTCGGGTGACAGCACTGCACTGTCCTCACTTTGGAAATGAGATAGCATTTAACTACATGCTTGGAAGTCCTTGCTGGCCACTGAGCTCTCCTCTCTGCCGATACAGTAACAACTGGAGCCAAAGCACTCCAGATGTTGGCCCTAATCCCGCAGACGGGGGTTCCCAGTTCACTGTGTGACACATCTTGGCCCACTTCTGCTCCCAACTGGCTGAGCACCTGGAATGAAAGGATGTCCTCTCTGGCAGAGCTGCTGCCTCCGTCAGATAGGCGTCCTCAAGCAGCCAGCTCACAGCCCCTCCGAGATGCTCTGCAAAGTCCCTCACATTCTCCCATCAGCCAGAGAGCTGAGGAAACAGGGGCAGCAGGCAGAGTGATGCTGTTTGTACCAGCCGTGATTTATGTGAACATCTCTGTCCAGTGGAATGGAGAGTCAAATGATTTACTTACTGAAGGCCCCATTTGCTTTGGGAGGTAACCACAGGCTGGATACCCACCTGTAATTCTGACCATTATGGCCATCCAGCAGCGATCCACAGGCTAACCACCGGCCAGGCCAAGGATGCTGTTCAGACACAGCTCCCTGGCACACTTTTGGGCTCTACTAAGCCCAAGTGAGTGGTGGCAAGGGAAGAATTTATGGCCTTTAATAGCAGGCAGTTATGTTTAGAGCCCCTGATCCATGGACAACTTATTGAGAAGTCTATGAAGACCCCTGTTTGCAAGTATTGCCCATGCTTGCCCAAAAGGCAGGGAGCCAACAGGTCTGGCAGATAGAAGTTTGCAATGGTGAAGCCTTGCAGTGTCCTCCACACAGTGACAGCCTCTCACTGCAAAGGGGAGATGGGAATGCAGAGCCCTGAATGAGAGGTCCTGGAAAGAAACAGGCCAAGGAGACAGAGTTCATGTGGGGAGGAGTGCCTGGTTTTGATTTGAGGCTGAGTCAAGGCCAAGCCACAGCCCTGGATTCTTGATCACTGAGATCACACAAGCCTGACTTGGAAAACAACTGACAAAAACCTCCTCGGAACTGGTGACTGTGACACACCAACCAACCCAAGAGGCACTAAATTCAGCCTTCCACCCAACCCAGAACCAAGGGGACCCTGATCCGGCAGTTTGGATCCTGAACCATCTCACAGGCTAATGCTCTAACAGGACTTTGCCTCCAACCTGGACACAGAGATGACCCAATGGCACTACTAAACCACCACGTGTTCCTGGAGGATGTGCAGGAATAACACACAGCTTCCTGGTTCCCATGTTCTTCATCTTCACATTTCTAAGGCTCTCTTTGTCACCCTCAGATCTGTTCTTCCTATTTGACAGCCCCCATGTCTATGCCCTTGCTGAGTGGGAACAATGCATGCCATGATTTCTGCCTGGTCTGTGGCTCCCTGTGCTTCCAGCACTTCACCAAGGCAGCTGATCCCTGACCTGTCACCACAGGATTGCTCTGATCCTTCCTCAAGCTTTGCTATCAGCCTGCAAACCTCCTCAAAACCCCAAGACCTGTTGCTACCAGCCTTGCTCAGAAGTGACCAAGTGGAACGCTACTCTTGCCTCACATTTCTCCAAGCCCACAGGAAACCATAAATCAGATGAAAAGCACAACATCCAGAGAGAACCTGCAAAAGGCCAAACACTAGGATGGGTCAAGGGGCTGGAGAAAGGGAACAGGGAACTGGTAGAACCAGCCATAAGGCACGCACTAACCCACACCTCCACCTTGGCTGGGAGAGGTCCTGCTCTGAAGAATGGAGGGAGATTGAGGGTCAGGGCAACTAAGTCTTCCCCTCTTTCAAGAGAGTACATATATACATGTATATCTGTATTCTTCATTTCCATCCAACCCCCTCATTGTCTCTTTTGTAATTAAATAAAATAATAATTAAAAAACTTTTAGAAGGAGAGGGTTTAATGTCCTCAGGTGTCACCCTGGGCAGAGCTCTCAGCTGTACCTTGCTCGGAGACAAGCCACCAGCCAGAGGGAAGGCTGGCTGTGGGCTGGGAGAAAAAGCTGAGAAGAGTTTGTGTTTGGAGGGCAGTGAGCCAGCAGTGCTTCATCTGTGAGACACTGGCTTTGCTTGACTCTTGCAACCTGCAGTTTGGCGTGCCCTGAAGGAACCCTGCAAGGCCAGCATGACCTGCCTGGCCACAAGAGCACGGCTGTCATTGGCCTCTCAGGAACCCAGCTTGCTTGTGTGGACTCCTCCTGGGAACCTGAGTGCCACAGGGAACTGTGGCTGGTTCAGTTTTGCTTTGCAAAGCATCTGTTAGGGCTCTGCACCCTCAGTGTGATGGACCTGGTCTGCAGCCAGGTGATGTGACAGGACCTGCTGTACCTTCCTCCCATCAACCCAAGGACTGTGGTTTAGGCTGAAGCACTTCTTGGTGGTTGAATGCAGCAAGGACCTGCTTCATTTAGAGGTGACTTGTCATTCTGGTCAAAATGGCTGAGATTTACTCTGGCCCAGATAAATCTATTTATAGAAAGCATTATGCTAATTCCACACACCAGCCTGATCCACTTGTACTCACTGGAGCAATAAAGCTTCCTGCTACCTGTTCATTTTAACTATCTTAGAGCAGCCAGCAGGCATTTTGCTCCTGCATCACCAGCTCTTGCTGTAAGGTGGATGTGTACTTCCCCTTGCTTCCCTTTTCAGTGAACCATAGAGTGCCCCATTTCTGCAGTCCTGCTGATCTCCTCCCTATGGAAATTGCTGATGTACACTGTGTTTTGAAAAAATGGGACAAACCTGGGTAAAAACAGACTATGCAAGTAGTTTTAAAGCCACTCACATTTAAGTCGCTTCCAAAAAAATTCTCTTATTACCTTATCTGAGGTTCATGTTACGTTCTGTAAAGAGTAATTCATTTACTGTCACTCTTGTGAGCTAAGGAGTGTGGAGGGGATTTTACTCATCATTAAAAGGCATCTGTCCTTGGGATAGTCTGTACCAAACACTTACTGGGGAGATGGCAACGGAAGAGCTGGTTTTAGTGATTTGAGTCTCCTATTTTTGTTCCAGGATAATGGAATAAGCTGTAGTTCTAATCTTGACTTAAATCTCCATGCAGATGGCTATAAGCACACTGCAGATGTGGAAGGCTGTGCCAATACTTTTTGATCCTGGGGTCACAAGAGTTTTTTGCAGTAAAAAAACTGAGGTAGGACAGCAGAAGCTCTGATGAGGTAACACTGAAATGATGCTGAGATGCAGGGTTCTCATCTCCCTCCTTGTTGTTTCATTCTTGTTTTCTTCAAAGGCTCCACCGAAGAATTTCTTTCCCCTTTTTGAGCCCACTGATTGCTCAAGCACTTGAACTTGTCATCAAATCTGTCAGCTTCAGCTCCTTTGCTGCTACAGAGCTACAAGTAGCGAGCAGACCCAACTCTTGCTCCTTCTGAAGTCCCAATGGGCAGCCCAGTTAGAGATTGCTGGCTCGTCCTGCTGCAGGATGAGGTTTGGATTACAAGTTTGCTAAGAACAAGCCAGCACAGCCCACAAGTGACATCAGCTGAGAGCAGTCAGAGGTGGTCTCAGCACAGCTTTTGAATGCTACAAGAACCTCCAAATAGATAAACAAATAAAATATAGAAATTACATCAAGACATGAAAAACACATTGCCCAAATCTATTTTTCACTGGTAGGTGAATACAGATGCCTTCCTGGTATTTGTTCTAGTCTCTCATGCTTTTCATGGAGGCTAGAAGTAGGTATACAGCCCCTAAAACCATTTCCAGCATGTGTTCTCATGGCCCGAACTCAGCTCAGCTCAAACTTTACTAATAGCGTTCCCAATGTTTTACACGGATTTTGCACAGCTACAGAAATATCCAAGCCTTTCTCTGAAATGTGTTAAATGTCAGTTTATGGCTCCTATCCTTCTGCTGAGAGGCTGGAGGTGTATGTTTAGACAGAGTTTTAAAGCAAGATGAATAAGACTTCATATTTTGGTTGCACGGTGCTCCATTGACTTTAACTCAGTAGATTAGTATTTAGCAAAATCTGACATCTCTCTTCAGGAGACAGACATACAATGACAGATATGGCTTTTATGCACTCTGCTGTATACACAACTACAGCCTTTTTCCAGTATTGCTTCTCATTTATGTTCAAATTATAAAAAGGCCTATTGGAATCTATTAAAATATTTGAGTTTACCAAGTACTTTTCCCATACATTGAATTCTCCATCACCACTTTCTGATAGCTAGCCTGAGCTCCTATAGAATCAAGGCACCAAGTAACCTGGTCTAGTTGGACCTGCTTGGAGAAGGGCACTGGATTAGGTGACCTCCAGAGGTCTCTTCCAATCTAAATTACTTTAGGATTTAATGGCTTAAAGACAAAATCCTTCCTTAGCTCTTTTAATGCACTCCTTATGTAATGTATCTCCTGGTAATAACTTTCGCCCAGCTTCTCTTTTGAATCCAAAATGCTCAAGGAGACAACAGCACCTTGATCTTCTGGATCTCTCATCGTCCAACTCTGAGGGATCTGCAGATCATCATACGTACACGAAGCAGAGAGGAAATGCTATGAAGAAGGCAGTTTACTTTTCACCACTCAGCATTACAGACTAGGGGAGAAATTCTGGCAGAAGTGGCAGCAAACTATTTCCTACTTCTGCCCATAGTACTTGAGCAGCTTCTCAAACCTTGAGAGGAAAGGAAAGCAGTCCAATAATGCCACAGCACTGTTAATCTTCCAATACTGCTGTTTCAGGGTGTGTGGAAACAAAAATCCCATTAGAAAACTGACTTGGTGAGGACAGATAGATCAGGTCAGGAGATAGTATTGAACTAGACTGCTTCCCTAGGGTAGCATCTTCTCTACACAGCCCTTCTGGTGGTTTCAGAGCAGCAATATGCAGATGTCTGTGCAAACTGTGGTAAACCCAGGGAGGAACATGCACCTCTTGGGGACTCTACAGTCTGGCTGACAGTAAAACAGACAGTTGACTTTAAAAAGGCACCACCCTAAGGGCCAAGGGGGCTCTCCACTTGTCAGAGCAGTCAGGACTTACCCATTTCTTGTTCAACGTTGTTCCTGTCCCCTTCAGTTCCCTGAAAGTCATTTCTCAGCCAAAATGCTGAGCTGAGCACCTCAAAGTGATGGATTCTCTGTGCAGGCCATTTCATGGGCCAGCCGTGTGCACTAATGCTGATGAATTGGCAGAGCAACTGACAAAGATCATCTGGTATCTACCACCCAGCAACTGCCACCTTCAGCTCACCAGTGCATAGCACTGTTTCTGCTGACAGTAATTCTTCTGGTTATCGAACTGAATAGACCTCAACCTTCCATTTTTGTTCTGAACATTTGTTTTGCAGAGCACCACTCCATGGATCATTTGTACTTTCCCATGAGTAATAATTTTCTTTCCTACACACTTGGACCCAGCTTGCTAAGTGACTTCAGAGCAGAGGTTTCTTCTCTGCTCATCAGAAAGCATCTCCCTTTCTGAGCCACAAGGATCGAGCTTTTGTAGTGGCAATATTGGAAGAGCAATGGCTGAATACAGGAATATTCTTTCCCGAGCTGAAGAAAGGAATGTTCTGTGGGCACACGACCCCTCAGATGCCATTTGTTTGCTTTCTTTTACAAGCAAAATGGATTTATCAAAAAACTTCTATCAAAGAGTCCTGTCTTCTCCCCAAGTGAACTCAGCAGCATCCGTTCACCACCAGGGCTGGACAAGTTCCAGCAGGCTTTGTTGAGACTTCCCCTAGTCCATAGCTTAGTTCAATCCACCCTCCCCCAGCAGGGATCTCTCAGCACTAAATGCTCCTTGTTTCTTTTTTCTCTCCTTCCCCTGGGTCTTGGCTCAGAACTGGAGCTCCCCAACATCTATGCTCCCTTTGTCTCTGTCTGAAAGGCTTTTCCTGTGTCGTGTCCTGCCAAACACAGCAAAGGTCTTGCCCTCTCTGGCAGCAGAAGAGCTGGAAGTGCTGACTGACCTGAGGGCAATAAGGGAGGGTCCTTGCCCCTTCCTTTGCCCTGGGAGGGTTGGGTGTCGCTTGCAATGTCCTGGAGGTGCCAGATGTTTTTTGCTGTGTCCCAGTGCCACAAAACAACTGGGTTTTTCCCTGCAGAGTACTGATACCAGTAAGTAGCAGAACCCTTTCCTAAAGGGGTGAGAGTTTATGGCTGTGCTGCATGGAAGCTTGATGGGGGAAGCATGAGTAAGTGTCCTAGACACTACTCATCCCTTGCTTTCATTTATTACTCTCAAGTGTTGGGTATGGTCCCGTTTTTCTAGCTCTGACTTCCTCTCACATCCCCCCAGAGGGAACAGAACTGTTGTGATGTGGCTGGGGTTGGGGAATTAATTCTCCAGCAAAGGATTAGTGTCTCAGTCATCAAGCTTTAGAAAAGGACATTCTTTTGAGTGCAGCTAGCAGGACATTTACCAGCTACAGATTGCTCATCTGCTCTCTGTGGCCATATGATGGACTAGTAAATCATCCTTGAAGGATGAACCTTACTGTCCTGCTGCATAACCAATGTCTTCTTGGACCCTGCTCTGGAGATAGGATGGTTAGGGTCACATACAAGGAAGAAATTCCCAAACTCACACAAAAAGCCAAAATACTGAAGGTAGAGGGAATCACTGGGCAAGAAACAGGGACCAGTACTCCTAGGAGTAAAAATTAATACCTCCTCTGTACTGAGCAATGTGGCCCAGGCAAGGGAGAACAAAACCAAGCCTCAGCAGCACGAAACAAATCGAAGCACAAAGTCAAGGGTTGGCACAACACGATACAGCCCTGTAGGACTCACAGATACTCATCCTCCATACTGAAAATTTAGCTAGAAACTTTCACTCCTTCTTGATTTCTCAGCATCTCACACATCTCATCTCACCCACACAGTTCAGAACTGAAGGTAAAACAGAAGTACGGAGTACTAAACTATGAGTAATTGTGGTGAACACAAGCAAGGGTTGAAGTCCACAAGGCTGGATGCTTCAGCATTTGGACTTGGGAGAGAAGCCTTCTCCCATCCCATCAACATACCCACCAGCTCAGAGTTTTCCACTGTCTCAGCCCTGTTTACTACAGTAGCATTGTGCCACAGTTTTATGCATTATCTCTGAATTCAGATGAGTCAGTGGCACATCAAGAGCTTGCCTTATTCCAAACTCCTCAACTCAATCTGGCAGAACTGGTTTTACTGCACTTCAGGCAGGCGTCCTTCTACAAATGTCAGCTTGCTGCCTTCTCTTCCTCCAACCTTCAGGTAGGCTCTCCTCTGCAGATCTGAGAGCACCATCTGAAGTGCCAGCCTCCAGATGGTGCAAGCAAGAAAGGCCAGGAAGCGTGCGGGAAGAGGAGTGTGTGGGATGAGGAGTGTGTGGGAAGTGTGGGGTGGGGAAGTGTGGGGACAGAAGGGAAGGAAAGGGAAAAAAGGGAAGGGAAAGGGAAAGGGGCCTCCTGCTATGTCAGTGCTATAACAGTGGCTGTTTCCTACATCCTGGGGTGAGGTCACGGTGCGGGGACAAATCCATGCTTCCTGCCAAAACCTGGGTTTATCAGAGAGAACCAAAGGGGTGATGTTCTGAAAAGAAACCGAGCTGTGGGAAACAGCATTGTTTCACTGGGCTCGAATGGAGCAGGGACAACTGATGTGCTCAAAGATGTGTTCTTCACTGGAGGTACAGGTTCCTGCACTGCCCCAGGTGCAGCAGGACCATGCTGATGTGTAAGCTGGTATTCTTCTCAAGTGCATGGGCATAAAATGGGCTCAGAGCAAGCCACAGGGGTGTATACTTGTCATAGGTGTACAGATAAATCTCCTTTAGCTGCTCCCTATGTCCATGGAGATACTTCACTGTAGCAACATACATGGATCACGTCTATAATATCTACACACACTGTATACTGCAGTTTCAGCCCGATGGTCAGAGATTCAGCAGACAAAACCCTATGTCAGTCTCCTCTATGTAGTGTTAAATAATGACTGGCACACCTGCTTGGATGCTGAGAAAGCACCACAAGCTGAGTGTCCGTATCCCTGTGCACCCAAACCTGTGTACATCCAGGCCATACAGCTAAATCTTATTCCCATAAGATACCCTCTCACCTTATCAACAGGCAGATGGATCCAACCCTTGGAAACACTGCGTGTGCACATATGCATTTGCACACATGTTCACACACACTGTTTCTATTAGCAGTAGTATTTAATAAAGAGTATGGAAATTGCTAAGCCCTGCTGTAGCGTGATGAAGCAGACTGGGTATGCAGAGAAGGGATTATCTCACTCTCTGATATGATATAATCTGTTTAGACTGTGCCACTTTATGCTTATTTAAGGAATGAATGAGCACTTCGCTCTGGGATGTGCCACCCATGAGTTCTGACATCATCCCTTTAATCCAACTGTAATGAATATGCTGCTTTGCTTTTCAGCCATTCCCTCGCTGTATCTAGTAAAATTTCTGTCCTAGAATGACTGCTGTCAGAGACTGTGTATGTGTGTTATTCTGCAGTGAATGAAGTGATGGTTAGCTGTATCAGAGCAACAGAATGTTCTCCCTCTAGAAGAAACCTGGCACATAAGCAAAGTCAACTTCTCCTGCAGATAAGGTGAAGCAGGACAAGAACGTAACGTGGGTGTGGGCACACTGCTGCACACTGTATTGGGTTGACCCTGTGGATTGGTATGGGCTGCTGAGAACACACACAACCTTTCCATCATTTCCTTCTGGTCCTTTATTCCTTCCTACAAATCAAAGTCTCTGAACTGAGTTCCCGTCATTACAAAATGAGAGGCCAGAGGAGACAGCACCATGCAAAAATAGGAAGAGCTGTAGATGCCCTGCTTTACAACAAGCCCTCTCCTGTAAGCCAAAACACGTTCTCCACCAAAGAATGGAACACCTTGCCAAGAGGTAGGGGCAATTACCTCATCTCATTTTCTTCTTTTGGGAACAGTGGCTCAGAGGAGTAACCAGCTCCTGCAGCAACACGTGTGGCTTACTCACTACCCCTTTGACCTGTGTTGGTATTGTCTCCCCTAGTTTGTCAGGGCATGCCCAGGCTCTGCTCATATGCACGGGACTGGTGGCAAAGCCAGTTTCCTCACCACCAAGCATGTGCAGGAAGAAACACTAAAGGACTTTAAGCCTTCTAGAGGAATGGAATCTCCAGCATACACTGTCCTCTTCCCCAGTCTGTTGCAGTAGAAGTAGAAACACTTTTCCCTCTTTTCTACCAGGCAGCACAACAGAACATCCTGCTTTTCCCTTGCTGGTACGTGCCCAGCCACAATGGGTGTTGAGACTGCGGTTGTGGGCAGCTCCTTCTGGGCTGAGGGCCAGCCTGGCTGCAGCAAGGCAGGGATGCAGTGGAGCTGCAGGAAATCAGCCTCCACCCTCCTCTGCAGTCCACAGGAGTAATTGTTCAGTATCCTGGTTCTGCTCCCTGTCCTATGGGGTCCCACAGCTTACACGACACAGTTCACCTCCATGCAGGAGGTGATGGATCATACACACATTTCCCTGGGGCTGCAGCTAAGCCACGTAGTCCCTTGGCCTGGGACTGAAGTGTACAGCTCCCTCGTGCTCCAGCACACACCACACAGGGAATTCTGCAGCTTGAACTCCTCGTCCTGCCCATTTCAGGCTCTGCAGTGCCTCAGGGAAGATAAAGAAACAATTAGAAAGCTACTGGCAGGTAAAAATCTGAACCTTCCACTGGCCATGACGTTTGCTTCCCCCTCTCCCTCCCAGTCAGCAACTGCTGGCCAAAGAGAGTAAAAATGCTGCTCTTGGTTCCTCTTCCTTTACCCAGAGGAAAAGTTAGCAAGGCATCATGTTAGCACAGAGCCAGAGCTACTTCCTTTTCTTGCCACTTCCTTCCCTCCACCCTCATTTTCAAAGCAAGCTTTACATTAGACAGGAACCACATAAATTGTGGGAAGAGCTAACGACCTGTGTATGTAACAAACACTTGGGAAACAGCACTCAGGGATGACTGTAAATGTCTGAAGTCAGACTACAGCCCTGGTGTAGAGGAGAACTGCAAGGAAACAAGCAAGTAAGCACTCTTGGCTCCAGGGAAACGCTATCCTGCTCCCAAAATTCAACCAAATTTGGACTGCAGGTCTGTTTCTAGGGCTCTTCTCTCCATCCCAGACAACCAGGCTTACAAAGATAGTAGGAGCCTGCTTTTTTAAGCAAAGCCAGTGCTTAGGAAGCTAGAAGAACTCCTGGTTCCACTGGCCTTCCTGCTGCAAAGAATTAATATTGCAGCTGAAATTTCATAGTGTTATGAAAGCAAGTTTTAAAGGAATCACTGCTATTTCAGCCAAGCGTGGTGTTCCAAAGCTCTTGTGCTTGATCTTCATTCCTCCCTCCCATCCCTGCTCTTCCACTGCCCCTTAAGAACAGAGCAGTTTAGGATGCTTGAATGGGGTCTCAACTCACTGTACCTGTGTTAGTAACCCCAGAACACGGGCCCTACAAATCAGGAGATGCTGCTTAAGTGGGGAAAGGGACCTGCAAGATCCCCAAGCATGTATTTAACTAATTCAGGAGTTGTAGTGAATGTGCAATGCCCTGATCTGTGCATCAGCTGATGAGCCAGTGCTTTATGCCTTATCCAGTGATTATAGGTCAAAGCTGAACTGCTCTACTGACAGTGCAAAACTTTGCAAAAGCACCCAGATTACTAGAGGCTGTGTCACTGATAACATTGACAGCAACACCCATTTCACCAGGAGCCTGTGTAGAGGTTACACACAGAGGTTTCACACAGGAGCCTGTGTAGAGGTTCTCGTTGAACTCTTACTCTACGTGCTCACTTGGCCATGCCGCAGTCCTTCGAGGAGCAGGGCTGGAATCCAGAGCCCCTGCATGGTGCCAAGACAACCAGCAACACACAATTATCACAACATGTGGCACCCTCCGAGGGGAACGGATGGCTCTCCCATAGATAATTTCAATGGCACAGATAAGCCAGCATCAGCATCTCTCAGCCACATTACCGCTGGCTCTAACTCCCTCTTCCACCACAGGGTTGTTGCTCTTTTGGGTTTTGCCCTTTTAGCAAGCTTTGTCACCCGACTGCCAGCTGGCTGGACAGGATGGACTGCAGTAACTGGGAGAGCATCTCATGGCTGGCGAGGAAGCAACTCAACGGGGACATGTTTGCCTTGACTTCTTCCTCTACACACTTCAGACCCTTTGACTTCAGAAGTGCAATGATGAAGAGATAAGAAATAGAATAAGAGAGGGATTATGATTGACATAGATAACATCACACTGCTTTTGTGCTAATATCTTCTCTCTCTCATACAACTAAACCAGCAAGTGATGGCAACTGCACTCATTGGGCTCCGACTGGGGAAGCAGCTCTGTGTGGGTGCATCGTCAGGCAACCGCCACCGGCACGGGGACCTTGCTTACATAAGCCTTGTGTAACCAAACCCAACCCCAAATCAATGCATGTGCTCTTTTTGTTCAACTGCTTTAGTTGAACCCATGAAGAGTCTTTCTTTGGCCATTCTGGGTGTGGGTCCCATTGGATCACACACCCAGATCATGATCCATTCTAGATCCCTCTCTTAAATTTGCTTTGAAGTAACTTCAGCTGGGAAGTTTGGCTCACCCCAAGCTGCGTGTCACCGGCGTGCAGTGTCCCTTGACACAAACCACACTGAAGCCACTCAAGTGTTTTTCTGCAGAGGCCTTTGCTAACGCACATTCACACTGCACGGATGCATTAAAACTGGTTATGCCAGCTTTAAACCTGTCTAATTCAATCTGTTATCAGACTTGGCAAGATCAGTTTGGCTAAGGGTTTTAATCCTTCCCATTCTGTTTGAAGCACCCTGGTAAGAGTTAGAAAATATTTTCTCTATGTACTTGTTTTTCCACTTTCTTTTCCTCTGGCAAATGGCATTTTATTTCCTTGCATCTTTCCTGGAGCTGGAATCACCTGCCTGTGTTTTTCTCTGCCTAATGAGAGCTGCAACAATGCACAGACAGTGATGCACAAACATCCCATGTCCCTGGGTCACTGTCTGCTCCAGGGACTCGGAGTTTCTGCACCACTGCCTTACAGCCAGCCAGGAGGCTGCAAGGCACGGGCGAGGTGGGGACTGGCACCCCCAAATCCAGGCACAGACACGGTCCTGTCTATCCTGTGCCTCAATCACAGGTCTCCCCATCCTGCTGAGCAGCACAGAGGTCCCTGGGGTGCAGAGGGAGGGATGCTGGCAGCTGTCTGTGCCCCGAGGTGGTGGAGGCTGTGCGGGCTCCTCCTGAGATTTCAGCCTCTGAGTCACTGTGCTGCAGTCAGAACACAGCACCTCCTGGCTCACCCCTCCAACAGGGTTACTCTGCAGTGGGTAACCCTGACCTCACAACCAGGCTGATTAATAATGTTAGTTAATAGCAACAACAACTACAATAGCCATGTTAGTTGAGGAAATAACCGTGGATTTCCCTCCCTCGTGGGAATTACCACAGAGGCATTTGGGGTTTTCTGTGACCCGCAGGGTGCCACAGACAGGTCCAACCTCTGCAATTAGTTCCTACTCTTCCCTTGTCCTCCTGATTGTTCCCAGAGTGTGTTTACACCCAGGAGTAACGCTGTCCTTGCTCATCCCTTAGTACCAAGCAGGGAGGGAATAAGGGTAGGGGGTGAGCCCTGGGAGCTGGCAGCATGCCCAAGGACTCCCATTTTCCATGAAAGAGCCAAATTTACTCATCCAGCACCACGAGGGCAGGAGCAGGGCTGGGCTTACGGCTGAGTGGAACGGGTCAGAAACGTGTCCTTAGATTTCCCAGAGGACTGCTGGTTAAGCAGAAGGCTCTGCAGGTCTGGGAGATGAAAGCCACAGCATCCGTAGGGGTTGCATCCAAATGCGCTGGAACTGGTCTTTCCAGGTAATTATCCTTGTTTACTGGAATTGAATATACATGTCTCTGCAAGATGCCTGAGAGAAATCAGGCTTATCTACCAATCAAACATATTTAAGTAACAATTATTTTTTTAAAAGAAGTTTTCTTTGTAGCAACTGGTCCCTGTGAAGTAGGAAGCGACGACGGATTGAGTGTACATTGAGTATTGGGGAGTTCTGACATGGAATGGGTTTGATTGTTAAATTAAAGTGGATTATATGCTACCTTCTCCCACCTAATTTTTACCTGTATTTTTGTATATAGTTTAGCTTGTATGGTATTTTACCTTATTACAGTTGTGAGATTTTAGGGACGTGTTATTAAGCATCTCTGCCATGCATTATGGCACAAGCCCTGTCCCTTACAGGCATCTAAGGATTTTCTTGTATTACAAACAAATAATCATACCAGAAGAACTAATTAAAGAGTTGGGAGGAAGATGAGCATACAAGGAGGCTAAAATCCATACACTTTGAGAAAGTCTCAATAATTCTATTTTTGTCCTTTTTTTATGCCCTAGGCCTGCAAATGTCAGTGTTTCCTCACTGTCTGAGGTGTTGGTAGCTTACATATTCCCCTTCTACCTCTATTTCAGCCCTCCTGAACCACACAGGCTTATTTCCCCAGCCTAACCTCTTGTCCTCCCTGTAACAGGCAGACTGTGTCTGGCCATTTGGGAAATAGTTCATAATTCCATGCTTAAATAACTGGCTTTTGATAAAGGTCCAGCAACAGCGCTCTGAGAGCCGTTTTGTTTTTATGGATGGAGCAGACAGAGCAGAATGATGTTGCCTTGCATACTAAGAAACTTGGCCTGGAGCCCACACACACACCAAAGGCAAAATAAATAAATAAACACATCAATCAATCTCCACGTCACCGGGAAAAGGGTCACTGCCATGTGGAAGGAGACATCTGGGCAGTGAAGTCACTGCTCTGGAAGGATGCCACCCAACAGTTCACATGCTCTGCAGCACAATGGGATAAAATGACAGTCAAAAAAAAAGAAGAGAGAATAAAGAGGGGGCGGGTGAATTCTAATTGATGCTAAGTGAGCTGAGGTTTGCAGAAGGAGCTTCGTTACCTTCTGCAAACCTGTCCATGCAACCTAACTTCTTCCTGATGGAAAACTCCAGTGATCCCAGTGCCAGCCAGGCACAGGGTGAGTCCAGCCTCACAGGACACTGCCCACTACATCTTCAGAACCAGCTTCACAATGAGAAAGAGCAGGATCTCACCACACAACTACAATGAAAAGGTGTGGAGGAGCACCCTGCCCACAGCCCTGCACATCCCCACGTGCAGGGATGAGGAAGATGCCTTCACCCAGGGGTTTGTGTCACCTGCAGCTGTACCCAACCACACACCCGTACACGAGGTGACCACTGCTCAGAGCTCAGAGGCTCACACACATCTGCCCTGCCCAGAAATCATTTTGAAATGCGGTGAAAGGAAAATGCAAACGGTTCTACTGAATAATCCTTGAGAAGGAGCCACGAGAAATGCCTGCAGGGAGGCAGAGCCCCTTTGGTAACTCTCTCCCCTGCACACAGCCAACCCACTCGGTTCTGCCGGCTATTGTCTGTCCTTCCCCGCGTCCCCATCCAGGCACAGCACCGGGAGCAGCAGGAGGTTGTTAACCATGGAAGCTCTGAGCTTCCCTTTGCACCAGGAGGACCCCAGCCCTGCCGGACCCCCAGGATGCTCCCGGCACCGTCGCGCCCCGCTCGGGAGGCTCCGCTCCGGCCCCGGGCACGTCTGAAACGTCCGGATTCGAACAGAGCCCGGCCAGGACCGAGCCTTTGTTGTCATAACCCGGATTCCTCCGAGACCGCTAAAAAATCCACGCTGAGAGCCGGGAACGCGCTCGGCACCGGCTCCTCGGCCGGCTGCGACCGGGCCCTGCCCGCTGCTCCCCGCAGGGCGATGCCCCGCCCCCCGGCACCGGCGGCACCGCCGCTCGCTCCCTCCCGGGCGCCGCAATCCCCGGGTTTTCGGGACGCGGCGTCCCGGGAGGGCA
>VZRW01011495.1:68061-96594 GCA_013398125.1 Aegotheles bennettii | reverse complement strand
CAGGGTCTGTGGGGACAGGATCAGGGTCTGTGGGGTGGGGAAGGGTCTGTGGGGAGGGGCAGCAGGGTCTGTGGGGACAGGATCAGGGTCTGTGGGGACAGGATCAGGGTCTGTGGGGTGGGGAAGGGTCTGTGGGGACAGGAGCAGGGTCTGTGGGGAAGGGCAGGCCCCTGGTGAGCAGATGGGAGCAGGCAGGGAGCTGGGCACTGCTCATGTTGGTGTTGGGAAGGGGATGGATTGGGTAAGAAACACCTAAAACGGGTGAGTTATGCATGTCCTGCAGTGGTGGTTTGTTGGGTGCCAGTTCTCGGTGGTTCAGGTGCCTGCAGGTGAGGGATCTGTGGGCTGAGTCCTGCAGGGTGCAGCCCAGGTTGGGTTTCCCCAGGCCATAACCATCCCACATGTGTAGCTGTGCTTGTTCACACTAAAAAAACACATGTGGGAGAACTTGCACACCTCCAGCTCATGGAGTTGTGCCTATCTTCATGAGGGTTTTACAGAATAATGCCATCATTTGCCAAAACACACAGTTCTTTTGCAGTGTGTGGTCTGTGCCGCTGTAGGTACTGACCTGAATTACTCCCAGTAGTTACAGGTAGGTTGTGTTTAGCCTCAGGATGCATCTCTTTGCACTTCAGCAGCTTTTGTGAAGGGCTGTGACTTCTCTAGGAGAGAAGGGAGCTCATCACAAACCATCTTCACTGTCTTAGTCCCTCGATGACATCCATGGGGCCCACCAGAAAGGGACCTGCAACTGGCAACCAACTCCTGGCCTTGGAATTGTTTCATCTGCAAACTTTTCTAGAGTAATTTGTCTGCCTTATCTTCCCAACACATCGGCCTCCACCTGAAGGGCTGGTCCAGAGAGGAGCATTAGAAGGATGATTTTTATTCCCAGCCTCCTTTCATTCAGATAACTACTGCATCTCTTTTCCTGTCACCTCATTAGTGTTTGGTCCCTGCAGGTTCTGTAGAAAGATCCAGGTCACTCAGTTTGATGACTGTCCCTCATTCGCTTCTGGATGTGTTGATGGACTCCATCATAAAGTTGTTGGGTCTTGACACGTCAGTAACTATTGTGTTTGTTTTGTTCTGCAGTGGGGTTATGGAGACCTCGAATGATCAATTACTAATTGGAGTCCAGAATTATTTGGAGGTGGGTCCTTGCTGATTATATTGTCATGAAAATGAAACTTCTAGGGTCACATTGTTGAGCTACAGGTATTATCAAGGGTAAATTATTATTTTTAGTTTGATTGTTTTGAATATTGTAGTGTTTAGCACTATGCAGGTGCCTCATTCTTAGAGCTGCCTCAGTTCTGAGCAGGCTTTGCTGCTCTGCTCCTGGTTTGTGTCTAAATCCTTTATCGATTTAGAAAAGAGATGCTGCGTCCTCCCGGGAGAGGCTGTCTCTGGTAGAAGCTTTTAGATACAGAATAAAGCACAGCAGGATGTTAATTGTTCCACAGAAAAAAAAAAACAAACAAGCTTTTTTTCCATTCTTTTGGAGTTCTTCTAATAAGCTGGTGAAAAAAAGGTGTGATCCTGTTATCACTGTTGTTCCAACACTGGAACATCCCTGGGATGTGCTCTGGGGCTTGGAGTGAGTGTGCGATAGATGTGCTGCTACACCAGTGAGTAGAAAGTGGGTCACTTGCACAGGGCAAATGCTCAGCACACCTGGACATTCATGTCACCAAGTGGTAATTTAATTACAAGCTGCTGTTGAACTGCATTTATTGAGTCCCATGTTCCTGTGCAGGGCAGGAGTCAAAAGAAAGCTGCATTATTTTTCTCTCTTGTCTTAAAAGCATCGTGTAGTTTGAAATGAAGCTCGTGCCTGTTTAGAAGATAAGAGATTGTTGAAGAGGTTGAAGCTTTAGGTCAGGTCGTGCCTTTTTGTTGCTCGGTCTCACCGGCGAGCACAGGCTGTAGTGGTTTGGAGGTGGTGCTTGCTCATGACAGTCCGTGCTCTGCCTGTGAGCTGCTGTCCTGGTGTTGTGCAGCTGTTGAAGAGCTGCTCTGGGAGCAGACTTGCTGTCCCACCCAGCTACTCTGCGAACGTGGCCAAGATGTTTCCACCCCGTGCCTTGGTTTGCAGGGTGAGGGTGAGAGTTCCTGCATGCTCTCGCTGCGGAAGGGAAGTGTGATGAATTACAGTTTGAGTAAGAGTTCTCAGGGTGTATTTCTATGGCTTCTTGCCTGAGACCGTTGTGAAGAAAGTGTATAAATATTGTGCAGATCTTGAAAGAAGAGCCCCAGAGGACTTTCTATCTCATTTATCTAATCCTCTGAACCATCCAGTGTCTCAGCCCCAGGCGCCGGACTTTGGGTGAGCCCAGCAGTTGTTTTGCATTATCCAAGTAACTTTGTTTTAACAGGCGAGTGGGTAGGATGGGTGATTAAAGGAGAAAAGAAGAAGAAGAAAAAAGAAAAAGATAAAGTTATTTGGTGTTGTCTTTTCATTCTATCAGCACTTTGCAGGCCAGTTCTGGGATATGTGCTTTGCTTTCATGTGGTGGTATTGATGCTGGGCACTGCTGAGCAAGGCTGTGTCTATTAGAACCACATGGGAAGTCTTAAAGCAACTTTAATAGAAAACTTCTGGGGCCTGTAGGAATTTATCTGCCTCCATTTCTCCTCAGCCTTGAACTTCACAACTTTCCAAAGCCAGGAAGGCAACTGAAGAGAAGGGCAAAATTAAATCTGTAATGAGATCCTTAATGTGTTCTAAATATGCTCAGACGTTTGCTTGCAGTTACAGGAAGGCAAATAACCTGTGAGGTGTAAACCTCATGTTTCAACAGTAGTGTGATGGACTGGTTTGTGAATGTGTACTGCAGCCTCCTGTGGGAGAAGGTAACTTTTCTGGGCTGGGGCTGAGCAGGAGGCCTGTCTGTAACCCTTTGTCACTGTAAGGCACTGTAGCACACTTGACCCGGAAGCTTTTGTAGTCCCCAGTACTATGGAGAGCCCTGGGGCTCTCTGGAGGAAATGGAGACTTGTTTTAGTTCAGGGACGGATGCAGATATTTGAAGGAGCTTTTAATACATCTTTGAGGGGGGTGAGGTTTGCAGACAACGCTTGCTTTGTTTTCTTGGAGACAACATATTTGTCTTGAAGCACTTGGAACCCAAGCTTGCTGGTGATGGGTCCAAACCAAAATTCCAGACCTTGCTTCCCCAGATGGGGAAGTTTGGCTCCCTCCAGATCCTTGTGGAAACACAGAAGATGCAGGACTTCATGCTCTAGCTTTAATTCTTACAAATGTCCCTGCTGGAAGGGAAGGTCTCCTGTGTAGCACCTTTTGCTGAAGTGAGTAGCTGTTCCTGTGCTAACAGGCACCATACATGAGGCCTGCTCGGGTCTACGGAATTAAGTTCCCTTTTGTGTTTGGTTTGAGCCATCTCCTGAGTGGGCTGTTTCCCATCATGCTGGTAAATGCTGCCCAAAACTAATCTTCCTGACACGAAGCTCTGCTTTGGCCAGCAGCCTTGTTGGCCAGATATTATTCCTCATGAAGCAAAAAGGCGGAGTAGGAGAGAAACTACTCCGTACTCTAACTCCTTACTATGCAGGGCAGCTTTGGTACAACCTCCTGCTCAGCCCCCCCCAAAAGGCATCTCTTTTGCTTCCTCTTTTGTGTGTGCATCTTGATTAAAAGACATCTCCTGAATATTAAGGCAGCTCTAGCTCCTGAGAAGAACAGGACTCTCTTGTACCTGCTGGGATAGCTCAGCGTAAGCTCATTGGCTAATAGGGGCTTTTATGAGAGCTGTGTCTTGATTCTTAGATCTGTTTATATTTATATTTCTCAGTGGGACTAATAAATGTGTTGCATCAGTGCTATGCTACTACTCCCCTGGTCCCCTGGCTCCTCCGCCGCTCTCAGCAGTTAATGGGAGCATGTTGCCCTCTGTAGCCCTGCTCCCATTGTGGACAGAAGAGAGCTCCTGCCTGCAGCAATAAGCTGTGGTATTTTACACTGTTCTGGCCTGCACTGTAAGCAGAGGATGCAACCTGTGCTCCTTCGGATGTCTTTTTAAGCCTTGGGTTCTGCAGCTCTTTAAGAGCTGCTGAAGCAGTTCAAGTCCAGTTCTTTGCAGTAATTTGCAGGGGTGGTGTCTGGGCTTAAATGGGTGATTCTCGGTCCTCTTTCCCACACACCCAATTAGATAAGGCAGAGGATAGGTAGATGAACATTTTTTTTTACTTTGTTTTATACATGTAAGGAAAGTCACATGGCATTTTGGGTCTTCTGTTTGAGGTGATTTCAGAGAAAGTGCTAGGAGAAGTCCCCAGACTGGCTCTTCTCCATCCCTTCTTTGCAGCCTGTGGTGAAACTCCCAATTTGGGTGAACAATTACAAGATACGTGGTTAGCAAGGAGGAGGTTTATTCCTAGCTGGCTCACAGCGAGCCCGTTATTCACGAATCCATTTTGTGTTGTCTTTCAGAAGGCAGCACAGAACCTAAAACCCATTGTTCCCATCAAATTCTGCATCTCCAGCCGAACAGATTCTGGTGTCCATGCACTCTGCAACTCTGCTCACTTGGACATCCAGAGGCCACCTGGGAAGCCAGCTTTTAAGGAGAAACAGCTCATCTGCTGTCTTAATTACCACCTGAAGGACGAGCCAATCCGGTGAGTTGGTGGCAAGTCAAAATCTGTTATTTTGTTCTTGTTGGAGAAAGGAGGAAATGCAGCAACGATCCCCATCTTCACCCACAAGATACATTTTCCCCTGTTATACACGTTGGCAAATTGGCATTTAGTTTCTGTTGTCAGTGGCAAGAGAAGGATGTGCTGGAGGACATCTTTGAGTCTAATCCATTGCCACTTCTAGTTAGATGTCTTCAGGCTTTTTTTTCCTTCAGCCTCCTCTGAAATTCAGGCTTTGTAAAAGGTGAAGAATGCCGTGAGTCTCTATTTACCAGCAGTCTTTCAAAAAATGGGATCTTAACGAGGCCTGAAATGAAAAAAATGCTGGAAAGAAATTCCTAGCTGGGAAAGCCGATGGTAGCAATCACAGGAGGAGAGGCAGGAGAGGGTGCCTGCCTTGAAGAATCATGTGAGCATAAATAGGCCTTTCTGAAAGGTTCACAGAAGGATGGTTATTTAATAAAAATCACATAAGCATTAGCAAGAGAAGCTCAAGATAGATGAGATGCTTGTGGAGGCATGTACACATAGGAAAATAGATGTAATAATTACATGACTGTGTTTAAAAGAGGCTGGAGTCCTGGGTTCAAACTCCATTGCAGGCCTGGAGGATGTAGTTTGCATTTCTACTGAGAGTTTATAGGAGTGGAGCAATCTCCTGGGCTTGTTATTGCAAATCTTTGTGGAGGCCTGTGGCTCAGCTTTCATTTCTTCTGTGGTCTGAGCCTCTGCAGGTGAGGGATGTGAGCCAGACGCACTTGATCAGACAAAAATCCCTGAAGCACCAACCTTTTTAAATAAATAAATAGGTTTGTCTATTACTTGGTCGCAAAAGGTGGTGTATTTTTTAGGCTGCCCCAGGTCCCTTCTTCTCACTGTGCCAAACTCTGAAGCCAGAGGGGCTGTGCCACAAAGGACACATGCTATCAGTTGCTGTTCCTCAACTGAAGGTCTGGTTCGAATGAGCCTCTTGTGATGGTGTGAGCATCCCCAAAATGTGCTGATAGATGACCCAAAGCCACTGTCACTGTGTATTTGATGCTGGCGGGGGGCTATTCTGCCTTATTCTAGTTGACACATGCCTGTGGCAACCAGCAGCTGCAAATCCTTGGTCACTGGTTGGTCACTGGCTGCCAGGAGAGAATGATAATTAATTATAAGTGCAGTTTCCCAAAGAATCCATTGCATATTTCAGTTCCCACCTATGTGGTGAGCAGGCAAAAGCTCTGGAATTAGTGCATGATGTTCCTCTCCCTCTCACTCATCCTCTTCTGCCCTAACAGCATTTTGAAAGCCCATCGGGTGACCGACAGCTTCCACGCGCGCTTCTCTGCGCTGTCAAGGACCTACATTTACCGGCTGCTGGTGGGCTGCGCACATCATTCTGAGATCCCGGTGTTCGAAAGGGATCTCTGCTGGGCTCCTCTGGGGAGGTAAGTGTGCTCCACTGAACCTCTCTGGGGAGCAACCTCCTCATTTCTCTGGGAAGCGATTGGATTTTGGGGAGAGCGACCAGATTCCCTGTTCCTATTGAGAAGATTTCCCTGCTGAAATCGGTGTGGCTGCACTGAGTTAGGGTCACAGGAACCTGAGACGTACAGTTCTGCATTGACTGTCAGTTGTACCTTAGGCTGCTGAGAGACTCACTGGCTCTGGGTAGAGACCATCAACAACCTCCTGTGTCCCTCCCCATGGCAGTGAGGAGCGTTTCCTCAGATGACCTTGCCAGTTCATACAGCAAACCCGTTTGGACAGCTGGCTGAAGGAGCAGTGCTCTGATGTGATGCAGACAGGCAGAAACGCCTCGCACAGCAGATCTCAGAGTTTGAGGTGTGACCGTACAGGCAGGCAAGAGTGAAGGCTGAATTTTTATCATTTTTTTTCATAGTCCTATTTCTGATAGTGACCACATGTAAATCTGCTCTCTCATTCCCTATCTGAGTGCTTGAATGCTTGAGCAGTGAGAGCAATGACTGAGCAACCCTAAAGTAACAAACCAATGTATCTAGCTCAGTATTCACTTGTGTTCTTAGAGCAGCCTCTGAGTCTTAATGAATCAGTGCTTATATAGTCAAGGGAAGAAAAATAAATTCAGTGCCATTTAAAAAATACAGCTTAGGATATAATAAACAGTGAGTGAGGAAAAAAACAAACCCCAGAAGATAATTTGTTATTGTCCTTTAGTTTACACTGGGCTGAGATAAACACACATTCAAGAAAACTGTGGAGTTTCCCACAACATGAGAGAAAAACAGGTTTGCAGCCAGTTATGGTGATTTCCTCACCACTATTGGGATAACAATTGTGGGTAATGGAAGAAAATGTCATCTCGGCCATCCTAGCAGAGGCGTGGAGATGACATTGTCCTAACATTAAATTAACTTTCTTTTCTGTGGGCTGTGGAAGGGGGAGAAGAAATATGAAATTGCAAAATGAGATGTTATGTGCACAATGTGCCTTAATCTTGGGCTTTATGAAACAGCATTTAATTCAGTCCAGACACTGTGGTTAATTTTCTCCAATGGCAAAGGATGGGGTGAGCATATTAGAAATCTGAATGGGAGTACTGAAAGGTGGAGTATTTGGACTTGTGGTGGTGGAGAAGCTCCTAGTGTGTGTGCTACTGAGCACATCTGGTGTATAACACACAGTAAACTTCTGTTGGTGTCTGAATTGCTGATGAGGTGTCACCAGCACTTCCAAGTGTGCCTGGGCCTCTGTCAGTGCTAGTCATTTGTCTTGAACACAGGGGAAAAATGTAATGATGTTGGAAAACCTCATCTTGATTTTTTGGTTTGTTTTCTTTGGGAACATTGTCACTTCTGTTGGGATCTGAAAAACTTAAGCTGTACGTCATGCATACTTGCTCAGGCTTTTCTTAGGAGAAATTTACCAAAATGGAATAAAACTAAGCATCTGTGCAGCAAATATATCAGTAAACCTGCCCGAATTCCTTTGCTTGAGACTGTTTTAAACAGACCTAGATACTTCAAATGAAGAAGTCTGAATGAAGCTGGATGTTGAATTTTACCCTTGGCCCTTTCTTCTGCATCTCCACCTTGGGTTTACCCTGGCTTCATCTCTGGCAGTTTGCTCACTTGTTCCATTTCTGTTATTACCTAACTTAATCTTCTGCCTGTTGCAAATCTAAGGTTTGGAAGACCATCATAGTGTTTGAGATTTTCTTACCTGGCAACATCTTTTTCAGCTTATAAGATCCAGATACTGCAAAGGATTTTGGTTCTCTTGCCCTATGCTCTAGCCAGCAACTTGAACAGAGTCATTTGAACAGAGCAGCACAGCAGGATAAAAGTTCCTGTAAAAGCCTGTGCCTGCCAACCCCTCATCTAGCCTGGAGTTTTGAATACCTTCAGACCTCGGGTCACTTGGCATCTTGGTTTGTGGTTTGGGCTGTTACAAGAGAAACTCCATCTTGTAAATTGTGTTTCCACGATGCTGCAGTGTTAAATCTGTGTGCCAGATTTACACCTCTCAGTGTTTAATTGGACCCCGACCTACCTAGCATAACACTTGATGCTCCTTTCCTTTTCCTCTGCATGTTTAATTTCAGCTACCTGAACGTGCCTGCCATGCAGGATGCAGCACAGTTCCTGCTGGGAACCCATGACTTCAGCACCTTCCGCTCACTGAACTCCGAAACACCTTTTCAGTCGCCAGTCAGAACCATCCTCCAGGCAGACATCCAACTCTCTTCTGGTTTCCTGTCCCACCACTACGAGCACAGGTGAGAGCCCAGGAACTCAGCCGAGGAGCTGCTCTGATCAGCTCCTGCTGGCTTTGCCTGAAAAGCTGCTTTCCAGCACTCCTGTTTGCTGCTCCTTGCCTTCACAGTCCTGCCGTGGTGTTCTGCCTAGCGACAGCTTGGAAAGGACATTTCTTTCCCTCTCCTCCCCAATGTCCTCGGGGAGAAAGATGAGCAGGAATGAGGGCAGGGAAACTGGTCCAGTTGTTTGGGCATTAAAAGGCAGGAAGTTATAAATTGGTGTATGGAATCTGGCACGGAGTGATTCCTCTGAGATGCTTCCAGCATTTACACTCATTTTGGTTGCTAAAGACTGGCTCTGCCAGCGGATGGGAGTTCCCCCCTGCTGCTGTCCTAGCTTTGTCCAAAGGCTGCAAATAGAAAGGAAAAAACCCACTCCACACCAAGGTCAGTGCTGTAGCTGTGCAAATCCACTCACTTCACACCAGTAACTCCTGCTGTCTTCCCAGGGGATGTTGATGAAGGGAAGTCCAATATTCCTCAGTCATTACATAAACAAAAGATTGTTGAGTTTCAGGTTCTTGCAGGTCTTGCAAGTATTGAAATTAAGTGGCTGGATGTATCCTCTCCCTAGCAGAAACTGAAGTTTTTTGCCAGAAAGATCACAGGTATTTATCATCTGAGCATGGCTTTTGCTTTCCTGCTGGCTTCTGACACAGATAGGTGGCTGTTGTGTTTCAGCTTGAAAACAAACCTTGCTGCTGTCTCCAAACCACATTTTCCTGGTTTCTGATTAGGAGAAAACCCTTTTCTTTGTAGTTTTCCCAGTGACCTTCCATTAGATTTGAATAGCTACTGGGCAGTCTGTAACAAGAAGTGCCATGCTCCAAGTGTCTCACTGCACTTGGTGTCTGTTTGCCCTCTCTGTAAAGATGACAGCAAATATGCCCGAGGTGCACGTGTATCTCTTCACTGCAGCAGCAGAACGAACTGTTCCTGCAATGAAAGGGCTGGGGTAGCAGTAAAAGCTTATAAATAGATTTATTTTAATTTTATTTTTTTTTTTTAGCCTAATCTAAGGAGGTTTATTTTCTGTTTCAGAGGGAGGAATCCATAGAATGATCAACCATGGTCTCTTGGTCAAATAATGCAGCTTTTCTTCCTCATCCTTTCCTTCCTTTCTGAACTTAACCCGATCTTCTGAATTGACCCCTTGTCTGTTTAAAAGGCTGACTGTTCAAGTGATTCCTTCCATCAAACTCAGTTGCTCAGCAACAGTGGAAGTGGAGTTAGTGTCCCATCCATACAAAATGCTTTCTGAAAGCTAAGGATGTGTTCAGAGACTCAGCCCCATCACTTATCCCTGAGGAGGCACTGCTCTGTCACCTGTTTCCTACCACAATATGTATTATTCATTGGAAGGTGCTGGCTTCTGCTGCTAAGTGGAAAAAGACAGCTGGATTTTTTTGCTAGCAAGCAAAATTATCTGTGAGATTGACAAGAAAAACAAATTTCCCCTCTTGAAGTAAAATATCCTGTTCTGTTTCAAAGTCTACAAGATGTTTTTCTTAAGCATCTTGACCCATCTTTTGTAGCTTCGTGTATTTTGTCAAGACAACTGAGGCAGGAGAATCCCAGCTAAAGAAGGTGCATGCAATTTGGTGAGAGGGCACTTTGTCCCTCTTTGAACAAATTGTCCCTTGTGCTTTGCTGAGGGGCTGAGCTGGATGCTGCCCTGGATGTGCTGGGTATCTGTGCACGTGTGTAGCAGTGCACATGTCTGTACGTGGTGTACATCAAGCTGGGGGAGAGCAGGCTGTCCCTGAGTGACAGAAACATTGTCATCTCCTGACATAAAGAGGAGTCCGGGGGCAGGAGCTGCCTTTGCATATGCCAACATACACAACAGGGAGGGCTAAAAGCAGTAATTCTATCTGTAAATCCTGTGAGAAAACAGCTTGTGGCTGCTCCCTGCAATGCCTATTTCAGTTTCTCTTCCTGCTGCCCCTGCCCTGATGCCCTAGGAACCACATTGTCCCTGCTTCACCTTTCCTCCTGTCTCCTCTCCCAGGGAATGGGCAGCCCCTTCCTTGGTACTCAGGTGTTCCCAGCACTCCCAGTCTGTTTGCAACACACATTTGCAGCTGTGCCTTGCTCACAGCTGGTTCACATCTCCAAAGCCCTTTGATACCCAGCTCCTGGGCTCATTGCAAGGGAGGAGAGGGTTTGCATGTAAAAACCTGCTCTCTGATTATGCAAGGTAAGCTTTGCCTCTTTTTGCTGCAGGAATGCTATGGGATATAAGGAGCACTTGCAAACTGTTAGTGAGTTTATTTTTTGTTATTTTACTGTTACTTTATTGCTGTTCCTGAGAACAGGTTTGCATTGGTTTTTAGTGTTAGAGCTGGTACTGGAACATCAGCAAAACCACAGAAATATTTAGAAGTAATTGTTAAGGATTTAGCAGAGGATGGAAGTGTCAGTGAAGTGCTGGAATCAGACTGTATTCCTCAAATCAGTAGTACCTGAGCAGACTGCTGAGTTGCACCTTGTTTTCTGTTGCCCTTTCCCTTTTATTTGAATGGTTATAGGCATAGGTGTAAGGCAGCAGGAAGATCAAGTCCCATAAAACCAGGTACAACAAAAGAGGAAGGAAATGTTTCACCCCAGAAAATGCATCTGAATAGCAAATGAGCAGTCTGGTGGTTGAAAGCTTACGGTGCTGTTTCAGGTTAATTGGTGGCTGCCCAGCAGCTTATTCCTGCTACCCTCATTCACCTGTGATTTGTAATCCTCTTGTGGGTCAAAGAGCCATTTGAAATGTGATTTTAAATGCTGATTTTTGTTCCTTTACTTAGGAGACTGGAGTTTTGGGAGGTGAAGTTCAGAGGCAGATCCTTTCTTTACCGACAGGTACTGTATTCAGCACACGCTTTGCTCCAAGAACCAAAGTGCTGCTGTAACTATTGATCAGTTCAGCAATGCTGCATCCCCATGCAGTGCCACCTCTGCTGCAGAGCTGGGCTTACAGCTGCCTGGCATATACAGGGACCTAGCACTGGGGAGGTGAGGTTCTGCATTCTTTCTTTGCTCCAGTAGAACCAGAATCTCCTAAGTTCCTGTCTAAAATAAATGTCCAAAGTCCCAGAATCGTGTGGGAGGATGGAAAGTTTTGTTTTCCGCAATCTTTGTCCTTGCAGTCTGAGTGGTAAAAACCAACAGACATATGTTCTTGCTCTGCTGAATGGCACTGGGCCCGGCAAAAACTGCCTGGAATTTTACTTTCTGGCTTTGGAGCATGAAGTAATTCTCAGTGTTGCACAAAGGAGGGAGATGGGAAGACCTGATTCAGCTACGCAGTGCGACTGCAGGATCTTCCCCTCTGCCGTGCTGTCTCGTCTCCACTGGGTTTTCTTTGAAATAACTCCAGTGGGCTTTTTGCTGCTGTCCTCGGGGGAGGCAGCTCTTGCCACGGCTTAATGGATCACCTCATTAGGAAGGAGCTGGCTGTTCCCAGTCTGCTTGTCCTGGCCATGGTCACACTCTGGAGACAGGGAATAGGCAAGACAGGGCTTGTTTTTTGGAGGAGAGAGGGGGTGTTTTGTGGGAACAGCAAGCAGCTATTTTTTATTCTGTTTTGACAAACCAAATTTGGTTTTATCCTGTGCCAAGTAATGCTCTGTGTGCTCTCTGACAGTGGGTGTCTGGATATGAGCAAGGGAAGAACAACAACACGCTTGAGAAGGGCTTGATATACAGCAGGGGTTTGCTCCGTGAGATGCTCTTGTGACCAGGAGAAAATGCTGGTAACCCATTCAGTGCTTTAGAACGGAAATGCCACTTGGTGACATTGCACAGAGAACAGTTACCCGTAGTACTCTGCTCACCCTCGTGCCCTCTGAACCTTGCTGGCAGCAGTGGTTGTGGAGCAGGAACAGGCTGTGCATGCTGAACCCGTGCTCTTCCACCTGAGCCTCTGCTTCTGCCCTCCGTCGTAAAGATGAAACTAGACCAGACAGATCTCTGGTCTCACCTCGTGTAGCTGCTCTAAGTATTAACATCTGGATGTTTTTACTAGAGACAAGCAGCCCCAGAAACCGCGTGTCTGTGTATCTGCTGAGTAGCATGCAGAAGGGGGCAGACACCAAAGCACGTCCACGTTTCAGATGTGTACCATTACCCTGCACTTCCCAGCACACTCCGAGTGTGGACACATCAAAGTCACAGCATACAATGACCTCTAGTGAGAGATGGATAAAATAACACACGTCATGGATCTGTGCTGCTTCTCTGTGCTGTTGGCTCAGAGGCTCTTGGCACTCCACGGTGTAGCTTAAGATCAGAGCACAGGGAGAGGGTCAGTGCTTGCCTTTGGATAAATACATCTTGGCTTGTTGGACCTTTCTCATGACGATGAACACAATCAGGTTGCTTAGTGAGCTTTGGGTTATTCTGTTGTAAATGTTAGGGGTGTAGAAGGGTGTTTTTTAGCCAAGAGGCTGTTGAGGTGTGAGGAGTGTTCATGCAGGAGGTGAGCACCATGGGGTGCAGGTTGTGCTAACCCACTAGGTCTGGGATTGAGGAGTGCAGGGAAGTTGTGACATGCAGAGGTGTGTGAAATACCAGTTTGCTGTCCTGGGGGCATGCTGGCTGATGGGCTGTCCTACTTGGGTTTTTTTACTCTTAGTTTTTTGGCTTTTTGAGAGAAGTAAGCCCCCACATAGTCCCCCACCTGGAAACAGGGTTACTTAGGTATTGTGAACCTGGGAGCTCAGCTCTCCCAGCAAGTGTGTGAGCTTCCTGCCACGGACGGGTGTGTGGGTGTTGCTGTTGTTTCTGAAACAGAAACCATCCTCTGCTCGGCTTTCTGCCCACGTGTGTGGGTATGATCTTTCTGAAGAAAGAAAGTGAGCACTGGAAATGCTCCCCAGAGGTGTGTGATACCAAAGGCATACAAAGGGCAGCCAGGCTTGAACCCTGATGGCTGAATCTGGTCTAGGACTTGGGATCCTTCCATGGCACCTAAAATGGGTCAAAACACACTTTTTGTGGGAGAATGCTTCTTTCTTAACACCCAGCTGGCCTAGGAGCAAAGTGCATGGCACTGGGAACAACTGCTAGTACTGGGAACAGTAGAGGAACACCAGAAATTAGGCTTTTGGGGAACTAGGGGTTTAATAATCATGCTGTATTATATTCAGGAGCAGGCTCATACTAAGTCATGGTGATATCATTCGCCTCCTTAGTGACAGACACTGAACTGTCCCATTAGGTTTCTAGTTGACTTGCTACCAGTAGTAACTGTTAAACAGCACAGTATGAGTGCAGGACTGGCCAGAAGTTCCTAATCTCATTAAGTTTTTCAAGGGCAGCTCCTAAGCTGTGTCCTCTGTCTTTCCAGGTCCGGAGGATGGTTGGGGCTCTCGTTGCAGTTGGCCAGGGAAAGTTAACACCTCATCACATCAAGGAGTTACTGGAGAGGAAAGATTCACGGGCTTTTCCATCATATGCCATGGCTCCAGCATCTGGACTCTTTCTAAAATCAGTGGAATATAATGAAGCAGGTACAGGGCAAGGGATTCTTTTTGTAGGAGTCGGATCTAGTGCTGAGGGAGCAGTACCACCCACAGTCTTCCTTTCTGTGCCTCTGGCCTATGGCTCACAGCTTTGTTCATCGACACCCACGTCACAGCGACTGCCCTGGGGTATAGAGGTGTCACAGCAGTTGCTATGGAAAAATGGTGTGGGTTTTGTTTTTCCTGGTAGATTTATTCGTCCTACTTGCAGGGTAGTAAAAGAGAAGTTGTGCTGACAATGACTTTGAGATCTCATGTGAATGATACTTTAAATTCTCATGAATTCTTGTTCTGTCCCTGAGCATGTATAAAGACCAAGATGGTCTGTGGTATCTCGGCACCTACAGATCCATCTCTGCTCACTCCCTTCTCCTTGGTATTTCTGGGAAGACAGAGCAGATCAACCTGTTGCTTATATGGCAGCTCTCTTAATGTAACAGCATCTGATCTGAACTATTTAAGTTCTTTAGCTTAATAAAAAGAAGGGGAGGGCAAACTTGCAGAAGATAGCAGATGGATGTCGTGAAAGTTTGACATCTCAAACTGCAAGGGCAAATGTCTGACTAACCCAGTGCCAGGAGATGTGGATGTGGTGGAACTGGCAGTGCTGGTGGGGAGGGAGCCCAGGCAGGAAATGAAGACCACAGATTTTAAGTGCTTTCAGGTGGTTTCAGTGCCATTTTTTCCTCTAAATCAACGTTTTCTTTGTTTCTTCTCAGATTTGGACACTACACTTGCTCCAGGAGAATAGCAGCTCTGTGAGACCCAGCCGTGTCCGAGGGAGCTGCTGTGGATGTGTGATGGAGGTTTGCCAAGCACTCTTTGCACAGTACAAGATCTCGTCTCAATAAAATCATTGGCTGTGACTGTGGGCATCTTCCTATTGTTTGTTCTTGCCCTCTGAGACTGTCAAGGGGAAAGGAAGAACAGTTCCATGCTGTTTTTTTTTCCCTTTTTTTCTGAAATTCTCGTGCCTCTCTCTCGGTAAGGAGGAGCAAGGACTGGGGCTTGAGTTTTTTGTGTTCTTTTTTTGCTTCTGTGGTGTGTGTAGAAGGCACACAGGCTTAGAACAGAGGAGAATGTAGCGTTTCCTCTCTGTCCCTCTCCTCTGTGACCCTGCCTTTGTACAGCACGGTGCAGGGGACAGCTGGTGCTCTGTGGTGCAGTGACTTACAGAAGCAGCCTTTGAAAGCACTCGCCATTTCCTCTCCCTATCAGCACTCACTCTTCTGCTGGACCATAGTGGTTTTTACATGATCTGTTCCCTGCTGCAGAGTCATGTCTGTTGTACTTAGGATGTGGTGTGTTACAGAGCAAAGTTCCTTTGTGGTCACCTAAGAATTTAAAACCTCAGGTTCTGCCTGCTTGCCCAAGAAATAAAATACACTGGGCAACTTGTGGGTTTGTTTTTCTTATGAATGACACCAGAATCTGTTTTGGTTATAAAATGACTGTTGGAGTGCCCTGTTACAGGAAACAGGATGAAAACTGTGCCTTCTGAAGTTCACAGAAGAAGCAATATCTGCTTTAAATGCTCCTGCAGTGGAAGCAGTGTGCAGCTGAGGTGCCTGGTACCACCAGAATTCATCTCTGCTCTGTCTGTGAGAGAAGAGCTGCAGAGAAAGTTTGTGAGAGCAGACAGCCCACTTCATCTGGTAAGAGGATGTCCTTTGTGGGGTAGCGATTCAGTGATACAGACTATGGCGTTCAGATAAATAAAGGAAGAATCTCAATAACCTCTGGAGAGGCTGTGGAGTTCCCAGTTGGAGAGCCACAGGGGAGGCAGCAGTTCTTTCTGACCTCTCTGGAGGCCACCCTTGCGTTTGCAGTAGGGATGGAGTTAGTGACTGGTCCTGATACAGAACAGGAGGACAGCCCATTGCTTGATGTCCCCTTACGCATCTCTTTCTCACTCTGTTCCAGGTGCCAGTTTTGCCAGAGGCCAACTTCTGACAGCATGGGAAGGAGAGGCAGGATATGCCGGACTACCCTCTCCCTTCAGTGGAGTGTGCTGGCTGCCAGCTGCTCTATTCCCTTGGGGACAAATTCCCAAAGAAGACGACAGAACTTTGGAGGAGTCCTGGGTCTCCAACTGCTGGGACTGGAGGTGAGCAAGGGTGGCTTTGGGTGGGATCATTCTGTTCCCTGGTGTGGTGGGCACATGCAGAGTATGCTGGCTGTGTGCTGCTCTCTCCCCAGGTCTGGGGGAGGACACTTCACTAGCGGGGCGAGTGCTGTGTCTGGGCTCTGGGTGACAGCTTGTCATCTCCACTTCCTGTGGTTTCTCTTGGTATAGCTCTGTGCTCTGCAGCGTGCCTTGCAGGAGCTTACTCTGGTGGTGAAGTTGTGCAGAAGGGCTTAGCAGTGACCTTGTAGCTGTGAGGGCTCTTTGGAGAGGCCCTTGCACTCATCTCCAGAGTCTGCGTAAGGGATCATGATCTGAGCTCAGGTGAGTTAATTTTCTCACTAAATTATCATGAGTCTTTACAGGGCAGAAAACCAAACCAAATCCTAACACTGCTGTCCTCGTAAGCTGACTGCTAAGCTGACTGCAGGCTCAGGTATCACCATTTTCCTTTTCAGTTGATTCAGTTTGGACATCCACTACCTGGGGGGAGATCTCTGATTGTTTGACAGTGGTGCTTTGAAACTAAAATGAGAAAAACCTCACGTTTCAAACACTCAAGCTTGGTTTCATAGGAAAGCTTTTCTAATGATTTAATGAACTCAAAATCCAGTGGCAACTTTGTGTGCTTTTCCGTGTTTTGGTGAATCCAATAGCTTTGCACAGAGGTAACCACACTGCCAGGGGTCGGAGTGGGGTGGGTTTGAGGTGGTCCTTCAGCAAGGCTCGTTTTCATTAAGCCCACAGCAGCTCGTGTCCGGCTTCTGCAGGATCTTGGGATGACGTCTGGAAAGATTCCTTTAGTTTTGGAGCTGTTACCTGGTAGTGCCTGCAGCTGCTCTCTGTGCTGCTTGGGTGAGAAGCAGAGGCTGATCAGCCTCCTTTTCCTGTCCTGCCCTTTTAATGATTTTAGAGACCTCTGCTTTATCTTTCCCCAGTTGTAACCCTGTACTTTGAACCTAGAAAAGACAGATAGTACGGTGCAAACCAAAGACAAGGGATGCTCTGTTGTGAAGGATGTTTCAAGTCCTGTGCTGCTTAAAGTTAGTGCTCGGCCATGCCTGGTTTGTGTTGATTTTCCTCTGTGTGCAAACCCTTTGTCCTTGGGTGCCAGACCCATGTGAGCAGATCGTGTGCTTGCCTAATTAAAGTGAAACCTCTTTTTGTTTTTACTTTCTAATCTTCTAGTTATCATTTGGAGTGTGTTTTAGCTTCATTAGATAAACAACTGTTGGGAGGAAGTGTGATTTTTGGTTTCCTTTGGAAAGCCCCCAACAACCTTTGTGTTTTTGTCCTTTCAATGGCTCAACTCTGGGAACGTTGTGTGTGTTGTAGCTGGGTTTAATTTCTCCGCTGCCTTTAAGGGCTCTGTTTAGGGGTCTGTGTTTGGCTTAGTTACTCTGATTTCTTTTATATTTGAAGGGGAGAAACTGCAGTTTGTTGCCTACATGCTATGAGTGGCCTAGATGAGGAATCCTACTTGTGCAGTGCCTCTTTCACAGATTTCAAACACACAAACTAGTCCTTGGTAATGGAGATGAGTGGTAGCTTCCCCTTGCAGGCTGCCTGCAGAGTAGATTTAGGCTGCTGTAAATTCACCCAACAGCTTGCACTGAGCCTTTAAATGACAACTAAGGTATAAAAGTGTGGGTGGGAAGGATGGAAAAAAAACAACCCTATTTCTCTCAGATTGTCTGCATGCATGTTACCAGGTCCTGCTTATATTTTTGCCACTACTGCCTTTCTTTTTTCCTGGGAAGCCTGCACAATCCATTGCTGCTGGTTTTTAAGGTCAGTATAATAACGTATAACTCTCAGCAATGCCACAGCAATTTTGGTAGGAAATTAATTACAGGACCTTGAAAAGTGTATCCCTGCTGCAGTCTGTGCTGCAGTTGCTGGCCCATCCTCAGCCAAAGCTGTAGCCTTCTCCCTGTCTTTTTTGGGTGGTGACAGAGGAATTGCTACCTCTGTTATTTCAGTATTGCCACCTTGTGATGATTTTAACACCAGTGAATACTCTGTCTGCTGTGTGAACCTCAAATGCTGTGTTTTAAACAATTTATTCTCCCTTACAGCAACACTGCTTTCCATCTAACCATACCCAGCACAGACCTCTGGCTGGCAGACTTCACCAGACTGGACATGGCCATGGTGTGTACCTTCAGCTCCTACCCCCTGGAGATGAAACTCAAGACCCTCCTGAGGTAAGGGATGGCTTAAGACTCTTGCCCTCTGTTGGCTATCCCTGCGCTCCAGCAGAAACCATGGCAGGTATTCCCTGGACTGAAGGAGTCTCCAATGAGACAGCTGCCAATGCCAGTTCAGAATTCCATGTGGAAGCAAACTTCCAGTATTCCTTGTTTACTGTCATCTACAGCATCATCTTTGTGCTGGGACTGATAGAAAATGTCTTGGCTCTGTACCTGCTGTCCTGCAGAGTAGAGCACACTTCCCACTCCTACGTGTACATGATTAATCTAGCTCTGGTAGACACCTTGTTTGTTTGTGTGCTGCCCTTTAAAATTCATTACCACCTCAACGAGAACAACTGGATCTTTGGTGACATGGCTTGTAGGGTAACTGGGACTGTGTACTATGTCAACATCTACCTCAGCATTGTCTTCTTCACCTGCATTTGTGCTGATCACTACCTTGCAGTGTTGCACCCCTTCACCTACATCCAGATCAAAGCCATCCATTATGTGGTGCTGGTCATAGGCCTTTGGGTGGTCACTCTAAGTGTCATAGTTCCACTCATCCTTGGTGGTCCCCTCCACAGCAGCAGTGTGAGGAACACAACAGCATGTTTTGAGACTTTCCCTACGAGCAGCTGGACTCAGCACATGGCACCTTACAACATCCTGCCCTTAGTTTTTGGGTTTGTGATCCCATTTTCCATCATTCTGATTCTCTACCCTCTCATTGCTAAGAGGATCTCCCAGATCAGACGCAGCATTCGCAAGAGGAAGGCCCTGACCACCATCTACACCATCTTGCTCATTTGTACTTTGTGCTTTCTCCCATATCACCTCACCCACTTGCTCCACTTTGTGATGAGGGTCCAGGATATCAAGAACAAGTCACTTGGGAGCCTGATCTACAGAATTCGAAGGGTCACCTTAGCCCTGGTGAGTTTGAGCTGTTGCCTTAACCCACTCTTGTACTACTTCACTTCCTCCAGCAAGCAGTGGTACTTCAACTTCAAGCTCAGATTCAGGTCTCAAAGGGTGTACACCATCTGTGACCAGCAACTCGGGGAGTCCTCCTATGTTTATAAGCTGCATCAGAGACATGGAAATAAAAAGCACAGAGATGGACTCAATGGATCTGCTTAAAGTGAGTACAGTACTCAGCTTTTGGATTGTTTCTTCTTGAGCTGTGAACTCCACTGTTCTCTCATGCAGGTGTTGTTGCATCAAGGTCACACTGGAGGGAAGTCTCTCTATTTTTTTGCTATATATTTTTCTTAGTTGACAAGCTCCATGGCGAGCTGTGTTCTCTGACAGCCCTCAGCAGCACGTGGTGAAAGCTCCTTGTTTCACTCAGCACCGATGAGGTTTTGAGGGAAAGGAAGTGTGGGAGGGAGGAACTGCTGAATGTGTTCTACCTTCATTGCGTAAGCAGCTCAGAACTGCCTCCTCAGGACTCTTTAAAAGCAGGCTATAACGGGACAGGCTGTAACTAAGTCCTTTACTAAAACAAACCAGAAAAACACACTGAGAATGTAAACAAAATTAAAATCTCTGAACCATGGTGTGGCTGCTCTGTTGCTCACGACGTGCTCTGGGGCAGGCCTTTCTTGAGAAGCGACGTCAGGTAACTGCCCAGCTCCTCATCCTAGGGAGGATAAGCAGAACATGGCTTTCATCCTGTTCTCTTTGACTTTTCCATTTGGAGCAACTCTGGTACCCAGTGCAGTGGTCACAGAGAAAACCAACTCAGCTTCTGTAAAGTGATTTGTGCTAAATCTAAAATGGTGAAGGAAGTGGCAGTGATCACCTCATCAAACCACTTCAAGAGCAGAGTGATAGCGCCCCACCCTTATGATTGCAACCCACATCTAGGATGGTTGTGGACTGCAAGGAGTGAAGATCAGAGTTGTTGTGAAGTATTCAAGTATTCCTACCTGGTATGTCCAGGACACGAGCAGAACTTTGGTCCCTTGATCCTCGGAGTGTGCTGTGGCTTGGATAAGAATGGACTCTACTGTTATAGAGCCATCGGGGAGATGCTGCACAGAGTAATCTTTCAGGACACTGGTAAGAGAGAAGAGAAGTGATTTATTTTGGATGGGCCATGCATGCCAGCTGGAGGGTGGGTCACCCCCTGTATCCCCAAATCCCCCCCACCAGCGTGCTGTCACGGCTGTGTCCAGCAAAGCAAGAGGAACAAAGGTTTCAGGAGGACTGCTCGAGCTTGGCAAAGACCCCAAGCTTGTGGGGACTGAAGTCCAGAGCAGCTGTGTCTTCTGGGCTGCAGAGAACTTTCTTTTAACTCTCTGGGGCTGGACTGCGTGGCCAGAAAGGAGGGGGCACTTGTACTACCTATGTTAACAAGGGCAAGATTAAGTCCAGCCCTGGGGGAAAGAAACCAGACAGCTCAAGGCTGGGCTTACCCTTTGAGGTGGTTGTAGACCCGAAGCACCGTCTCGTGTTCCTTCCGCGGATCCTGGATGTGAACACGGCAGGTGAAGCGCAGCTGATGTTCTGCAAGGCCCAGCTCCTTCAGAGCTTGCTCGGGAGAAACCAGACGGAAGCTCTGCAGAGGCAACGTACAAATCCATGGTAAGTTCTTCTCTGTGCATTCTGAAGTTTCATTCCTCCTCTGGTCTGTCTCCTGTGACTTCATCTGTGAGCACTCATAAGCCTGACCAGGAAAAACTCCACCACCACAGCACCCTGCTCCTGCATCACAAGCTCCTAACTCCAAAGCTGTGGGACTAGTGGAGACTGTGAGCCAGGACAGCTGGCACGCTGGGGCCTGTCTGACGGATGAACCTGGTTAATCCTGGTCTGGTGTTATGGGCTCCCTCCCACAAACCAGCACTGCTGAGCTCTATCTTAGCTCCTTGAAGCTTTATCTTAGCTCCTTACTCACCAGAGCTCACCCGTGACTGACACCAGCACACTCTGACAGAGGACACAAGACAAACATCAGAACTGTTTTTACTTACATTATCCTTCATAATTAACGTGCCATGCATCAGCTTTGGCTTCTTGACATCTGGTAGGAGACCTAAAAGAAGGCCAAAGACAATACAGTTAGTGATGCTGTGCTAGCAAAAGTGCATGTGGGCTTTGTCACGTGTGTAAATTTGTTTTTAAACAATAATTATTGACTATACATTCCCAGCACAGCAGCTGCTTCCTTTCAGAAGAAGCCCTCTACAAATGGCCCCACACCACTGTTCCCACCTACTACAGGTACTACACAACACAGCAGCAGGGCCCAAAGGATTAAATTCTTGGTTGAAAATGCATCACCTATTGCTGTTTCTCTCTTCAGAAGCCCCAGGGAGATGTCCACGGGGATGCTGGGGTTGGTGAGGATGGTTGTGGTCTCCCCATTTGCAGGCATGTAACAGCTGACATCTGCAATGAAACACCTGGGGTCAGGGCTGCTGCAGCACTTGAATGAGACAGAAACTCGGGAAGTGCTGGACAATACAAACTTAGTAAGGTGTGACAAATAGAAGGGTTAACACGTTAACTAAGATATGTTACAGGTATTCATTTCTTGCAGGTGACTGGTCCTGTACGTTACTTTATGCCTCTGTGCTGAGGCCCAGTGGATTAACTACGTGACCTTTGATGTCCATCTCTTCACAACCAGTCCCTGCCCAGTACCAACGCCGTACGTACGAAATTCCTGTTCTATTTTCTGCTTCAGAAACTCCATCTTCTTTGCTTCACCATGGACCAGGAGAACGTTCCGTGGCTCAGCCTGGCGGATCAGCTGCATGATCCCCTTGGCGTCGGCATGGGCACTGAAGGACATGTACTCCACCTGCATCTTCACCTCCAGCTGTGGGGAGCAGAAAGCACAGGCCTGAGCACCACCTCCAGTTACAAAGAGCTTCCCTCAGAGGATCCTCCCTCTTGCAAAGAACACTTACGATTTGTCTTCCTTCCATTTCCAGCTTGCGCTGCCCGCTCAGGATCTTGTGGCCCACAGTCCCCTGCACGCAGTAGCCAGGCATGATGACCTGGGAAAGAAACCAGAAACATCTCCCAAAGTGCACAGGGACTGCGTGTAGCACAGCTGCTGGGACAGAAAAACAGTCACAGATGGACATTTGTGTTCTTCCCACCTCACACACCACTGTCCATCGTGGGGAAGCTGCTTGCTTTGTTCTGCAGCTCGTGAACACCCAACTCCAGAGCACACACAAGAACTGCCAAAGTCTACACACCACTAAATAAGAATTAATGCTAATTACTAGCACCTTATCAGCTTCAAATTAACAAAAACACTTTCAAAAACCTCCCATAACCTCCTGTGTGAGCAGTGTCCCTCCTCTGCTCATGCTGTCACAGCACAGGACTCATCTCATTGCACCCCAGAGCTCAGGAGCAGCTTTCCTGCAGCCCAGGTCCTGGTGGCCATGTCCTGCCCCTATCACACTCACACAAACAGTTTCTTACCATGTTCTTCTCATTCCCTGCCCACTTCCTGAAGATCTGAAGGGACTGTCCTGCGTGAAGCATCCCAGGGGTTGCAAACACAACCTAGAATTCAGATTTGTACCAAGAATCACCACAGAGAACAGGGGTTTCCCACTACTTACAATAAACAAATGGCCTAAAACTGGAGCACACATCAATCACATCACACCTCTAATGGGGATTTTTGCCATTTTATTTTCCCACCCTCTCCATTTCTAAGTCAAACTGCTGTTTCAGGACATTCTGGTCACCACCATAGCATCTAATAAAAACTTTGAACAGTTTTACAATGGTCCTGTCATGCTTGACAGATTCCTCTTTCACCTGCTGCCTAAAAAAAACAAAAACCAAATTGGCACCAAGAGATTGTGCCATAAAGGATCTGTCTCCTGATTTCAGTCAAAATGTAAAAATTAAGGTTTGAATCAGACTCAGAGGGTTTAGCTGGGATGCAGAGAGTGATGGGTGGAGGCTGCTCTGTTTCCACACACTGCACATCTTCTCCATCATCTCACTACCCCCACTTACCATCGGCCCCGGGTTGTCTGCGAAGGCCCGATCAAACGCCTTGATGTGTTTGAACTCAAACATGTTCCTCTGCACAAACGTCTTCCGAATTTTCTGATTAGTCCAAGTGATGAAGAGCTTGTAGTAGTGATTGGCCTTCTCCGTCAGTCCCGTGGAGAAATAAATCGGAGCCTTCAAGTTCATTCTTTCCCTGTAGAAAGAGGCATTCCAGAGACCAGTGAGGGCCAAGCAAGGATCCTGATAGAGCTTCCAAAGATTTTCCGTGCACGCTCCACTCTCTCTGAGCTATAAATCAGTATTAGGGCAATGCTACAGCACTACACATTCAGTTACTACAAGGTTACTACATTACAGACAAATTCCTTCCACTACAAACGTTAATCATTCTGCTATAATTAAAAGCAGTATGGTTTGGTGTTACCAAAAACATTTCCACACCATACTTAGATGTAGGTTTAATACTTGCTCACCCCTCCATCCCCTCCCAGAACAGCTTTACAATCCCATTCTTTAAGGATGGTTGATCCTGAGTGTTCAGGGGGGAGTGGAGAATGACTCCAGACAAGCAAATGGTTTAAGGAACACTGGGAAATGCCCGGAAAGAAGCAATTCCACACCCGCCAGCATGGGCCAGAATGCAGAGGGGCACCCATGAGAATACCTGCACTGAGCAGATGTGAATCACAGAGCCTGCCCAGAGCAGGGCAAGGGGAGGACAGAAAGGGGGCAGGTGGGACACACATGGATGAGACCACACTCACCAGAAGGTTTCCAATAAAATGCAGAGTTCCTGGGCACGTCCAAGGGCAAAAACTGGGATAAGAACCTGCAAGGGAGGTAGGATTTACAGTCAGTGAGACCCACACAGCACTGCCGTGCTCCTGGTTCCTAATGAGTCCCTTGGTTCCCTCTCACTTTCCAATACCCCATCCCTTCCTTCCCACAGGAATGTGTCCCTCTGCCCTTCTGAGATCACAGGTGACAGATACCATAACTTTTAACCAAAATTCCACTCAAGTTTTACACATAGAATCGACACCCAGACTGACTTTCCATTTAATTAAATTAGCCAAGTCCTAGGAACCTACAACCAGATCCTCAGTGACAGTGGAATCAGTGAAACCTCCCCCTGTTCCAGATTTCCACTGCCAGCTCTGTTTTCTGAGGGGCTGAATTACTATTAAATTATGAATTACACAGCACTACAGAGCCCACGGGAGCTTCACAGAGGGAAAACCACATCCCTTTGGTTATCAAAACACCACACCTTCCCTCCTCTCTCTACAGTCTCGTGAACTTTCTTCAAGAAGTCCCTTTCTCTGCAGCGTTTGGAATCTCTGATAGTTGTGGCGTAGGTGGATTCAGTGATTAATAAATCCGGGCGACACTTATCAATCCAGGCAGCACTAAAACAAAGGGATTTAAAAACAAAACACAACCAAATTAAGAGATGGTACCTGGCATTCCTGATCTGCAGGTCTCAAAGATGGGTGGAGGCATTTACTGTCTCCATCTGCAGACAGAAGAGGTACACAGACACGCATGGGCTTGCCCAAAGTCACCTTGGCACTCTGTGGCAGCAGCAGGACCCCTCTCCTGCTTTATTTAAATTAATCCAGCTCAGAATAGAGACTACAGATGTTAAAAAGCAATTCTTCTCCACTCTACTGCCTGATTTAAATGCAGTAAAATATTCTATATAGCATGAATATTATAAATCATATATGCCAGTAAAAATTAAAGCATGTGACTGGTGCTCTCTTAGGAAGTAAACACATTTAGAAGATACCATGACAATAAAACATTTCAAGCATCTGAGTCCAATTATTGCACAGCCTTAAAAACAGATTAATACACAGAAGATTACATTAAGGTCTGGAAGAATCGATGTGAATCTGTTCATTCTCATAATTCAAAACTCCATTAACCTTTCCAGCAAAGCCATCATTAAATGATCCGGCCTCCTATCACCAGGTCAATGCTGATGAGTCTCTAGCATTAAGAGAAGCTGTGCTAAACCCTTCCTGTCAGAAATACACACAATTCATAGAAACTGGGCTTCCTACTCACCCTAAATGTCTGTCTGGCGTCATGTTATAGTCACCCTGAGGGAAGAGCAGAAATCCATTAGTATCCTCGAGGTAACGGGACAGGCAGTTGGAAGGAGATGAGCACACCTATAAATCTTGCTGAGCATACTCACAGTGTACACAACTGACTCACATCCAACCTTGATCTGGAACATGGCTGCTCCCAGCACATGGCCTGCGTAGTACGCCTTGATCTCCAGCTCCTCGTCCACCTGCATGGACATGCAAGCACTGAGTTAGTGCTCATCTGTTCAAGAGCTGAACTTGGCTCTGCCTTCTGCAGCAAGCCAGGTGATCCCACCCACGAGCACGCAGCAAGGCTCAGTACCTGAACTGTCTGGTGAAGGTGCACAGCCACGACTTTCTTCATGCAGTCTTTGATCATTTGGGAAGTGAAGAAGTTGATTTCCCCTTTCTTGTCAACTGTTATCTTCCTGTAGTCCTCCAGGAGGATGGGACAGATGGCCTTGGTGGGATGCGTCATGTAAATGGGCCCATCGTAACCCACCATTTCACTGAAGTATGGGAGAGCTCCACAATGGTCCAAGTGGAAGTGGCTGCAACAAGACACAAAGGATAGAGGAGATGCTGCACAGCGATTCGGCTTGGCTGGTTCTCAGATCTTGCTTCATTTAAAGCACTGCACGACACAGAGGAACTCAACAAAATGTGTACGATGGACCTGCTGTGTGCTCGGGTTGCTGGGGGCAGCAGGCAGAGCTGACCCCTTTGAGCTGGGACAAGGACAGAGCCTCCTCACCTGATGATCACACAGTCGAGGAAGTCGGTGAGCCTCCCGTTCTGGGTGATGTACGAGAAGTCAGGGAAGCGTCTCTGCAAGGACACAAACCAACAGGGCACCCATCAGGAAAGCCAGTTACACCACCTTATGGACCCAACAACACCATCTGTGTGCAGAGAGAGTCAAGAGGGGGAAGGACAGGAGGGCTGCTGGAGGGCAGACAAGGGAAACAGACCTTGCAAATAAATAAATCACAGTCAAATTTATCTCCAAAGGACACGAGGGGAGTGATGCATTGTAGGACACCCGCAGAAAGCCTCAAATCCTCTTCTGTAATGGTGGACCTTCACTGTGTCACGCTGCTTCCTACCATACTGAGTATTTCTGTTGTTACTCCTTTCCTACTAGCAGCAGGTGACCACACCAGACTGCTTTCCCAGCTCTCTCTCTCTCTCTCTGAAGCACCAAAGATGTGTGGTGTGGATCCCATGAATGATGAACTGCCCAAGCCAAGTGTCACACCCAGAGCAGTCCAGCTGAGGACAGGCTTGATGCTTTAGAGCACAGAAGATCCCTGCCCGTGTGAAATGCAGAGACCAAAACCACCAGGAGTGGAGCATTCCCAGCTTGTTTAGTATTTTTCAGGAGGCCACAAGCCAGGGAAAGGATGGCTGGATGGTGGCACTGCACAGACCAGGAATACTCAAGGGACTGTGCCTCTGGGGCAGGAAGGTAAGAGTTTGAAGAAGCAACAGTGGTTCCTACAGCAGTAGACACACGTGCCCACTAACACACACCCAGCTAACATCATCCCTGTGGCACCTAAGAGGAGTCAGGCAATGTTCAATGCAAGGGAATGGAGCAGAACCACACAGCAGGAGCCCTGCTGGGAAAAGCCAGGCAGATGCACCTCGAGAGCATCCCTAGACAACTCCCAGGCTCCTTGGCCATACTCACGTCGTCGTTGTAGCCCATGTGCATCCCGCAGTCCAGCATGACGTTCTTCCCAGCAATGGACACCAGGATGCAGCTGCGCCCCACATCCTGGCCAGCTCCTGGGGCAAGCAGGAGAATGACAAGTGAGACAACCCTAGGGATATTGACTGTCACTTCAAAGCAGAAGCATTTCAAGGCCTGCACAAGCTTCCCAGCCCTCTTCACTGCAGGAAAGGACAACACCCTTTCTTGCAAGAATGCAGAGCAAACGTGAACTGATTTCCCCATCCCCTGAGCTGACGAGGGGGCCCTGATGACAGCACTCTCCTGTGGAAAGGATCAGTGTGGAACTCTAGGCATGGCCTCAAGTTCCGTCAGGGGAAGTTTAGGTTGGATATTAGGAAGAAGTTCTTTACTGGGAGGGTGGTTGGGCACTGGAATGGGCTGCCCAGGGAGGTGGTGGAGTCACCGTCCCTGGGGGTGTTCAAAAAACGGGTTGATGAGGCACTTGAGGCCATGGTCTGATGGTCTAATGGACAGGAATATGATGGGATAAAGGTTGGACTTGATATCCCTGGAGGTCCCTTCCAACCAGAATGATTCTATGATTCTATGATTTTACCTCCCAGAGAAAGCACAGAACCTCACCAGGCTCTAGCTCAGTCCATTCTGAGCCAGAAAACCATCTACGAGGACAAAGCAGTTCTGCTCAGCACCTCCCCTGCCCTCCCAGCACACAAATCCAGCACAACAGCTGCTGTGCAGCCCACGGAAAAACATCAGGAATTGGTTCCTGTGGACTGTGGGCACTGTTAGCTGATTATTTGTGCTGTACAAACCCACAATGCCTTTACCTGTAGGTATTAATGCATCCTGTAACCAAACCCGAGCTGTCAGACTGCTTGGGTCTTGCTGGGAAGCCCAGAGGGCACTGCCACCCCAGCCAGGACCCGGTTTGGATGCTGTGTGGCCACCACGCAGGCTCCAGCCTCCCCCCACAGCGGTGTCAAATCACTCCGAATTCCAACCTCCAAACCCGCTCCTATTTCAGGGCGGTTTTACCCTGGACTTACCCAAGGGGGTGACTTTTATCTCGGGCATTTTCACAGCAGATCCCAGGCTGTGCAGTCCGATACCGCAGGGACAGGCTACCGGGGCCGGCGGGACGGGGGTTCTGCCGGGGTTCCTGCCGCCATTCCGGGTGTTTTCCAGGTGTTTTCCAGCTGCGGGGTCGGGTCGAGGCTCAGCTTCTCCCTGGAGAGCAAACGGGGTCAGGCCCAGGCGGGGGGAGCGGACGCTGAGGGCTGGGGCCTACCCTGGGGCCTACCCTGGGGCCTACCCTGGGCCCACCCTGGGGCCTACCCTGGGGCCTACCCTGGGCCCACCCTGGGGCCTACCCTGGGCCTACCGCGGCCTTGCTGTGCCCCTCAGGGGGATCCCCCGGTCCCCGGCCCTAGCCCCGGTCCCCAGCCCCGGGACACA
>VZRW01011495.1:0-67858 GCA_013398125.1 Aegotheles bennettii | reverse complement strand
GGTAACGCCGCCGCCCCCCTCCCCGCAGGTTCCTGCACAGCCTGGGCGCCGTCTTCGCCTTCATCTCCAGGGACGCGGTGGCCAAGGTGGAGCTGATGGAGCGGCTGTGCGGCTCGCAGCGGGAGCGGTACGAGTCGCTGCAGGCCATGGTGCGCTACGAGCTGGACACCGGGCTGGTGCGGCGCCCCGAGAGCCCGGGGGGGCTCCCCGAGTCCGGCTGCCGAACCGTCCTGCGCCTGCACCGCGCCCTGCGCTGGCTCCAGCTCTTCCTGGAGGGGCTGAGGACCGGCCGGGAGGACTCCAGCACCTCGGCCATCTGCAGGGACTCCTACAACGCCTCCCTGGCCGCCCATCACCCCTGGGTGGTGCGCAAGGCGGCCACCGTGGCTTTCTGCTCGCTGCCGCCCCGAGACGCCTTCCTGGCCATCATGAACGTGGGCTCGCCCGAGGAGGCCGTGGCCATGCTGGGAGAGGCTTTGCCCCACATCTCCAACGTCTACAACATCACCCAGGAGCTCTACGCCCAGCACCAGCTGCTCGACCTCCCCTGACGGAATGATTCGGATGAACCGGGTGGAAACCGGGTGTTTTCAGAGGCACAAGTGTCCAGTTCTCTGTCTGTGGGTGCTCTCTCCTTCCCCAGCACAGAGCTGACAAGCTGGCAGAGCTATTCTGGATGCCTCACTTTATAAAGCACCATTTTTTTTTAGTATATCTGTATATTTATGTGCATAGAGCCTTGGTGCTACAGTAAGGAATTCTGTTAGCCTGCTTAAGGGATCCCTTTTCCCTGCCTGGATTCACACTCCACTCTCCAGCCAGTCTGGGAGGAGGGAGTTTCAGTTTCTTTTTTAAGCCGAAGTCTGTAACTTCAGCTTCTGTGTGCTCACAGCTCTGCTCAGGACCACCCCGTGCAGTGTCTGAACACATTTACAAGTGAGCTCACTTGGCCACTTCAGTTCACAAGCTGATCCCTTGAGTTGATCCAGGGGGGGTTCTGCCCTCTGTAGCCTTGAAAATACACTCCTAAGTCTGAAGGAAGCTCTTTCCTATGCTGCCAGCCCTGTGTCCCCTAGAATTAAAGAAGGAACTGGTGGGATATGTCATGACTGTAAGGGAAGGTTCTCTGTGCATGGATCCATGGAGCAGGACCTTCCTTCTCTGTAGCTTCCCCACCCGTTAATCTGTGCTCTGTCCTGGGATGTGGGGCAGTTTCTGGATGCAGGCTGTACCTCGTCTGTTTCCCAGCCATGCTTCTAAATCATGTTCTCATCATTTTTTTAATGAATGTGTCAAATGCCTACAAAAATCACTGCTGTGTCTGGGGGGGGAAGTCTGAACTTGTACTGGAAGTCACTGCGCTGTGAGGCTCAAGGAAATCACTGTCTATAGTAGCCACTGTGCAAATCACTGTCTGTAGTAGCCACTGTGTACACACACACACCATTTCCTACAGCATGCACGGCTGCTCTTCACACATAGAAAAATATCCTGGCCAGTATAAGCAGTTTTTGTGATACAGCATAAATCTATAAGCCAATAAAATGCAGTAAATTGAACTTCCCAATTCAGAGCTATCCTGTTTTCTAAAATTCAAGCCCAACAGAGAAAATGCAAACCATGACACAACCTAAGTTCCTATGCTATGGAACCAAAGCTTTTAAACTGAAGTTAACAGCATAGCTCAACAACTTACAAGTAGCAGTAGAGCTGAGTAGTGGCTCACCAGCCTCACAACCCAGGGGTGGCTGCTCCAGACAAGTTCTCGCCATGCACTGAGGAAGATTCGGTTATCTCCAGGATGAGGTGACCTTGAATTAAAAGAAATCATGAAAATTACTGCTGCGTCTGTCTCTTTATCAGTACCCTTTAGTTCAGGCAACTCAACATAGTATTTTGAACTTGATTTAAAAATAAACTGTTTGGCATTCCTTCAGCGCAGGCTGCTTTTAAGTGGATGCTTGGATCAGAGACAGCCAGGGAGAACTTCAGGAAACAGCAGGAAGCAGTGCTGGTGAGCGAGGACATTTCTTCCTCCAGATCCCCTGTATGGGTAGTGGCTGTATTATGGTACCAGGCACCCTACTGCTGGTTGGACTCCACTCCTATTAAAGCATGTTCCCCTTGGAGGTGCTTCTAGATGAGCAACCTGCACAGATCCAGACTGCTCCCAGTCACAGATCCAGTTGTCTGTGAAAAGTGTCAACAGGGGCAGTTCCTACAAACACATTCCAATAAAGATGTGGTTTGTTTGGTTGGGGCAAAGGGGAGTTGATGCCAAAGACACGTCCAGACTAGGGTGGGACACCCATGTTACCACCTACCCTACCTAAGTCCACCTTCCAGAGCTGTGACTGAACTCAGCAAGTCACTGCTTGAGCAAAGGCTGCTCACTGAGCATGGGAAACCAGGGTGAGGGCAGTGGTTTGCAAGCAGGGACACTCCCAGGGTATTGCTGGTATTTGACTATTGCCCACTGAGCAGAGCTCCACATCTACTGCATTTGGCTAAACAAATTCTTCTCCATTATTTTCATCTCCAAGTCCTATTTAAAGAGGCTTCCCAGGCACTGACCAGGCTGGATCCCCTGCCCCATCCCCTCTCCCACATTCACTCGGGAGATTTCTTTGAAACCTTTTCCCCAAAGGAGAGCAGTGATGGTCCCTGCCCTGCTGCTGTGCTTGGGCTTTGGCTGGGCAGCAGCCCCCAGGCCCACGTGTCTGTCAGCTCAGTTTAAAAGGCCTGGTGATTATGTCATGGGAGGCTTGTTCCCTTTTGGAATGGACACCATAAACCTGACGGCACGAACCGAGCCCACGTTAATTGTGTGTGAAAGGTAAGAGCAACATTGGCTTCCTGGGGACTTGTTGGGTTTGGTCACTTGGGCTGGGAAGAGAAAGGAAAAGAAAGTCCTTCCAGTAGCAACTGGTGGTCTCATGGGTGAACGTGAAAGCTCCTTGTGAGGAGAATAAAGTGACATGCCAGTGCCTCACCTGCTTCTTTGGCAGCAGCAAAGCATGGTCCAAAATCTTCCCATGAGGCAAGGAAAAGCTGATCACTGACACACCATGTAACTCCCCATCCCCTCACTCCAGGTTATTTGTAGATGGGCTCATATGGGCTCTCGGGATGAAGTTTGCTATCGATGAGATCAACAACTCCAGCTCACTCCTCCCTGGAGTCCAGCTGGGCTATGACATGTACGACACCTGCTTTGAGCCAGCGGTGGCCCTGCAGCCCAGCCTGTTCTTCCTGACCCAGAATGGCACCACGGGCATTGGTGTGCTCTGCAACTACTCCGAGTACCAACCTCGTGTGATCGCCGTCATTGGGCCGTCCAAGCCCAGCGTCTGCCTGGTGACAGCCAAACTGTTCAGCAGCTTCCTGATCCCGCAGGTAAAGGAACTCTCTGGAGAAGCAGGAGTTCTTTTTGATGGAGGAAGGGTCTGGATCAACAACACTGTCTATGCTCCAGGTCTTTGAACCAGGACTGTTCAAGTGCAGAGTTCAGTCTTTCCCATAGAAAGTAGCTAATTATCATTGTCATTAGTGATAAGGGCTGGTGCTGTGATGAGGGACACAAATGGTAGTGAGAGAGCCATGTAGGACAGTGCTACCACAGGCAAGTAACGTGGGCAGTTCATGGTTCTCCTGGTAAATGTAGCCATGATGGGCCCATCCCCTTAGATGAGTTCTTCCTTCCCACTACCCTGACCCAGCATTTTTGAACATCCAGTGCACCGAGACCAAGCAGAGAAGGTGGAGAGTGATCTGGACTGTGAACACATCCCTCAGCTCGACTCCCTGCCTCGCTTTCTCTCTTTGCAGGTCAGCTATGCAGCCAGCAGTGAGAAGCTCAGCAACACGGGGCTGTACCCAACCTTCTACCGCACCATGCCCAGCGATAAGCACTTGGTGGAAGCTGTGGTCCTGCTGCTGAAGGACTTTGAATGGAACTGGATTGCCACCATTGGAAGTGATGATGAATATGGCCGAGGAGCCCAGGAGCTCTTTGTGAGCACAGCTGGAAACAACAGCATCTGCATTGCATACGAGGGGCTAATCCCTACAGACTTTGCAGACCCCAAAGCCAAAACCCAGCTGGAGCATACCATTACATTGATCAACGAGACCAAAGTCAATGTCATTGTCCTTTTTGCCTTCAGTCAGCAAGCTCAGGCCCTGCTGGAACACAGCATCAGGATGGGACTGAGTGAGAAAATCTGGATTGGCACCGAAACCTGGGTGTTGTCCGAGATGATCACCTCCATCCCAAATATTCAGAGCCTTGGGACAGTCCTAGGCTTTATTATGAAAGCAGGCAGAGTCCCTGGCTTCCAGAAATACGTTGCTGACCTCTTTACCTCTGTTCAGCAGGATGAATTTTGCCAGGAGTCTAGAGAACTCGGCCGCCTGATGGACTCCGACGTGCTGGACACGCACTGCAAGCAGTGTGACCACATCTCCCTGCACAACATCTCCTCCACGCTGAGCCACCTGCAGATACAGCCAGTGTACACCGCGGTCTACAGCGTGGCCCACGCACTGCACCGAGCACTGGGGTGCACCCAGCGAGCCTGTCCCAACCCACCCATCAGAACCTGGCAGGTGAGTGAAGGTCGGGGGGGGACAAACAGCAATTTTTCATCTGATTTGTGAAGCTCCAGACAGGGAGGGAGCCAACATTGCGCTGCACTCTGGCCCTGGTAGCAGCCTCAGGCAGGGCCCTCCACCAGCACACTGCACCTTCTCTGCCACTGCCTGGGACTGCATTGTCCCCCTCTCCAGGGCTACCTTCTGGCTCCCACTAATTGGGCTGGAGCAGCCAGAAGGCCAATAGCTGAAACCTCAGCCCACCTAAGGGCTGTCCTCCAAGTGAGAACATCAACTGTACCAGTATTTAGCTGTCAATTTTCATTTTCTCCTCAGCTGCTGCACTTCATGAACACCCTCCCGTTCACAGTGAACGGCCAAAGTTTCAGGTTTGATGAATCCCATGGCATCAACATTGGCTACAAGCTCATATCCTGGTCCTGGGAGAACGGCACCCTCACGTATCTGCCCGTTGGCGACTATGAAGGGTCCTTGTACATCAACAAGTCCCAGATTCAGTTTCACACTGCAGATCAAGAGGTAAAAGACAGTGGGCAAAAGCAAAAGCCATCACAAAATGAAGTAAAATTTTTTGCCACTGTTCAGGGCTGTTCACAGGGAGCTCTTAGCCTGCATCCTGCTCCTACAAGACTTCCGTGGGACCCAATTCCTGCTCCCCTGCAAACACACAATCCATCTCCATTGTGCAAAACTGGAGTAAGGGATTCCTGGCACTGCTGAAGGCTCAGCCATGGGCTGGATCCCACCACAGCCAATTTCTTCTCATTTATTTGGTGATACGGTTGCTTCTCCTGAAAGTGCCTGGCTGACATTGCCTCTTCCTTTTGTCCAGGAGCCTACATCCGAGTGCTTCAGACACTGTGAACCAGGACAATTCAGACAGATAAAAGGGTTCCACCTCTGCTGCTATGACTGCACAGATTGTCCACAAAACACCTTCTGGAGCATTAAAGGTGAGGTCTGAGAAATTCACCAGCTCTAACTGTGTCATGTCTGTCTACTGGTTGAGGTCACACAGGTTCACAGCTCTGGTGAAGACCAGTTGTGAGCTCTTCCAGGGCAGAGGATTTGCCTCCCTGCTGTTCTGCTGTGCGTTGCTCAGTCTTGCTCTACAGATCTTCTGTGGTGGCCCTTCCTCTGTTGATCCCAAAGAGAATGCTAAGGACAATGTGTATGTTTTATCTCAAGAGGCAGGAGAGAGGGGTACGATGAAACTCTGGGGTCAGAGGTAGAAGAGAGGCATACAATGAAATTCTTGGATCTTTTGGAAGCTGGTGATCCTTCCTGGGGAAGGGATGCCAAGAAATACGTGGATTCTTTTGGGGGGAGGGTGGAGAAGTAGAGGGGGAAACAAAGAGAGATTGAACAAACTTTGGATTCTGTGATTCTGGAGATCCAACACACTTAGGAAGGGGGAAAAGTAAGCAAGGCAGTGCCCAACCCAGGTACCCAATTCCTGACTGTGACTCTTCCTCAAGGACTGCCTGCAGTAGGGTAGCAGCACTCCACTGCAAAGTGGTCACCAACTTCTCACTGCTGCTTTGCAGACAGCTCCACCTGCACTCCCTGCCTAGAGCATCAGTGGGCCCCTGTCCAGAGCACGCAGTGCTATGACCGCAGTGAGAGATACCTCTTCTGGAATGAGCCACTCACCATCACCCTGCTAATCCTGATGTCCATCACCATATCCCTCATTTGTTTGACAGCAGTGCTCTTTTTTAAGAACCTTGAGACTCCCCTTGTGCAGGCTTCCGGGGGCAACCTGAACCTCTTTGCCTTGCTCACACTCGTGCTGCTGTGTCTCAGCTCCTGTCTCTACATAGGGAAGCCCAGCAACAACCTTTGTATGATCCAGCAGATTGTCTATGCCCTGTGCCTCAACGGTTGTTTCTCCACCTTCTTCATCAAGTCCCTTGAGATCAGCCTGGTGACCGAGTTCCCTGGCTGTGCCCCCACCTTCTTGCCCTGGGTGACTCAGAGGAGGGCCTGGCTCCTCGTTGCCTTGTGCCTCCTCACCGAGTCCTTGTTCTGCTTCTGCTACCTCCACCTGGGCCCTGACTACCTGATGGCTGATCACAAGTCTCTGCCCACTGAAGTTCTGCTTGTGTGCAACACCAAGTCCTGGCCTGCCTTTACCCTGATGCATGGCTACAATGGCTGCTTGGCCTTCATCTGCCTCCTCTGCACGTTCATGGTGCAGACCTCCAGCAAGAAGTACAACATTGCCAGGGGGATCACGTTTGCCATCCTCATCTATTTCATCATCTGGATCTTCTTCATTATTTTTTTTGCCACGCTGAGGACAGTCCTCAGGTCTGTTAGTCAGGTTGCTACCATTCTGACAACCAGCCTGGGGATCCTGGGCACCTACTACAGCCCTAAATGCTACATCCTCTTGTTTAAGCCTGATCTGAACACAGTGGAGTATTTCCAGAATTCCATCAGAGAGGAGCCAGAGGAGGACCCTCAATAAACAGACAATACACCAGATCCATCGCCACCTGCTCCTCCAGAGAAGCTGACTGCATTTTCATGAGACAATTCTATTTATGATGACTCCATAGTTATTCAAGCCCAAATCTAGGTAAAGCTGGTATTTTTTTTCAGATAAATTCTACTGTAAAAGTTTAGATAGCATAATGGAAATATTTATCACTTCACACTTCTTTTACAAGGTGAAATTCAGTTTTGATATCATTGTAGTGAAACAAAACCCTGAATTTCCCAAAGTCAATATTTAAATCTCTGTTCAGTAATGTTTTCTGTGGAAAGAATTTTTTTCATTTTCTTGACTATTTTGTCCCAAAATCCTTAGAAACCATTCTGATATGCAAAGGCAACTGCATGCATGATATGAAAGTCTATTACCCATTCAAATTTCAACTCCCTCATTTGTGTTTCATTAACGTGTTTGCAAAGAACATGGAAAGGAGGACAAGACACATGGAAACAAACAGTGTGCAAATCACTCTATCCACAGTTGCAGCAGAGTTCCTCCCGCCTCAAAAAACACACCATGACCATGAGAAACAGCACAGCAGAAGAAGTGGGGTGCACAGCTTTGAAATCCTCTTCCAAAGGGTTGCTCCTCTGGTGAGGACACACTGGGTTTGAGCCCAAACAGCTGGGACAGAATGGTACCAGAGCTAATGAAGTGGCAAGAGTGCAGATAATGCAGAAGCTTCTAAACATGGGAAAGCTACAGGAGACCTTGCCTTCCTCCTGCTAGGAGAACATGTTTGTATGGAGACATTTTTCATGGGCCAACATTCCCACAAATCCCCCAGCGAGTGTTATTCCTGTCTGTTCTTGCAGGTGTGGAAATTCCTCTGTTCTCCAGGTCCACCCTGCCAAGCACCATAAAACCAACTCTGCAGTATACAGAGTGTGACAATGTTCCCTGGTTCAGATTAATTTGTAAACTCTTTACCTGAGCTGAACTGATGAGCTAACTTCCAACACCACATAGTGAACAGATGGAAAAACTTTCAGCATAATAAGTCTACATTCTTAAAGAGCTTTCTGCTGTCCTGCAGAGCTAGCTGCCCTAGACTTCTGTGCCTACTTTCATATCAAATTATCCTGGTGCACTTGAGAAAAAACATGAAACATTTGACACAAGTACTGCTCAGTGTGACTAAAGATAGCAAAAATCTGACCTGGAGACCTGAAGTCCTTGTTTCTGGAGACTGCAGCAAGTCTTTGTGAGCGTGGTGTTGCATCTGAGACCCTCAGCAGCAATCCTCACTGCAGCACTGTGAGCATTAAGTAACTCCTGATCATCATTTCAAAAGCAGAGAAGGAAAAAAATCAAATTTACCCCTAGTGCTTCTCTTCCTGGCAGCAGATCTAGAGACAGGAGAGACTGATTTTTATCCTCCTTTAGGGGGAGGAAAAGGCAGGGTCAGGGGAAAAGGGAAAAGTAGCTGGTTAAATGGATCAACCAGTTCCAGTCACCTGCAGACAATTCACACAAGGTCAGCTGGAGCCCATCAGGCCCTGCAGTAAAAGGCTGCAGGAGTATGTCCAAAATTGCAATCACTTCATGTTCACCTAGCTGGGAAAATGCTCCTTTTGCATCCTATGTAAACAAATATGGTTCAAAAGGCAGAATATTGGAAACTCTGCAAGACTTTCTCATAGGCTCTTACCTAAATCTGCTGCAGAACGGTGCCATTTATAACAACTACTGCTTTGTCTCTCCCTTTGCTGCTTGATCAGCTGGGAGGGAATCCCAGCTGAGAGGGAAATCTGCCTCATCAAGCTGGGGTTGTTCTTTGTACATGAGCTACTCAGGCCTTGCAGGGAGGCCAGGTGTCCTTGGTTTAAGGCTTACCGGTTCCTCTGCACAGTGGTGTCCTAAGGATCCTAGCTGGCCTCTGCTGGAGTTTGTGAGCAGAGTCCAGAAAAAGGGAATAGTCACATAAACAGCTGAATACGTTGACAGGTTCTACCAGCAGATTCATCTCCTGGGTCTGCAGGCAGGAGAACTTGTTCCAGCTCATGACTTTGTAACAGGACGGATCCTCCAGCTGCCTTTTACTTCCACAACCTTCTTCAGCCTTTGCTGTATAGCTACTCCTGCCAAGCTGGAAGAGGGAGAAGCTCAATAATTAAGAGGCAGGGCAATTTAAGGGGAAAGCACCACTTCTGCACCAATGTATCAGTCACTAGCTCAAAGCTACAGCACTTCTGATGAACAGCAGGGTCTTGTGTTTCCAGTCAGGTGTCATTAACCTGCGTGGAAGAGTCAGGCCTCTGCATCTGAACCATCTGTGACTCAGTTTAGTGGTCAATATTTATGTTTTTTTTGTCATACGTTGAGCTGTAAGCACTTCTGGAGTCCCAGTAAATCACAGAACTCCCAGCTGCCTCTCAGTAGCTCCTCAACAGCCTTCTCTGGTCAAGAAGACAAAACTTCAGTGTGGCAGGGGAAAAAGAAAAGAGTAAGATTGAACCAATATTTCATCACTCTTGAATAAAGGATAATACAGTAGTGCAAAGAACTGAAGACATACACTGTGGTTATCACATAAAATTAAAAGCTTTTTAGTGTTTAAAATAGCATTTACACATAAGCAGCTATATATTAACTATACAGACACTTGGGTTTTAATACAATATCTACAAAAAAGAATTCAATTATGCAATAGACATTTAACAGGAACAGTGCAGTCCATGCTAGTAAGAGGTCACTCTTTGAGTAGAACCAATTCTAGAATAGGTGATAGTCTGGGTTTTCATTATTTAAAATCATGTAACTTTGTTCCTCTACTGTACATAAAATTCTTTACATGTATTTCTAATCACTGATTAGAATTAATAATTTTAAGTCAATCTTATTACAATCCAGTTAAATGCAAAACAAAAACAATTACATCAACTCATGAGCTGTCAAGTCTCACAATGGGACTGCCCATTTGGATAGAACAAAAATAATATCAAAAGTCAATGTCTGTGCATCATTGCTTGCCATCCAATATACCTTTGGATAAAGTGTCCAGGGGACTGTTACCTTTGAAAAGCAGATTAACAGGAGGTAAAAGACAATAGCAGTGCTTTTAAGACTATTTGCCAAAAACCTTGCTCCTCAGACTTAATATACTGGGTGGGCACCCTACCCCTACAGATACTACCTCCTCTGGATAGGAGATACCATCCCAAACTGTTTTCTCATCGTTTTCTATGGTCTTCCAAACACACCTGCTAGTCCATGTTAAGAGCTGTGGGCAGGTATGCATGAATATTTGCAGAGCACAGGCAGATGTTGAGGGTCTCACTTCCAGAATAAAAATGGCAACTATTTAAGGCTCCTGTTATGAGGTTGTTTCAATGCCCTGTGTAGCAAACCCATAACTTTTCATCGTAGTTAGAGGCACAGGTTGTGCTTTCTAGAGCCCAGCCAGTGCTAGTTACTTGATATTAAAACCAGAGAAAAATTTCAGGCCCTGGTGAGAAAAACAGAGAGTTCTGCAGGATCCCAGCCTCCAAACCCTCTTCCACCTGGCACAGTACTTTCTGTTGTAAGGAGCTTCATTGGCATCAGTGGCACTTCTCTCTGCAGGTGGTACTGTACCCCAAGGCCCCCCTGTTGCAAAGACACATGGACATGCATTGAAAGCCAAGGATGGGATCTGGGACATCTCCTGTCTTCACTCACTTCTGAAAATTAAGAGCTAGCAAAGTTTCAAGCCTAACTCCCCATTTACTCCAACCAAGGTGGGGAAGCTCAGCTTTTCCTTGACACGCAGTGGCTGTTGTGTATTGCACTGTCACAGAAGGGTCATTTACATTCTCCTGCTGCTCTCTGGAGCAGGTTCTACACACTACACAGCATTAACATGTCGGGACATTCAGAGCACTCATGATTTGCCTGAAATGGATGCCTGATTGTGGGTGAAGGTAGTTCAGGCTGGGTTTGGCAGCTGGATTTCCTCAGCAGGTGGATGCTTTCCCACACGGACCTTCAGCCTCATCCCAGAGCTACCCACAAACACACAAGTACATAACACAGTCATTCCAACATAGCAGCAAAGACCAGCAAGACACAGAACAGTTTCTGCCAAAGCATAACGAGACAAAAAACCCAGTGGGTGTGTAAACTGCAACTCCTAAAAAGACACGAGGAAATGAAACCTGTTTCTTCCATGGGTGAAAGTTCAGCCCCCAGCTTTAATCCCTTTGGGAAATATCTGACTAAAATGACAGTCTTTTCCTCCAGCCCTCTAAGTTCTGCCTTAAGACAAGGTGGGCCAGAAAAAACATAATATATAAAAGACCAGAAGAGCTAAAATTGATTTAAAAGTAGAACCACTAGTGATTGATTGTCAGTAAAGTCACAGACTCCTTAACAGTGTCTCCTGGAGACGTAGCAGAATTACAGAATTATTTTACCCTGATTTATTTCATTGCTCTAAGTGTCAGCCTTTCAAAGTGCTTTACTGGATTCCGTTAGCATCTTCGCTGTGTTACTGGGAGGAGGAAAGGAGAAGGAAGGATATTGTTGCACAGCCAAGCTTTGGGTAGTGCCGTTCTTTTGAACAAGCCATAGCCAACTCTGCAATCTATGCTAGCCCATCAGATGGGTCACAATGAAAGCACTGCCTCCAGAAATGTTACATAGCTTTTGGGGAGATTTTCAGAAAGATATCTCAGCTAGTTTAGAAGCCCAGTAACTGGAGTACCTCGTCTGAGTGACACCCAGTTTGCTCCATGCCCAGTTCCCTTCTGACAGTGAGACTGGAGTCTCCAATTCACAGAGACGTCTGAAATTGTTACTCTGAATTCTGGAAAAGGGATGTGTTTACACACAGACCTGTGGTAAGAAAAGAAGTAGTGAAAAATCTATCAGAATGAATGACATACAAAACGGAGAGCTTGAAGAGTAATTTTTCAGGGGGACAAAGGAACATGAAACAGCATGTATCTAGTGAGAAAGATGTTCTCTTTTGACAGTATTGGATACTCACACTACCCATAAAGCATGGAACGTAACAAGAAGCTGCTTCTTACCAGTGAAGAAAATGTTTATATACAGTAAAGACTGATTTTAAAGCACCTGTCCTAAACCCTGCCAGAAGCAGGTATCTCACAGAGGAGGGTTTAACTGAGGCATGGCCCCATGGTCAAATGCCACGAAGTGACTGCAGCTTAACACATTTTTCCTATAAAATGAGCCACCATGACAGAGTGTGGGTGTGCTCCTACCATGCCCTTATCCAAGATATTTTAAAATAAGCTTCTTAAATGTCAGTGAAGGTTCCTGAATATACTTCATCCATAGCCTTGGAGCAAAAAATAGGCAGTAATGAAATCTTGGGGATATACAACAGCAGTTGCTTCAGTCAAAGCTCCCCAGCAGAAGCTTTAGCACGGGTCTCACTGTGTCAGGTACAGAGATTCATCCATTGTACCATCTATGAACTGTTCTCAAAACACCCTCTCACCTCTCTGCTAACAGCTAGCCCTCATCTGTGCTCAGAACATCTTCCCTTGGGTAGCACTGCAATTGGGATTAGACATCTCCAGGTTTCTATTTCAAAAAAACAAAAAAAAGAGAAAGATACTGCTGAGAAATTAAGAATGGAAAAAGGTGATCAGAAAGAACAGCCATGTCCCAGTGGGAGCCAGGATCCACCTACCTCTCTGCTAGAATGGGATAAACACCCCCTTCAGAAGGGAAAAGCTGCAGCTACACTGACAGGATGGCATAGCAGCAATTGTAAGCAAGTGAGCATCATAACCAGAAGAAACAGACACATCTGTCAGCAGGGATGTGCCTGAAATGCCCAGGAACAGACTGCAGCTACAGGGTCACTATCATGATACTAAATGGAATAACTTTACAAGCTCTGCACAATGAACACATACAGTAGCAAGACTCCACCACTCCCTTGATAGAATAATATCTTAAAAACAAAAAAAAAGAAAGCAAGATTGATTGATCTGTACTCCCTAGTCAGCAGAAGAAGGTAGCCACAACTTTGCCTTCAGCTAGGAATTGGTTTGAGCCTGCTCCTTTCCAAGTCTGCACACTGGTGGGTGCCACCTCTGCATGGATGCATCCATGGAACAACGTCTGGAGGCAGTATCACAGATACCAGCCAACGGTCACTTCTGCCTTGTAAAGAGAAAAAGCAGGGAAAAATAAAAGTGCTACTATGCATTACTGGAAATTTATAAGTCGTGTGAAATAATAGTCTTTGAATCAGACAAAAATATACACTGATTGCATTGAAGTAGGTGTCACAACCACCAAAGCTCGTCAAGATGTGAATTTACACCAGCCATTCACAACCAAAAACCAAGAGGGGAAAGGAAAAAAAGAAAGGATAAAGAAAAGATGCCATCAATTCGCTGATATTTAACAATCCCAGGAGGTTTGGGGTTTTTTTCTGTTCATTTTTGTGGGGTTTTTTTTGTATTTTTTGTTCTGTTGATTTTTCCGCAGCGCGGTTGCAAACCAGGGGGGTGGGACATGCAAGACAGCCAAGGTTCTTCCATCAAGCGTTTGACCAAATCGCCCACCCAACCCCAAAACAATCCCCCCCAGCAGAGTCTGAAGGCACTTCTCCTCTCACATGATGTCAACAAAGAATTCACAAGGGTTGCCCATGGCCTTCTGGAAGGACTGCCGGCTCCCCGTCAGCTCCGGAGGGACGGAGCTCAGTTCCCTCACGGGGGGTCCTCCCGGGGGTCCGCTCGTCCCGTAGACTTTGGAGCCCAGCTTGGGGAGATTGTAGAGGGGTGGGACTCCTGGGGGGCCGTAGGAATGGTGGCTGTGGTGGCTCCTCTCGCTGGGGGTGGCAGAGGTGTGACTGCGGTGGCTGAGCTGGCTGAGGGGCCGGTCCCTCCGCACGGCGCTGGCGCCCCCGCTGCTGCGGGCCGTGTGGTCGGACTCGCTGCCGCTGCCGCCCGACTTGCGCTCCTTCTCCCTGCCCAGGGCTCTCCTGCTGTTCTCGCTGTTGCTTCGGTTCGAGCCGCTGCTTTTGCTTCCTAAAAAGCCCACGGGAGCGAGAAGGACACACAGAAAAGCAGAGTTAGCTCAGGTTGGTGTGTGTCTCCCGCACCAAAATCCACGGCTCCGGGAATGACCGCTGTCACGGCACAATGAGGACAAAACCAGGCCCGCACGTGCTGTCGGTGGCTCATGGGGTTTAGCAAGGTTGTGCCATGCACAGGGACACGCAGACACCTCAGAGCTTGCACAGTGAAAGCAGCAGCTAGCCCAGAAGCTAGCCCTTGGGTTTCAACTCAAGCAAACGAGGTTCATCTAATTGTAACTGTCTGTGTCTCTGCAATCTCCTACTGCAGAGAGTCTACTGCAAAAACATTCCAAAAAGAAATTCCTTTATCTTCCCTATCACCCTGGGTCACCTTGGGCACACTTGTGCCCAGGACCAAGTCACCAGAGGTTAACAGATGGCATTTGGCTGGCTTCAGAGGGCAGATTCTTTTAAAATTCAGCACTACTGTTGTTGGAGAATTCTTCAAAAGCTGTTGAACTGCTCTACGATGAAAGAGTAGCATGCAGGACTCCAAGAGGTCAGGCAGTTAATGCAGACTTATCTCAGAAGAACCTGGCTTCCTGCAGCTGATTACACGTCAGAAAGAAAATAGAGAAAGCATCTACCATCACAGCAGCCTACTGAAGAGCAGTCAGCAGCTTGGCTGTTCTCCTGTGGTCATGCTGAGGTTCGCTCTCTCCCTGATATATGCCTTTGAATCCTGTCATAGAACAACCAGAAGGTCCTTCCAAGCCTTGAGTTTAAATGCAATTTAACAAGAGCATCTCCTCCTTGGCTGGTAGGGACTGGCCTGCCTTGGAGTGTTTGTTTCCATCCAAGGCCAACTTTAAACCTAAGTGTCATGAAAGGGATTGAAGTGCCTACCAAAGCTGCACTCAGCACTGCCACAAGGTATTATCTTCCCATCTGAGAGGTACCTGATGCCATTCCCTCTGTAGCTGCTGCAGCACAGTCACACAGGGGCCAGACAGGTTGATGTGCTAATGCCACACTACTGCACTACTGTGCATTGAGACAGGTTGAGCGTCCAAGACAATCAAAAAGGGGAAAAAAAAAAGAAGAAATAAAAAAAAAATAGAGCTGAACATTTGGGTCACGAGAGTCTAAATGATCATGCTGTGAATTCATTATTATGGAGGCATTTGAAGCTTACCAATCCCCTAGAGTCAGCCATTCCTCTATGAATCCTTCAGTCTAATGCTTGCTCAGAACAAAACAAGGGAATAACAGTTACAAAACAAGAAACAACACAGAAGTGTAGTTTCCCAAGGAAGAACAAGGAAAGCGTTGAAACCCTTCAAAATTAAACACCTTGGTGCCTTTCACAAGGCTTTCTTTAGCCAGTAACACAGGTCGCATGGATAAAATACCACACCTTTCCCATTCCAGCAGCAGAGATCTAATATTCCACTGCCCACAAAAGAGCTGCCAAAGAAAATAATCACATTCTTTCCAGCACAATCAGCTTGCAGTTCTAAAACCTCTGGATACCACTGGGCTTCCTCACAGACACTTCGTACACTGAGATAAGGTGGGAAGCAATAGTGCTAAAATCTTGTGAGCAAGTTCCTGTTATGAAATTCTCCTGTGCAAATTTTGCAAAGTCCAACTGGCTGCAGTGAACAGGAAGAAGTTACATCCAAGTTACAGGATGTCCACCACAAAAGCACAGAGAATCCTCACCCTTTTTGGAAATGCTGCCAATAAAGAAGTCACTCTAGAAGTGATTAAAAAAAAAAAAGCTCTACAGCCAAAAAATACATGATTTTTATTTGTTGAAGTTTAAAAATGAACCACGAATTATCCTAGGGCAGGAAAGGAGGAGGTCAGGTTTTTAATCCATGCAGAATTACCTTTTTTTCCCTGGCATACATTACAAAAGAGACTCTCCTCCCGTGAGCAGTGTTTCAGCCCTGTAAACCATCTGGCTGGCCACGCTCGTCTCACACAACCCAAGAGAGCCACTTTCCTTTTGTACTGAGCACTGAAGTGAAAGCCAAGAGCACCTTGGTTCTAATGAATGTAACACAACGGGCTCATTGCTCATTTCAGCGGGACCAAGCGGCTGCAGCCCCACTGCTGGCAATGCCTCGGATGTCTAAAGAGGGGGCAATAGTTCATGGGCAATTGAGGCATCAGCATTGGCTTGATCAGCATCATCTAAGCAGCAGTTTACCACGTGGTGCTGTTGGGTGAGAAAAGTACAGATGTCCACACCACCATGGGCAGGGTGAACAGCTTGGCTCTGGTTTCCCACTGGCATTTTGCATGGGGTGCAGAACTACAGCCTGACTGGTGACAGCAGGGCTATTCTGCTCTGCTAGAACATGGCTGGCAGTGTCAGTACAGAGCTGAAAGGCTGACCCACTCCATCACATACACCAACAGTCACCAAGTCCATGCAGAGCGTACGAACCCACAAGGCAGGAGCACAGACAGTGTGAAGGGACACAAGCAAATGGTCAGGGGTAATGACAGCTGTAGAAATAAATACCAGATCAACCATCTTACCTTCACTTTGCTGGCTCCCTGCACTGCCACTCCCATAGCTAAAGCCTGGGTCTTGGTACGCTGGTGGGAAACACGGAGGGGGCAGAGGATACTGATATGGGTATCCTTGGCCTAAGGGCCAGGGAGCAGCAGGATGTGGAAGTGGAGCGAGGGTATCCTGATCCAAGGCTCCGCTAGAACCATTGTTAAGGTTCAGTGCAGCCATATCTGGAAAAGAGAGAAAAGGTGAAGACTCTGTTCTTACCCAGCAGCTGAGTCCTGAGTATCAGTAATGGCTGGCACAGCACCTAGTGGGGAGGGGGACTAGAGGGACTCAGCCTCCCCAGCTCACTCAAAATATCACACACAATATTTACCCCTGACCACCCAGGCACCTTTGCAGCATTTCTGCATGCCAAGGAGGAACCATCCCCACTTTACAGATTGCAAACTGAGTGTGGTTGATGACCAGGAAGCCTGTGGCCATCACCACAAATAAATCCTGCTCTCCTGAGCCTCAGTGCAGTGCCCTGTTTGAGGAGTTCATCCTTCTCTTGGTCTAACAGGGATTGTCAACCACTTATCAGGCAACTTTAGAGTAATGCCTCTCCTGAAACACACACTTGTGGAATACTACAGGACCCCCTGTGCGTCCTGCAAGCACAGAAGAGAACACACAGCAACTCTGCCCTCCACAGATGGGGAACTTACTGCCACAGAGGTCTCCGAAGACATAATAGCACTGTTCTGAGAAGGTGATTTTGTTCACCGTGTGCCTGAGGTAGCCGTGTTTTAACATGCTGCTGGCGTATTTTCTAGCCTCCCGTCGGTCTTTGAAGCCTTCCACGTGTGTGTAAAGCCAGTCAACCACATCTGCTCCTACAATGAGAATGTGAAAAGGAGACAAGGGATCATCTGAGCCAAATTCTTTTTTTTTTTTTTTTTCAAGAGGTCACAGATGGGGGAAAAAGAAAAGTTCATCTAAAGGCAGTTTCTTCAGCCTGTTTGCCAAAACCCACTGTTTTTAATCCCTTTGATCAGCTTACCTATCACTGCATTAGAGATGGTGATTTTTAACCACATCCTGTCCCGAATTTCAAGGCCTGAGTCTGGTAGCTGCATAACCTTGACAATAGTAGCCATGTCACTCTTCACAGTTAAGGGAGATTCTTCTAATTCTAAAAGAGAGAAAGGTTACATGCTGCTTTGAAATGAACTCAGTCTGAAAAGAACTGAAAAGCTCCCAGTTTGGATGAAACATTGAGACAGCTTTACCAACACTTGCAAAAAAAGACACAAAGGTTCCCAGATGCACCCTCATCAGTGGCACAAATTATGGCATTGATAGCAATTCTCCAGCCATTGTGCTCGGTGCGAGCAGTGCAGTTGCTGAGTCCTTACATGCCTTGCCTTCACAAACCAGCTACAGCTCAGCACTGCACTCTTCCAACCCACACTGCACCCGGATTTGCAGAGAAGGAAACCCCAAGGAGTTCTCTGAGCATTGCTTTCCATTTCAATTTGCCATGAACTCACCCAAGGGTTCAGTGCACTGTCTGCAAAACTCAGTAGGACAAGGTTTTTTGGCTTGTTCTTTAACTTCTGGTTTAATTATTTAATAATACCCATCTGCATGAAGAAAGATGGCAACTGCATCTCAATCAATGTCCATTTGTCTTTTAAGATTTGGACATAACTGGGGAGAATGGAGATTAGAAAAGAAAGCTCCCATCATCAGGATAAAGGCCAGTGGTTTCCTTCAAAAAAACCCTTCCAGGATCCCAATGGTGGCAGCCTTATGAGTTAACAGGACACTTTGCCCTGCATCTTTCTTGAAGAACACTCCAAAAATGCCACTCCATTCCTATTTCACACACTCTCACAGGCAGAGCTGCCTCACCAGAGGCTTCACACTTTCTTGATCAATTTTTATAATCAAACCAGAACCACAGGGCTGAGATCCGCCCTGCTGAACTGAGGTGCCTACCGTAGGAGTTGAGTTCCTTTAGAAACTCCTCTACCACACAGAGGCAAAGTGGCATCTAATATTGAAAACCCAGTGGGGTGAACCTGGGTCCAGGAATCTGCTGGGCTTCTTGATAGCTGTGCAGAACTCGCACATCCTGTCTATACATAAGATGACTATGTTCTTTGGACACAGCACTCAGTCACCCTTCCTGCTCCCACCATCTCAAAATTCACGTCAAGTACACGTGTCCTGTGTTTGTGGTTCAGATCCTTCTCCAGCAGGAATTCAGAAACCCTCCTCCCCTCCCTTCTCCCAGCTCCCCATATCACCCACCTTTCAAGAGCACAAGGGAACCAATTTTGTCCTTTTACAGCAACCCAAAATTTTGATCAAAGGTAGAACAAGCATGAAACAATGAAAACTGGAAATGCTTCTTTCAACACATGCATTGCTAAGATGCATGAAAACACCCCAGACCACCTATGCATGCAGCTGCAATACTTAAAAAGTTTGAATAAATGCTCAAATTTCGCTTTTGCGTTAAGTTAGTTTGGTTAGTGGCAAAAAGCAATGTTTGTTTGGGGCAAAAAAACAAACAACAAACCAATATTCAAGTAAAATATGTGGGGAGCAATCGATTGTATTTTCTTGGAGACCTGAGATCTGCAGATGAAGAACAACACTGGCCAAACAATCATCAATATTCTCCGAGTCTGCAAGTTGCTGTACAAATGTGAAATTCTAGGATGCATCTACAGTGCATTCCTTTTGGGTCTGAACTCAGTCAGCAACTCCTTCCTGGGGAAACCAGATCTACTGCAAAGCTCAGTGGCCACTGTTCTCAGAGACACACGCTCCTCATTTATTCGTCTTGCCTTACTGCCATGTATTTAAAACCAAATTCTAGCTTTAATCCCATGCTTACACCAGAAAGCAAAGGAAGAGTAAAAGAATGGAAGAGTTTATATTCTTTAAACAAAAATTACCAAGATAAAGAACCATGACAACTTGTTGGTTACATGGATATGACTGGTGTAGAGACTGCCACAGGTGGCCAAACCAGGAGAGAAGGGTGAACTCTAACCAGAATTTCACATGGGATGGGACAGTGGTTTTTCCCTTGTATAGAAAAACTATAAAAGAAGGCCATCTGTGGAAGATTTTCTAAATGATACACTATTATCCAGTGACATCTATGTGAAGTAAATCATTTAAATTTATTAAAAAGCAGTCAGATGCAAGGAGGAAGCTCTCACATTCATCTGAGGGGATAAAGCTGGACGCCTGCCTTGTAACTTTAAAAGGTACCAGAAGCCACCTCTTCCTGAACGTGAACCCTGGTGAAACACCAACCTATTAACTTCTGACCTTTGGGAAAAGGTTTTATGCTCCCCTATAAGAATCCCAACTTTAAGAAAGCATTCAAGAGTTCTGTGGCGCTGTCGTTTTCATCGTGCTCGTGGCTGGGGTGGGTTTGGCACACAGCTCTGCACTGCTGGCCCCGAGCAGAAGACACCTGCCCTGTGGTGGCCGCAGTGTGACTTACTTTCCGACTCGGGAATTGAGCTTGTTAGTGAGGAGCTGGTAGATGTGGTGATGCTCATGGAGGGGCTCATACCGTAACGGGGGTACGCTCCCGTCATGGCTGTGGTATGAGAGATCCACGCCGCGGGGTCAATTGGCCTCACTGGTTCAGCTGCAGAACAACCAGAAAGGGAGAAAGAGACAATTGGAATCAGATTTGCAGTAAACACTAAAAACTAGAGCAAAGGAGGAATTTTTTGGGGTGCACAAGTCCCTGCCATTCTGATAGTCCTAGCACGAGGGAACAAAGAGAACCTTGCCAGCAGCAGCTGGTGTCCTCTGTGAATCCCAACAGAACTCTAGAGCTCTGTGTTTGCAGAGAAGAGGCACCACAGGATTCCCCTCTCAGTGTCTTCAGCAAATCTGCAGGATGTGATTTGTGAGATTTTTCTTTTGATTTTGCTGGTTTTCCTAAGGACTTCACTGAGTGAGCTCCTGCATTCTGCACAAGTCTAGTGCATTCATTTCAATGGACAATGCTTATCCTCATCTTCCCAGGACTGGTTTCAATACCATAAGCAGAACACTCACCAGTAGGAGGCAGCTGGGTTTGTCACATGAGTACCATTTTTTTTATCACTACTGAAAGGTTTATTAAGCCAGAAGTTTTAAAACCAGATCACTTTTGAGAGTGTTTATGTAATTAAACAATGTTGTTTTTCAAAAGAAAAACTCCCATGAATTCAGTAGGCACTGGAGTCTCAGACAGAGTATCTTAAACCCCTGCCTCCCAAAACAAACAGCAAACAAACAATACAACCAGACTTAAAAGCATCAAACTTGTAGGGAATGGAAATCTGTCAGATGTGAAAATAATGGAAAATATTCTAGACCTTGAGGGCTCCACAGGAACCCAGCAAAGAGCAAAGAGCACATATACTCACCCCTGGGGATGGTGAAATAACTCCTGGGAGTAGGGTCCCAGCATTTGGCTACTGTTAGGCTGATAGGTCTAGGAAGAAGAGAAAGAAGTAAGGGTGACTCAACTTTCCATACAGAAGTTGTAACTGCTACAATGAACTCTTTGAAACAAATTTACTCCTATCCAACAGTTGTCAAGTACGTGCCGAGATGCTTTTGAGATGCTTGAAGTATTTTCAGCATGAACCAATATTAGGAAGCTTCTTGTTTTGCACAGAACATGAGCACTAAGTGGTGAAATCTACTGAATGATCAGCTCTTGAGATACTAAAAGGCTCATCCTGTAAACAAATCGTGCTACTGAAACCAGGCAACTCCTTGTTTGTGTTGGTTTTGGCTGGCACATTGGAACCAGTCTCACCTATCTGTCATTTACACTGAGTTCAGAGTTGAGATCAGCGCCACGGTGGCTGCTTGAGATCAAGATGTTGATTTCTCTGAGGTTTGCCTGATACCAGTAACCACATACAGAGGGGTGGTGAGAGGTTTGGTAATGTGCTCACCCTGGTTTGGAGACGATTTCCCGTAAAACCCGTACTGCATCATCATTGCTCATGTTCTCAAAATTGACATCATTCACCTGAAACGCAGCAAAAAGCAGAGGTCAGGCTTTGCAACAGGAAAGACATTTTAAAGACATTTTAATTCTTTCTTTCGAAATTTATTTGCCTTGTAACTGGTCCCATTCTTTTAAGCAGCTGCAGGAATGCTGTTTCTCAGAGCCCATCAACTCCACAGAGTTCACCAAGAACAGCAGATTTAAGCAATAACAGTCTTTCTGACACGTTTCTCTGAGTATAAATGAATTCTGTTGATTGATTACTAAGCCCCTGGATCTGGTGGGATGACTGAGCTGAGCCACCAATGTACAAGCCAGCAGCACGTATTTGTGGACCCGGACCAACCTGCAGAAGCATGTCTCCTGGTTCAATTCGGCCATCTGCTGCCACAGCCCCTCCTTTCATAATAGAGCCAATGTATATGCCACCATCACCCCGGTCATTGCTCTGTCCTACAATGCTGATTCCCAGGAAGTTATACTTCTCTATACAGACAGAAAGCGGAGGGTGGGAGGGGGAAAAAAAAAAGCAAACAAAGTGATTGGAATGATAGCAAAGAGCTACTTCAATCCTGAAAAATCAGTTCCCTCAACACATCAGCTGTTTGACTTACAATTATCTCAGGTTGCCCTACTGGCGTATGTCTGCCTGGCACGTTCAGGGAAACGCTGCTAAAGACATTATTTTTTCATACAAGACACTGAGAAGTTACATTCCAAAAATCAGCAAGAGAAATGGCATTGAAAAGACACATCTACACCTAGAAATCAGGCACCCAGTCAGCATTAGGCAATGTTTATCCACATGTCAGAGCAGCAGGAAGAATTTGGTGCTCCCAAAAGGTGCAGTCCTGTACGTTTCTATCTGGCCAAACAATGAAAAGCACGAGCAGCAGAAATGCAGACCTCCAGTGCCCTTCTACTCTTGCTCCTAACAATGCCTGACCCCTTCCCATTCCTGGAAATGGGAGCAGAACTCCATATTCTGGAGTTCCAGCTCCTTCCCTGGGCTTCTGGGGAAGAATACTGGTCTGCTGTGCCAATGGCTCAGACCTACCCAGTACTGGAGTGGGGAATCCAACTCCCAGCTCCTATTCCCTTTAGTTCAATTGGCATCCTTGCAAATCAAGGAACTTTCTCCTGGCTCCCAAGGCTACTACACCATGACAACACACATCTGTATCACTTGAAATTCATCACAAAAAGCATTGCTTATCCTCTTACCCATGTTGAGTGTGACAGTGACGATATTTAGGGACATGGTGGAGTCAGTGATGCTGCTGAATGAAGACGACTGCAAAATACAACAGAAAATTCTCAAGGTTTTAACTGGCTCAGAATAAGACACTAAAAATAACTATCGAGGATTAATTCATCGGGAACTAATTAATAGGTTTCCATTTGGAAGGCATCCAGAAACCATTATGGTCTCCTTAGAATCACTCTTCAGTTAGAATCTGTAAGTAAAATAATCTGAACACAATCTGTACTTCCTCCAGAGGTTTGTTTACAAAACACAGAGCAAGTTCCTGTACTGAGGTTTCTCAACTGAGCTTCACATTGAGTCATTTTTGCTTCCTGCCTGCATGACTAACAGACACACATTTAAATACTGAAGTGCCCCATGGAGTATGAATCCATGGCTCCTCCCTGAAGAGAGGAGTGAACACACAATCCTGCAGGAAGGGAGCAGACACTCCCCCACCTCCAAAATGAAATACAGATGTGCTTATCAAATATCTTCTAAAACATTACTCCAGTTCTTCTTCACGCACACTCATTCTTTAATCTGTGAGGACTGGTATTTACAGGAGAATGGAGCAGTTTCTTCATGAAGAATGTCATTTGGACCATCCTCATTCTGCTGTATAGGATTAGCACAGAAAAGGGTAAGTGAAAAGATTTGCTGTTTCCTATAAGTGTAGATTTCTCCTGTGGGCAGAGTGCAAGCCTCAGCAATTTATCTGACACCACAGCCACCCTGTGCCCACGTCAGCCAGCAGCACAATGGAGGTTCTCCTGCAGAGCTTGGTCTTGAAAGAGACAACAAGAAATGCAATCACTTAACAGTAACAGGAGAAAGGGAGAGGAGAAAGAGTCTTGATTCATGCTGCAGAACTTCAGATGTTAGAGATTCAGCCCAGGGTGGATCGGAGCCAGAGGGAGCCTTTCCAATGAATTCAAGAGGGCACAGACCTGTTCTGGATCCCTTCCTACACTCAAAAATCACGGTTCACCTCCTTGGGAAGTTATGATGCCAACCTTACCCTGTCAATCTGCCGCATCCTTTGTTTCCTCCTCCTGCGTTTGTGTTTCCGGATGAGCCGGGATGAAGTACTCTGCTCTGTGGAGCTACTCAACCTGGGGGAAATTGAGAGCAAATGTCATCTGAGAGACCTCTTCATTTTTCCTGTTGAAAAAGTAAAGCATCAGAAACCCAAGTGCTGGAGCTGGGTCCACAGGTCGAGAGTTATCACATTTTTGATCTCTTTTGAAAATCCACCTCTTGGCTCTTTAAATTAATTTGCTTTGCTGGGAGGGGGAAAAAGGAGTGTGTGAGGTTAACATGCTTGAAATAGTTTTGGGAATGCAAAGAGAATGTGGAGAGATTCACACCCTTTTTATCTGTCCTTTTGGCTGCCATAATCACACTTCAAAGTCATTCACAGCACCCAGACATATTTCACCTACTGCCACATGATATTTTATAGTTTTACCCCAGTGTGCATCACTTAAGGAGTATGCAGTAGTTCCTGTTGCCAACTTTTTTAGAATGGCATCCTCTAGTGGTTACTGTGGATAAAGAGAATTCATTCACTTCATTTATTCAGTTCCTCATTACTGTGTCCCTGAAAGGGGTGATGCCCCCAGCTAACCCTGCCTACCGTAAAAAGCAATTTTAAGTTAGCACTGTTCATATAGCAGAGAAAGAAAATGGAAAGAAAAAACTATACTGAAAGCCACACCTGCCTGCAGCAGGAGATCACGATGGGAATTCACCCAGTTCTTCCTTCACTTGCCAGACAATGGGTGTTTTATCTGAATAGCAGGCTGGGGACATGAGGGAGGGGAACAGCAGAGTTTCAGCAGACAATTCACTGAATTTCTTTGTCTCAAGCAGCCTTGGCAGCAACCTGGTGCTATTTCCTGGCACTTTACATCCTAAGAAGCAAGCAATTTACAAGTATCTTCCAATTTATAGCTGTTCTATACAGATAGACATTAGAAAATGTTATTTATTACACTGGAGAAACCATAAATGGAGAGCTCCTCAAGTCAGTTTTCTCATCCCTTCTTAGGGGAAGCTGGACAATGCCTTAAGTTGCCTTAACAAGCCCATGTGTAAGTGGAGGGCAAGACAGCTTGTTTTGGCAAGACATCCACGCTGTGTCAAAGCATATTTGCAAACATCAGGTTTCACAGTCCCTGCAATTCCTTAAAAAGGAGTCAAGTCTGTATCTGTTTTCATGTAGCTACAGTACACTTCATCAGCTCTTCTTGTAATTTCTTTCAAATCCACAGCCTTAATGTATCCTTGCTGAACCATACCTAAACACCACGTATCTCAAATTCTAGGAGTACCTGGATGCTAAATAGCAGCTCAAATGTATTCTAATGAAGAGTAATATTTTGATCTCTCAGGTATCCCCAGAAATGAGTAAAAGCTGTTCTTACAATTTGATGAGTAAAACAAAATAATTGAACTTTTGGGAAAAATAAAGTACAAAGATCAAAACCAAATCTGGAATCATAAATACCAATTTCCTACACTAGCTACTGGCCAAAACCCTGACTGCACTTCTACCAGAAAGGCTAATAAATCCCACAAAAGAGATTTCTTAAAAGAATAATAATAATTTGTCCCATCTACATTCTCCAAAGGAAGGAAAAAAAAGGTAACAATTTGTTAAAGAAAGGTTAAAAAGAACTAATGTTAATTTCTTATATGAGAAATAAAGGTAATAAATTTTTTTGCAGATAATTATTTTAGCTACATTGAACTGAGAACAGTAATTGCAAGTTGCTGACAGCAATCCTACAAGTTACAGATGTCTTGTCTGCTAGACCTTTATTTGCTCAACAGAAACAAGACTCTGACTGTAAGGTTTACCCTGAGCTCCCTGCACCAATCCAGACTCAAAATACCACCAGCACTAACGGTTTAATTGAATCATACTTTGAAAACAAAGGAAATAAATTATTGCACTCACACTACTTCAAGGGTTCTCTACTGTCCTGTAATATTTGTGACCAAATTAATTCACTGAAACAAAAGATTACTCTTTCTCTCTTAACTACATGCAACAGAACTTCCTTGGACTGGAAATTCTACAACTCTGCTGCACTGCTCCAAGTTAGAAATAAAATAAAGCAATGTCAAACACACACTGTTAGAAAAGCATCCTCAACCTTACAGCCTCTTCACTTCCAAGGCAGATTTATTCTCCCAGTGACCTCCTCCATGTACAACCTCCTCTACAGCACAGGTTCCAACATCAGAGCTCATCAGCTGTTACTGAACAAACTTACCCTCTTCCACCTCTCTCTCCCAGCAGATCTGGAGCAAGCTCGATTTTCTATTTGGCTCTATTTGCCTCTAAAGAAAACTCCTTCTTGCCAGCACCACCTCTCATTTGCTCAGGAACATCCTCCCCATAACACAACAGCATACCTTGGAGCATTCCATTCAGCTGCTCTTCCTGACTGGCTGGCCTGGCAGCTATTCTGTGTGCCAAAACCTTCAGCCTGGAAAGGAAAAGGCCTGCACAGCAGCTTCCAAGAGTCCCTTTCTTCTCAGGTCAGACACAGGAAGCTTTACCTTATTAATATAGAAAGATTTAGCTGGGTCTGGTATAATGTGCTTCAGCGGCCACCCTGACTCTGCTCATCCTGCCCCACTGCACAGCTTGCTGCCATGGAAATGATTAATTTATTTACAAGAAACAAAATCAGCTGCAGGGTTGTTGTTGTTGTTGTGGGCTTGATTTTTTAGGGAGGGGAGGAGGGTTAGAAGCCCTGAAGGCTTCAGGAAGCCTTGGAGCACATCCAGGTTAACTACTGATCTTGCCAACCCTTTATGCACATGAATACCCAGGTGAAGTACAAAGCACCCAGGAGGGTGATTTTCTGTATCTTCAGGTGCTGGCAACTTCACTGTAAATGCAAAATGAGTTCTTGAAACTATTTCAGGGCCAAATCTTAAATGTTCATTTAGCTACCCTTTCAACCCCTTGGAAACACCAAACCTTGAGACAGAATTTGAAGGAACTGCTGTTCTTCAACAGGTTTTTAATCTAGGACTAACTGCATGAACAAACAGATCCATCGAGTTCAATAAATGATCTGTCTGTAAATACAGCAAATGTTTATGTATCTCCAGGACCAGTTGTTTCCATCCTACCTAGAATTTAAGAGCATCACGTTGCATCCTGTTTGTTATAGCTACAGATCTCCATGAGCCACCAGAGATCTGTAATGGTAATCACAGCTTATTTGGATGACCAACAAAAGGGAGGAATATGAGTTTTGATTGACTTTACATCTTGAAAAATGGGTATTTTGTATCCGAGAAATGTATGGGCTTATAAACCTTTCACAGAACAACAAAAATATCTTTAGAGATGAACAAGGGTGTCTTGAAATGGAAAGCTTTTTTGCAAAAAGCAAAGAATAATTCACATCCTGTCTGCCTGCACAAAAGGAACAAAATAATTAAGAAGTCATAAATAGGTGGCATCACAGCCTGCCTTTGCAATAGCATTAACTTTGATGAATTCCTGTACTGCTCATAGGTCTCAGACTATGCAATTACATAGGAATTCCTTTACAACTGAGCTTCAGTGAAGTGCATACTTATTAGGAATCTAAGCTGAAGGTATTTTGTTGCAATATCCACACCATTTCTTTATAAATAGATAGGACAGTTGCACATTGCTTTGATCTTAAAATGTCATCATTCTTGCTATTAAAAGGAAAGAACAGGAAAAGAATTTTCCTCTTAATTGGAACAGTGGCTATAGGCAGCTTGGATAGAGACCCCAATAACTTAGCTTGTTTCTCAGAGCAGTGATTATACAAAATGATGTTACTGAAGAATTATCAGCGCTCGAATCACGTGCAGGAAAAAGAAAGAAAAGAGAAATTAGAAAAAAAAAAGGGGGGGGGGATAGAAAAGATCTAAATCTTCTCATCTTGCCAGTCAGCATGTTGCAGGAGAGCTCAGAAACACGGTGAAGTGGCTGGGAAACAAATGCAAACAGGATTTAACAGCTCAGTCAATGCCAATGCCCTACCTGCTTGTGTTGTCATCATCATCTGAGTCAATGAAGCTGCTGGATTCCAGCTCACTGCTCATCATGGTAGAAGAGCTGTCATAACCAGGAGGGTGCTCACGGTGCCTGTCCAGTTTCGGGTGACCATTGATCCGAGGGACTGCAAAACCAAAGTAAATGGAGTATTACTTGACAAATAGGAAGAGCAAGGAAGAAGTGGCACTGTGAGTAGCACAATATTCCCACTGACAGCTGCAGACAACTCTGCAGGAGGATCCTTACACCAAAACTATGCTCCTTGCAGAACCTGGTGTCGTTCAGCAGCTGGAAAGCCCATTCTCTGCTCTGGTTCAGTGCCTGCTCCACTAATAACCAGGGACTTTCTGCCTGACCCTCTGCTCCTGTTTCTTCATTAGAGGATGACAGTTCATTGAGACTGGCTGACAAAAGCCTTTCAATGTGTCACAGGATTAGAATAAAGCAGAGCCTAGGAGGTTAAAATATGTCCTCCTTGACTTTTGTCGACAGCAGAGTAGGTCCTGCCCGAGGGACAAAAGCACATCAAAGTCCTAAATCAAATAAGCCCTGAAAGCAGAGAAGAGTAGAGCAGCATCTGCTCGAGGAAGCTGTAAAGAGGGATCTGTGACACTGCAGAGAACAGGTGACAGTGTCTTGGGAAGAAGTCACAGTCAAACTCCCAGCTAAGAGAAAAAACAACAGAGCTTCCAATTCCCACCAATGCAGAAAGTCTTTATCAATTACTAACAGGAACTTGCAACCCCATAGCACAGCTCAGTGCTGTGTGTAGGGACCAGGGCCTCTGCTATGTCAGTAGAGAAGAACAATGACTATTGCATTGCCCACTCCTGCTTTATGCTTGCACTCACCTCCACGATATATCCCTACACCTTGACTTGTCCTGGCTTAAGTTCTTTGGAACCCTTAAGCCCTTAATCACTCCAGGGTGCTACCAGAGAAAGGCTTCTGGACATGGCCACAGGACAGAGTACACCAGGAACAAAGGTCCTGCTGGCACAGGCACAGGTCTACACCACCAGTACCCCATGCATGGCCATCTGGTCACCTCAAGACTTTAGGGGCTCACCAACCACCTCGTAGTTGTTTATAGATGACAGATGTTGAACGAGCAACAATTGCTGAGCACTGTATTCTCAGCTGCCACTGTCTGAGTTCCCATTGTAACCCCTTTGTAGTCCTGGCCCTTTGTGTTCAGATTCCTCAGCACACACTATGGTAAAGAATGCAGGAGCGTCTGGAAATCCTCTTCCCAAACATTTGGGGATCTACCAGCGTGCCCACATGAGGAGTTTCTCAAAGCACAGGTCATTATCCAGCATTTTTTAGCTGGCTGCACAATAGTTGAGTTCACTCCACAGCAAACCCAGTGTTGGAACACTGGTGCTGACACTTGACATTTGCAGGCTTGTCAGAAACCAAGCAGCAGCTATGAAACATTCCCCAGCGCCAAAGAAAACTTGTCCCTTAATTACCTCCCTAATTAGAGCTCCCACAGTTCCCTTTCCCACTCCTCCTCGGGAAATGACGTGGGAGCTTTGTTCTAGACAGCAAGGGGTCCCCAGAACATGTGCCAGGCAGACCTCCCACGTTCCTAATTAAGATCCTCATTCTACTTTCAATTAATAGGACTTGATCAGCTTTCCAAAGCAACAAGGAGTTTTGTTGCTTGAAGAGAGAAAGTGGAGCTCTGACATGCTGACAGCTCAGCTCTTTCAGATTGATTTTATATGAAGCTAATGCCAGGGATAGATTTGCTACTAATTAGTGTGAAAGGTGATCAGGAAAAGGTGTATTTCCCTATTCATAGAGAATTGTCTTTGGATACAAAGCCTCTCCAAAAAGAACCCAAAAAATCCCTATTTCTCTGCCTCCACAATATAATCATCATTACACCTTAAAAATATAGATACAGAGAGAGAAGGTATCTCTGCTCACACTTAGCTGACAGGGCTTCCTAGTTCACTTTATTAAGTCACTAAGAACACAACAGCAGTATCAGAGTGAAACCTCTTTCCACTTGCACTCTTGGTGTGAAAACTCATGCTTAAAGCATGAGAATAATACAGCAAATTTAAACTTAGGCAACTCCCTGGAGAAAAAGTGCAAGGGAACCCAGTGAAATGAACAGCTGGAGACCCTCTAAACAAGCGCTCTTGCTACAGGTAATAGGTTGGTGCCCAAATAACCAAAGCTCCAGCAGAGGAATGACATAAGTGTCAGGCTTTCCTTAGACTCCACACCGCTGTAAATCAGGTCCAGGAGCAAAGTCCAGAGCACAGAGTGAATCCCTGGTCCAGTAAATCACAGCCTCCCTGCTGCAAAATTCTTTGGTGTTTTCAATGGCAAGAGGTGTGAAAGCTCCTGTCAGATTACCAGGTGTGCCTCCTGTCAGGATTACCTCCTGTCTGCAGCATGCCATCAATATTTATAATGGTCTCTGTATGGGTGCCTGTAATTGCCCATTAGCAATTCAGCAGAAACAGCTTTTCTGTGATGAGTAATCCTGCCACGATGAAGTCCAGCACACAGGCTGGGATTTGTGGGAGTGCTTGATCCTGTCCTGTAGAGACTTGTTTAAATAATACCAAAATTACAGCTGTAGTGGTTCCCAGAGAGACAGGACGAGGGACCCACACTGGTTACTCACAGGTTGGTTCCGTGGGTATTACTATGCAGAGTAGCAGAGACATCTGTGCAGTACTGCCAGCTCCCAAGCTGTACAATCACATGTACCATAGTGTTTGCAACTGTTTGAGCTCATTACTGGTATAAAGGGAATGACAAAGAATTGCCCACCCTGACAATGAGGATATCCCTGGACACTCTACAAAGGCAAAGAAGTACTCGTTCACAAGGAAAAATGAACAGTGTGTTATAGCCTTCATTTCAAACAAGGTGAAGTGAGCAGAGGTGCTAATGAGCCATCTGGGAGCTGCACAGATGTAGACACATTGAGCTAAAACCTCTACAGGTCAAGCAAGCATGCTCTGCTGATCCTGATCACTGTGGGACTGAGAGGTTCAGCAGAATAAGGGGCTTGTTCTAACTTGGGAAAACCCCAGGGCAGGGAAGAGAAGTAAAACAAAGATCTGTTGGGAATGTGGGTAAAGTGAAAATATCCCCAAGTAAATGTAAGTACAAAAGCAGAATTCCAATGGTGAGCTGTGCAGAAAAACCTCTCCTGTCAGCCTGGCGTTCAGGGACCACTGCTGATTTCAGAGCATGACAGAAGCTTCCTTTTAAATTAGCCACTGGTTTTCACTTAAATGCTCTCCAACCCCACACTGCACTGCTCTGTCCTGAGTAGGTGAGAATTTAATTGTAAACAAAACCCACTTTAAGATTCTTCCTGTAACAAGTTTTGAACGCAACACTGTCAGGAGATTCTGCCTCTTTCCGTGATTTCCCAAAGGAATCTGCAGCCAGGACCATGCAAAGACAGCTCTCTGCTCCACCCACTGAGTAATTTTCATTCACTCTGTATCAGTTACGAGTTGGAAGGGTTAAAACAACAGAAAGACACCTGCTTCTAACCCACAGTCACAGACTTCTGGTGTCCTAACTAGAGGCACACACTTCAGCATGTGGAGCTGTCAATAAAGGCTGTGATGGCATCTCTTGGGCCCAAGTATTCCATATTCTGGCCCATTTTAAACTCAATGGGTGGCACCCACTCATTCTCATCTAAGCCTGGAAATTCTTGTCTGGCAACAAATAAAAAGCCAAGCTTCCTTTGATGTACAGACTAGAGGCAAGAGACGAAGTTCTGGAGTTTATATGTGTACTCTGGGTGTACTCACGTATAAAAAAAGATCTTCAGAGCCAATGTGCTGTAGTTACACCAGCACTGCTGATCCAGGCCTAGAGAAATCAACAAGTTATTTCCAAGGATTTTGGCTCAGATCTTAAAATGTTAAAATACTAAGACTACACTGCAAACTCGCAAGACATCACATAGATCATGTGTTCTACCTTCAGATAAGCTAACTTGGACAATGGAGGCAGCCTAACTGTGACAGCACTGGGTGTCCTTATTCCTCTTCAAACTAATTATCTTCTAATACTACAGAAAGTTTTGTATATTGTCAAGAAGAATCTCCCTGCCCCTTTCCTGTAGGTTGTCCAGACCTCTCAGAATGCTGAGCTTCAAAGAGTTTCAAAGCAATCATCAAATTATTCCATTAAAATAATAACAGTCCCTGAAAGCATGCAGGAATGCAGACACTTCTCTTCCACAGTACTGATGCAAAAGCAGCTGTTGCTCTGAAAGATTATCAGAAAAATGGCTCTTTCTAAATGAAAAAGGGGAAAAATGGAATAGGACTCACCATCCTCGTGTCCTTCTCTATTTCTCCGTCGATGTCTGTCTCGCCGGTGGCTAATAACTGACTCTGTCCCTGTTTCATTGTCCAGCCCATCCCGGCTGCTGGCAGCATTTGGACTGTTAGGGAACAAATAGGAAGAAACAGTGGAGTCACCTCTTTTTTTTCTTTCTGATAAAAACAGTTGCAGTCATGAGCACATTGGTTCGGAAGCCAGAAAAATATTCTGTGGATCAGCTGCAGTCTTGCTGCAGCACCACGAGCACCCCCAGACTGCTCTGCTCACCCCAAAGCTATCTGAGGGGCAAAAAGACACTTTTTGAAACCAAACCCAGTGTCTCAGATCACTTGCTCACCCCCATCCAGATTCCTTTTCCTGACAATAACCCAGCCTAGACCCAAGGGGCAGAAGCTACAGCTCACTGTGGCCACTTTTAATAGAGAACGCTGACCTTGAAGACTGAAGCCTTGCAAGTCACAGCAAAGCTCAAAATAACTGAGTGTGTGTCTGTGAAACGCGCAAACAGACCTCAGGTCCTCTCCTCATGTTCTCAGCAGTTTGAAAGCCACACAGATATGCCAGCACAATATTAATCTGGTAAGTGCCAGTGAAGGACCATCATGAGCAAGCGAGCGAGAAGCAGGAGGATCTCGATGACCATTCCAGTGACCAGATTTCCTCCTCTCTGTGACTGTGAGGACTCTGTTGAGAGTCATTTTCTTGCTACTACAATTAGCCAGAACAAAAGGTTACAAAGAGGCAGCAGAGAACTTGTCTCCACGGTTTATTGTGATTTGACTGCATGGTTTAAGTCCTAACGAAGCTACCAAAGTGCAAGGATGTCTTTAAATGCTGTCACAAGTACGTTTCCATTTCTTCTTTCAGCCCAGTAGAGCTGAGAAGGGCAGGGGTTCCCCAGGTGTCCCCACAAGGTTCTCCCACATCCCAGCAGCACCATCTAGTGCCTGCTGACACTGCCCACTGCTCAGCATTCCCAAGAACTACATTTTTCAAAAATTGCTGGAGAATTGGAAGTGATCGGAAGAGAACTACAGTTGTGATTCAAGTTCTGGAAGCCACACTCTACAATGGAAGACTCAAGCAGCTCAATGTATTTAGTTTATCCAAGAGAAGCAAATAATTTCAAAGTCTGGTGGACTCTTTTATTGCTTGGAATCTTTAAATCTAGAGTGAGTGTGTTTGAAAATGAAATTCTAATAGAAAAATAGAATTAAGGTCTTCATGCAGAATAATGGAGTCAGATAATTGTGCCCTGTTTCATGGAAATAAACCCAGCTCACCATTAGGCTCTATCTGAAAAAATAAAAGACAGATGAGACTTAGAATGCTATGGAAGACATCACTCTGAGTACATACAGACATCAGCTGTGAGTGGCTCCACAAACACAGACCTGTGCCTAACTTACCATGCAATTACTTTTTAAAATGAAGTTTGATCGTGCAGCTGTTACACACAGGTACAGGTCAGGAGGACAAGGAACCAGTTCTATTTGCAGGCCACATGACTGCACTGAGGGGCCTCTCCTAGTCCATGTAAAGCAATTCATGAACACACGAGGGCACTCAAGCCCTTGCAAGGCACACGGTGTCAGGCAGGGTTAGTGTTTCCCAGGATTTCTTGTACCCTCTGGAAGGGTTTATCTGTAAAAAACCTCATAGACTGGACAACACTAAGGGCTCTCCCAGGCAACAGATATCACAAAAAGCAATGGAAACACATGACAGCAGGCAAACTGAGACCACGTTTCCTCCTGCAAACATGTGTGAAGATCACAGCTAGAGCCACATTCTGCTTTAAATCTTCCTGGTGTAAATTCAGAGAGGCTCCCTGAAAATGAAGGCATTCTGAGGACACACTGACTCTGCACATGGAGAGGAAACAACAGGGCCACCACTAACGCAGACGACTCCCAGCCTGGCTACAGGCAGCTCTAGCTGCCACCTCGGTGTGCACGTGGAGGAGGAGGAGGAGGAGGCATCATTATTCCTCACAGAAATCTTTGCTCTTGGTATCAGTGTCCTGCTGCCTCCGCATACTACATAACCACACATAACACAGTAATAAAAGGTTGTCATCCATACACTACAGAAAGCATTTTGGGCTCCCTCTCTCCTTAACTCTCCCGCAGTGGGTTCCAAAATGAGCTGTACAGGGTATATATTCCATCCTAACAATGACAAGTTGTTTTTCTTCCCATCCCCCTTTTAATTCCTCAGTTCTAATAAGTATATTATTTTTCTAACAATAAATAGCTGGTTTGCAGCAGCAGAGAGAAACATGGGCAAGAAACAGAAATTGTTTTGGTTTAAAATATATATATAAAAAGACAACTTGCTCTTACTGGAATGATGGAGGCCGAGAGTCTCCAATGCCTCCTGTTCTCTCGATGGGTGGTGGAAGGTCAGCATGGCTCTCGGTGCACTGGGAGCCTGTGTCAGAGTGGGAGCTTTCAGCCAGGACCAGCTGTCAACAGAAAGAAGAGGATTACACACACTTGTACAGGTTTCTCTGCTCTGACACAAGGGGTTCAGCCACTGAATGTTCTGCGAGATCTGAGGGAAAGCAGAGCGAAGGCAGTGCTTAGGGTCTAGCTATGCAGATTCCTGCCAAACTTCCATAAAATCAGGCTGCATCTGAACACAAAAACACCATCAGTTAGGGTATGCACCAAATTCCTGCAAGCACCACACATTTTTTCTCATCTCAGACCAAACGCAGCAGGCAGGGAGTGCACTTTCCCTTGTGACTCATCCCCACGGCACTCTCCGAGTTTCCCAAGAGTGGAAGTTGTCAGCATTCCTTACAAAATGCATCCACACTGTCAGATTGCACGCTCAGTCCGGGTCTGCCATGGCAAAAATAAAAAGCAAAAGCTGGAACTTGACAGTAGGACACCTGGCACCCCAGGCATGGTGAAGCTTCTTATGCAAAGACCCTGAAAATTCACAATCCGGTCTGGCCCAATCCCCAATCCTCAGAGTTGCTGCCATCTCTGTTAAAAGTCTGAATTAAAATCAAAATCCATCGAATCTCAACAGCCAGGAACCTTGGGAGGAGGATCAGATGCCTGTTGTTCATCATACTTGTGTCTCTTGTGCCCATTTCATCTCTCAGTGTTCCCTTAAAGGCAGAGCTACAGATAGTTAGGAAAATTAATTTTCTTCTTTAATTCATAATGACCTGAAAACTTCTATAAAACTACTCTGTTGTAACTACCACCTTCAGAACTCCCCTGCCACTGACATCTCCATCTGTGGAAGCTGAAGGTGCCTGTCAGCCAGGGCAGAAGGAGAGGCTGCAGAGCACCCAACACACAGCACTCACATAGGAATAGGTAACTGAGGACAATCTTCTCCTTACAAACACCAAGCACCTACACACAGCCTGGTGAGCTTGGGAATTACTACATATTCCAGCCCTGTGAGAAGGCAGGGTGTAAATCCTTCATCTAACAACTAATGCCAGTGTATTATTTCTATTTCTTATCTACCAGGCTAGCATCTACTTTTCTGTATTAAAAAAAATAATAAAAGGAAAAGACAGAGATGCTTTGTGCTAAAGGATCCTTTTGTGTACACCTAGGTGAAAATGTTCTTTTTTTCTTTTTTAAATCTTATTAGTGCTGAAAGAAGCTCCTGACTGAAGTGTGCACCAGGAGCCAGAGTGGGTCTTTTCTCTACCAAGTAAATCTTTTATAAGATAATCAGCATTTGTGCCTCGGTTTCCTGACCCACAAAGGCAGGAGGACACTGCCAGTTTTGCACAACTGAGATTGCACAGGAGGTTTACAGAATTCCTGAAAGCGACTTCAGACTTTGCACATCCTAAGCTAGTTCTGTACTTTCCCTGCAATATTTTCTGTGTTTGTGCAAGAATGGGGTGAAAAACCCCACCCAATCAGAAAGGAAGCTCAGAATGATTCAGGTATTTCGCCAGCCCGCTGACCACACACAACACCTTCTGGCTGCTGCCAACAGGAGCTAGACTTGAACTAGTGACCTAGAGGTGAAAAGTTTTATATCCTATTACCAATCCCCTGAGTCATCTAAACACTTTGCTGAGTCTCTGTAAATAATATAAGGTCTTTAAATAAATGCTCAAACACCAGTATGGATTATTATATTTCACTAAGGGGCAACAAGGTCTCAGCTTCCCTCTATTTGTAGCTGTGGCAGAACTAGCCCTGCATAAGAGACTCCAGCTCTAAGTGGTTAATTTATCAAGGACTAATTCTAACATAACCATCAGCTAGATCTTCGTGCCAAAGAAGCAGATGGAGAAGGAGAGGGAACAGGATATGAGGGGACTGGTGTTCAGGATGCAGTATCCTACTCCTAAGAGCATGTACCATAAATAAGAGAAGGCAAACACACCCCGACTGTCAGAAAGGAACTGCCTGAAGACAAAAGAGTTCTTCAGCACCACGTGAAGTCAGCTGCATTATTCAAACTCTCTTATCACCAAAGCAAGAGCAGCAGAGGAAACACTGAAGGGGGAAAAAACAATGTGAGCTTTCCTAATAACTTGATAATTAAGGTTTCTTTCTTTCAGGTGGGGAAGTCAATGGGAGATGGTTAGAAAGGATGCTGGCATGATGGAGATGCAAGGATGTCTCTGAGCCTGGCTCATCCCCTGTGTAGTGCTTTCACTAACAAAATCAAACCAAGGGATAAAAAGAAGGAAAAAAAGGAAGAAAATAGGTGTAGCCAAGATCTGTACATCCCACTCTGAATTGCATCCAGCTACTCAAACACAAGCTCCTGGCCCGAGCCACCTGACAGCACAAGAACACGCTCCTTTCTGCTGCTGGAACACCTGGCTCCAAGTTGCACTTGATGTGAAAAGAGAAATCCTTCCCCTATTCCAGGACATTTGTTCTTTAGTGTTTCCCTGCTCCTGGGGGAAGAAGCCTTGGCAAGGCAGAGCCCATCATGAAGGCAAGCCCACCGTGCTGAGCAAGGCTGCGGATCATCTCGGGAGTGCTGCTGAGCAGAAGCAAAATCCACTGCAGCAAAGCAACTCCTCTGTGAATATTGTCCCTGGGCTGTGATTTCCTGAAGGATAAACCACTGGGTACCTGCTTCGTAGTGACCTTCAGTGGGATTAGAGTCACAAACAGCCTCAGACTGTGCCAGTGCCACTACAAAGGGAAGAGGGCTGCAGAAGTGACCCATCCTGACCTTTCAGCTGCATTCAGGAGATATCCCACTTTAAACTTGAATCAGTTCACTACCAGACAGAGCAAACTCAAGGAAAGATACTTGCAGTATCTCCCGTTTCTGAGTAGGTTGTTAATCCTAGATAAAGGTATTTCAGGTTTCGAGTAGTGAATCTTAAGCACAACAGCCACGATAACACAGTGGCCAGTGCAGAACTTCTCACATTTACCCTCCTGAGCTAAGACCCTCGCTGCGCTGGCTGTACTGCTACCTGCAGCCTTTCAACACAAAACAGAGCAAAATAGTTAAATTCTTGGTTACTGAGAGCAGTCTCAGCTCAGGGAGAGGTGAGGGGACTGGTAACAGTAACCAGAGAAATACCCCAAAAGAGCCATTTGTATTTTTAACAGAACAGCCACATTCATCTACAAGTTGAAAGTAATTATCTCCTATAAAGTCACAGGCATCTCAAATCCCAAGTGGAAGCTTCAGAGACATGGCCCATTATCCACACGAAGGCTGCTCCCAAAGGACCAATTGCACAAAAAGACTTACTGATGAGGCCCCTTATTCCACCAGGAATTCTGTCAAAGGCACCAGGACTCCATGCTGCCAGGCAGCCTGCAAAAGCCTATCAGGAATGTGGTATTTATTTTAGTAATGGGAAATTGTCTATGCTGGGTAAGATTGGGCTTCCCCATTTTTCCTGCTGAAAACTACAGTACCTTTGTTTGGGGTTTGGTCCAGAGAATACAGGATCAAGCTTATATAGCCTGGAAATCAGAAGCAGTAACAGGGTAAAAGGAACAACTTTAAGATAAAGGCTGCCAGGTAAAGGGTGACCCTCCCAGTGTTCAGAGACAGAAAGATGCACACTGCCTTTCCAAATAAAACTGTCAATTCCGTGATTTTATCACCTGCAAAGCTTTTATCATTTTAGAGAAGATAGTGTATCACCATGAAATATATTATCTCTGATCACTCCCGGGTTCTGTTAAGCATCTCAGGTGTCTGTTTATGGCATTGTACAGCAGGCCAGCTGTGAAACCAATTCAATTTCACTGACTGACACATTGCAGCAAGTTCTCTTCAAGCACAGGATTACCTGCATCTTGGAGAGCACCTGGAATAAGAACTGGAGGGGAAAAAAAGGATCTGCCATCCTATAATCCTATTTCCATGTCTCTCACTTCCAGATTTCTTCAGCAGGTTGGTGACTCTTTTTCTGAGAGTTTACTCGTTCCTCACCCCAGCTAAAACCAGGTACCTGTGTACATCAGAGCAATGCAGAGACCCGTGCCTCTGCCAATGACAGGAGTACTGCCACACAACTAAAGATTTCCCTACAGGCCTTTCCTCCTCCTGGTACTGATCACAGTTAAGAGATAGGACAGCATCTTTCAGTTCAAACTTAGATTAAATTTGAGAAGGACAGCATCCTTCAGTTCAAACTTGGATTAAATTTGAGAAGGACAGCATCCTTCAGCTCAAACTTGGATTGAATCTAATTTGAGAATTCTTGTGCCTATCAGACCAGAACCACCCAACATGACTTTAGCAAAGGGAAGATCACAAGATCACAGAGCTCTGAAGCTTCCTCATTCAGCACATTCTTTCATTTCTCCTTTAAGTCCCCCATCCTTCAGGGTAACCTGTTTGCTTCTTCCCCATCTCTTCCNTGAGAAGGACAGCATCCTTCAGCTCAAACTTGGATTGAATCTAATTTGAGAAGGACAGCATCCTTCAGCTCAAACTTGGATTGAATCTAATTTGAGAAGGACAGCATCCTTCAGTTCAAACTTGGATTGAATCTAATTTGAGAATTCTTGTGCCTATCAGACCAGAACCACCCAACATGACTTTAGCAAAGGGAAGATCACAAGATCACAGAGCTCTGAAGCTTCCTCATTCAGCACATTCTTTCATTTCTCCTTTAAGTCCCCCATCCTTCAGGGTAACCTGTTTGCTTCTTCCCCATCTCTTCCTCACAGAGATCCTAGCACTCCAGCCCCAGCTGCCCTTGGAGGAATCTCATTCTCCTGTACTAGGACTCCCTAGGAACTCATTCAGGTACCTGAAAGCTCAGGAGTGTTTCCAGTGATCCTGCCTCCCTTCTGTGTAAGCTCTGAACATGATGGAAGGAGCTCTACATTACAACATTACGTTAACACCCTCTTCACTTTGGGTCAGATTTTCATGCACAGCTCCCTCTTTTCTCCTGCGTGACAATTCAGTCTATCAGAAGATGAATGAGGGTGTATATAATCTGTGAAGAGAAGAAACAGTTCCTGAAATCAGTTCATTTCACACAGAAGAAATCAACAAGACTCTGCTTTGGTGGATTTTCATTCACTGCCTCAGCTCCGTGCTGAAAGGCAACGATGCACTTTGCCAAGGATCATTTAACAAGCCCCAAGCCCCTGTGTTGCCTTGGATGGTAGGAGACTAAATTGTCCTACCCAACAATTTTAATTGCAATTGCAAATACAGTGTCTAAAAAGCTTATTTACAGAAAGGACAAGTATTATCTGTTGGCACCCAGATAACAGAGAAGGAAAAAAAAAAAAGACAAAGACTGACAGGCTATGACCTCACTGCCAGCCAATGGGAAATGGTGCACATTCCCAGCAGCCAGGCAGGGAATTGTTCCCAGATGTTGCAAAGCCTTCCTAAAAAACACAGATAACAGCCAGCCCACTCTGTACAAACTGCTGGCAGAGGCCACTCAGCTGGCTCCGACCTGGCAGCAACCAGAAGCCAATTCTTTCCATGTCCCCAGCTTCCACTGGGAGCCTGTCCCTGGACCATGCAAAGAGAACAGAAAAACATTTTAAAGCTTTTTGCAAAAAGCCTGAAGGTAAGGTATTCTCTTCCGTGCAAGCTATTTTCCCAAATGGCCCAGTAAGGATCTGAACCTGAAAAAAACACAAATGCGTAAATAATTTCCCTCAGGTAAGCAGTCCCAAAGAACTCAAAATAAATTATCCCCTGAGAAAAACTGTATCCTCTGTTTTATGTGTTAGCAGCACAGGCAGGTGAATCAGCTGGTTTCTGCAGATGTGTTTGTGTAAATGCATCTACAGTAATAACTACTAGCAGTGCAATTAATGCTAGTCTCTATATTGCTGAAAAACCTAAAGGTCAACCACTGAAAAGGAATCTAGTGAGGAGTAGCCTTCTGTCCCAAAATATTTAGTCCTTCAAAAGCAAAAACAAACCAAGAAACCAACAAAAAAACTCATCCTGAAATCCAAAGGATGAGACCTAAGATGCAGAGAAGAAAAACAAGCAGGACACAGGAGGGACGGGGAGGAAGTTTAAGTAGTTAATTAGGAGCAGTGATTCTAATTCCATACTAATCCAGCTGTACATTGAGTTCCCAGGGCAGCAGAAGCAAGTAGCAACTAAAGACTTGCAGATCCTCCCTTGAACGTTTTCCCCTATGGAAATCAGTCCTGCATACGACACCGAGATCAAAGTTCCTACCTGTGACAAATAGAAAGATTCAAATGTTATTAAAAAAGATGAAGATCTCAAATTTCTGAACGTCACTCATCTTGTAAATTTCAAAGTAGCCACTGCATCAGTCAGGAGAAGAGGTGTGGGGGAAGAGACAGCTGAGCTATACTGTGTGCACTTAGTGTTCCAATTTTAACTATGTCACCTTGATGTGAGATACACACACATATACATTGGTGTCATTCACATGAGGATGACAACTATCACACATGGTTTTGTGATACCAAGCTGCCTCCTACCAGCTGATGCACGTTTTGTAACACAGGAGACAAAGAAAGCTCAGGCCTCTTCCAGAAAAGGAAACAGCCTAAAAACACAGCTTTTCCAAAAGGTAAAGCCCAACTTTGCTAGCTTTGAAATATATGTGTGCAATTATCTGTTAAGTTCAGTCACCAGGATATTAAAGGGTTCAAAACTGTGAACAATTAACTTAGGGTAAGATTTACATAAAACTCCTCCAGTAATTAGCAGCAAATAGAGGCAGATAAGCACTGCAATTTTATGGGTGTTAGTGTGGAAAAAGTAATTTGCAATTCATAATGCAGGTCAGACACAGATGTTTCAGCTGATTGTTGAGCAGAGTGAGCAGCCCTTGTCAACACCATCACCAAAGGTGCAGTGTATGATCTCCGAGAGGGATAAACTGAATCCAAACTACTGGGATGTGCATGCAGATTTGGAAATGAGCTGATGAGTGGGAAGGGAGGAAAGAGGCTGAGTCTTCCGAGCAGTATATCCATCCATAGTACCCGCAGCAATCCATTCTGTCCCTGCTGCAGCTCAAGTGGATGGGTTTGTAATGCATCATCCCATCTGCTGCTGAGCAGTGGAGCCTGTGAGGAGCCTGAGCTGGTACAGCGCTCACAAAAGGCTCACAAAAACAATTCATTTAAGCCACACATCTGAATTTTGCTTTTAGATCTCTGTGATAGCACCAACCTCACTGCTAGAGACCTGGTCACTGCCTCAGACCCCACCAATTCTTGTGTGTTAAGTTCCTGGCTTGGTTCAGAGGAGAAATAGGAAGAATTGGGGAGGGAATGACACTGAGGAGCAAACACAGCTCAAGTGTGACATCCTGAGAGGGAGGAAAGGGGTTCTCAAGATTAATTTGCTCTCCTGATAAGAGCTACTACTCATTTCTACCCCTCTGCTTTTAAAATAGATGCTGCTCTCACGCTATGGCAACACAAATGACATCTTCATGGCCTTTTTTTATCTGAAGCTGTTGGGATGCTCTCTTCCGCTCGTTAATTACACATGAAATCCCTTTTTGTACAATCTATTTCCATACTGTCACAACACCACGCTGTAGCCCACAGTAATCCACGGACTGAAGACAAAATCAGCACCAGCAACATTCACAGCTCAAGCGTACCCTGAAAGCAGCACATTCAGCAGCACTGAGCCCTTGAGCCATCTCCTGCCCCTCAAAGGCAAAAGGACCTCCTAGCACAACAGTGGCTGTTAGCACACATGTGCAGCCATGCCCTGGAGAAGTTAACATCACCCTACGTTCAGTTCCCACACCAAAATGGACATCAGCCAACAACCTCATTAAGAAAGAACCTTGTGCCATCTCCCACAGCACTCTAGGTGGACCATCAGGTCTCAGAGACCATGGTTGGTTAAACATTAATTTTATTCTCTAATGATTTTATCCTAGAGAATGAATACTTCTTTTGACAACCAATTTCCTCCTCCACGGAGTACAACACATGGGGATCTTCCCTTCTTTGTGAAGGCAAGTAGGCAGAGGAAAAGAGACAGCAGTGGGAAAGAAAAGATGTGTACAACACGTGTAGAAGATGTAACAACACGTTACTGACATTAAAGGTTTCACATTTAGACCTCCTTTGCAGCCCTGCACACCTCTGGGGGCTTCACCCTAATTTTTAAAATAGATTACTTAATAACAGGGTGTTACAGATACAATGAAAATTAAGCCTTTGCTTCCATGTAATTTGAGATTTGTGACACTTCTGAAAATCAGGATCCATGCACCAACTGCTCTGCTCCTGTGCTCACTGTATCAAACAACACGTGTACAGACACGAGCCAACATACCCAGGACACCACTCTTCCATTGAAGCAAGGTAGCTTTGCATTGTCGTCTGAGATCTCCTCCTTTACCACCCTGGAAAAAAAACACAAAAAACAAAACAATAGGGAGAAAATCAAGAGTTTGAAATTACACCAGGTGAGAAGAGACATTGGTCCAGCAAAACCACAAATGTTCACTAAAATGTTTCTGTGTTTAAAGAGGGTGACTGTCAGGACAAAGGAAGCAAGTAAAAAGAAAGGGCAGAACAGCACCTTTCTGGCCAGCCATCCCAAATTGTAAGGCACAAAGTAGTTACAAGCATTTTTCCCACTCTGGAGTCTCAAAGTGGGAAACTCAGTGTGGAAAGTCACCTCACAACAATTTTTAAAGATCCAATGGTGATTAAAATCCCACTGTGCTGTGCAGTCTGTGTGGCAGAGACCACAGAGCACAATTAAGGCCACTCTGCTGGCAAGGAAAGGACATCACCTCCATTTCCTAGCCTGTATTTGGAGTCAAAACACAGCACCTCCCCTCCAAGGCACTGAGGGAGCTGTGATCAAGCTTCGCAGTGAACCTTCATCTCCCAAACATCAGGTACACATCTCAGCCTCCTCCGTCAACTCAAGCTCTCTGCTGGGTTTTGGTTTTCTTTTAATGTGCAGCTTGAAGGAACTGAGCAAACCATTAGGAAGTCACTCATCTGCAAAAACACCAGGTTTGCTCTTAAATATAAGGCTTTACTACTACGTGTTGGTGTGAACACTCAAGACATTCTTTTTGTTAAGGGCTCCAACCAAAATTGGGAACCTTTTTAACAAGGCACTGTACAAACACACAGGGAAGCTCTACAGAGTGGGGACTCCCTAAATGTGGGTAGAGGAGACAGTGTGGGCTGTTTATACCGAGTCAAACAGCAGATTGGTAGCAGAAATAGATTCCTGGCCTCAAGTCCCTACACAGCAGAACAGGGACAGTTTGGTTTTCACAATCTCAAAGCTTTAAAAAAAGCCAACCTGGAGTCCAGTCAAACTCAATAAAAATCTGTGGTTCCACAACCACATTTTCCTTTATTTATGTTTTTGTCTTCCTGTTGCTGTGTAAAAAAACCCACAATAGCCACAAAGCAACTGACTACGCATGGAACAGTGTCATGTTGTGAGCTGGGGAGAAACTGGTTAGGAAGGAGAAGAGAGGAAAGCAAATGGACAGAGAGTTTCTTTCCACTTTTGAAAAATTAGGAGTAAATAACACCACCACTCATGCCTCCGTTTGCACATTTCAATCCATTTTTTCAAGAAGGAAAGAACATTTACTTCTCCACATTTATTTATTTGCATTGTTAATGGTTAGCAGTGCAAGATTAGGCAGGCTTCACCCCTGTCCTGTTATTGGAAAGAAAAACATTTGAAAACATTAATTTAACTCCTTATGCATTTGTCCTCCCTTCACCTCCTGGCAATGAGGAAAGAGATCATATGATTTCATTACAGTTTTAGTCATTTCTACCTAGACTCTAAAGAGACAATTAAGAGCAAACTCCATTGAAATCAAGAGATACTCAGTGCTTTCAAAACCTCTGACAATCCAATGAAGCTCTCAGACTCGTAATTCTGGAGCTGCAAGCTCTGTGTGCAGACAGAGGATCTCAGTGTCTACCTGGATCTCCAGCCCCAGTGGGGTGACTGGAATTCAGTCACAATCTGCTGTGTTCCAGAGCCCTGGAGAGAACACTCGCCCAGCAAGGACCCAATTGCAAAGTCAGCAAATAAAGATGCTCTAATAATTTTATCTGCATGTTTTAGCTGATGGTGTCTTCTCCCCCTCCCATAAGGAAATGCCACTTGCTGCACCCCAGAAATCACACACAGAAGTTCTGCACCAAGCACTAGGATTTAGGCAAAAGTCAGGTACTAAGAGCACACCGACTGCAAGGTTCCCTCCAGGGAAAAGGCTCAGGGGTCTTCCTAAAACTGAGACACAGAACATGAGTGAGGACATCCCTGCAACACTGCACGGACTGGTTGAGCTGTCCTGGGGATGGAAATGAGCACGCTGGAGTCAACGCTTGCAAACAACGCAGTCTACAACAGCACTGGCTTCTGCTGCAGCTGAAGGGAATGACTTCCAGATCTGTTGCAACTTGAACTACTAAATATAGCCTTGAGCTATGAGGCAAGAGAATGACAGACTGTAATTCCCAGCCTGCTTTGGGTAGCAATCAACAGTGCCAAGAACATCAAAGGCCGCAGCAGCCACTAATTTCAAATATCACCGTTTTACAAATCATTAGTTGTAGTGAAGAGGCAGCTCCTTTCTGTTCTCAGGAAGGGGAGGCAATGAAGGCAAGAAAGGAATATGAATGGTAGCAGCCACACGCTTCAGTCTGAGGACAACTTAGAAGCAAGGGCAGAGGGAGGCCAATGCTGTTGTCAGCTTTTGGAACAGACACAGTCCATTAGGAACCAATATACACAGCAGCTGAAGGCCAGGGTGGATAAAGAATGGGTTCATAACCCAGAGCCAAGCCAAGCCAGCATGGCAAGGAAGAAGAGGTGATGCATTTGCTCTGCCAGAGACAGTACAGCAGTGACAGAGTGTGAATAAACCCTCAGCTCTTGAACACCCCCAAGCACCTGCTCTACACGGCCAGCGAGCTCCCCATGATCACCTCTCACATCCACACAGTCTCCACTGAGAAAGAGTATGTGCAGAGAAGGGTGTGGATGTGTGGGGAAGGGGAGGAGGGAATAGTTCTCAGAAGCTCACATCCTCTGCTTTAGCAGATTCAAGAACTAATTACCAAATGAAACAATCACTGCTGGTAACAGCCCCTCCTTCCTCTCGCTTCCTGGAATTGTGTCTGGATCCTCTGACTGTGCCACCACCCCACTCTGCACAAACAGGTACTTGTGCATTTACCAACCCCAGCCTCATTCACCCTCTCACACCTCACCTGTTTCTAGGACAGGTTTATCCTCCTGCTTACCCTCCCAGCATCCCGACTTCTTGTTTTCCTCCAGGGAAGATTTTAGCCCCAAGACCAAAGACTGTTTAGGCTCACCCTCACTTTCAACGCCCTGCCAAGCTGCTTGCTGCCTCAGAATACACACTGACACCATAGTGAGGACATCAGGTGAGCTCCACAAATCTGTAATGACTCTGATTCATAAGCATTTAGGCAATGGGGTATAAAACACTGGGTTTGATAGTGTTGCATACACTTGCACTTTGATTGCATCACGCACGCCCGTGACAGCCTCAGTCTCCGCAATCAGCTGGATGGTGTCTTCTTTCTACTCAGAAAAATGAGGTTAAAAACGAAATTCTCCTTTCCTTGATTCACCAGTTGCAGGCTCAATCCTCCAAGGCCACATGGAGGGGAAATGCAGGGTTGAAACAGCCGTGTGGCCCCTACAGATTCACCCTAGGTTACTGCCTACCGTGCCCCAAAGCACCCATCCCAACACACTTCAGCATCAGATTAATCACTGTGATTATAATCAAGTGTTTCTTAACTCTTTCTTACTGTACTTTGCTGATGGGAGCAGGGGGAGAGAAGCTTCATTCATTACTTTGCATAACTTGCTTGGAGATCCTTGGAGAGAAGGTGAAGAAGTTGAGCCATTGGTTCTGTGTGCACTTCAACGACTCCCATCACCACAAAGGCAGGGAAGAGATTCCTCTGATGTTTGACCTTTGATTCATAGAACCATGTAGGTTGGAAGAGAAATTCAGGGGTTATCTAGTCCAACCTTCTACTCACAGCGGGTTTAGGTTGCTCAGGGCCATGCCCAGTTAAGTTTTGAGTATCTCCAAGGACTTAACTGACCTCCTGCATCTTGCCTGGCAATCCCAGGCCACACTTCCATGCAGAACATAAACACCTCTGAGGATCAGGCTGGTTACTACAGTACAAAAGCAAATGACAGGACAGCCATTTTTAGGAAAACCTAAGTAAAACAAAGACAAGCAGTTCCACTAAGGACAGCTTCAATTGCACAACACACACAGCAAAGTTGACATGCACAGAAAGAAAACAAACCTCTGGCCCTTCCCATCACATGACAAATGGCAACTACTCAACTGGAATCCAAGGCTGCAGCTCTAAAAATAGCCTTTCTGTAGCTGATTAACACTTCAGTTTGAACCTTTAATGCAGAATTAAAACTTCAGGCTTTTTGTAGCTGAGGTTGCAACACAGAGAGCTCCCCTCCAGCTCAGAGAAATGAATGAAAACAAAGCCACCCCCTGAATTCACAGGTGAGGCTTGGCCAGGATGTGATGTTTATTCTGGAAATAAGGAAGAGGGGAGAAGAGAAACCTTTTTGCTGAGCAGATAAACACCATAATGCAGTGCCACACAGAAGGGCTTTGCTCAACACAAAAGATCTGCAGCTTTCTGTGGTGCACAAAAGCCTTAGATCTTGTCTGCACCCCGCTGAGCAGTGAGCAGGGAATGGTGCAGCAGCATTCTGAGGCAGACCCACGGTGCTTCTCAAAACCAACCCTCAAAACACCACAGAGCCAGAGTGGAAAGTGTTCTCCTTCTTAAGATTGTCATCCCTGAACTCCACAGACAATGCTTTGTCCTTCCATACACGCACTTTTGTATGCCAACTCCCACACAAACCTGACAAAAGTGAATATGAACATGCTACCCACAATTAGGACATAAGTGACACACCCAACTGTGGAACAAAACCCTCTTCACAATCCTCTTCAGAAGAAGACATCCTCAAAGCACACAAGAGCTGAGCCGTGGCTTTCCATGGTCAGCAGAGGCTCAGCTCCACAAGCTCAAGGTCCCTTCTGCACAAAGCCACCCAGCTCTTGTGACAGCAGTGCCCAGCTCAGGGTTAACCTCCTGGGCTTCCACCACCACACCAGGTCCTTCTTGTAGGTTCTGTAAAACTCTGCAAAGGGTGGCAGGGAGGTCACCTCTTCCTGCATAGGTGCCAGATGCATTGAGAAACGCTGTCCTTCTCCTCATCCTTCATCTCTCGCTGCCACTCTCCATCTCATGTTATTCTTAACACTTCCAAAAATGTAAGCACTCAGTCCCAGTGATTCTGCCTGCCATTAACAGCTCATGCACCCCTATGTTCATACACCAGTTATCCTCTGCCACATCTGATCTTTATCACCACACTAAACACTTTTGCCCACATAACTGCCTCTTCCCTGTTTTCTCCACTCCACCTTTATTCCCGGAGGCACATCCAGCAGTTTGTCACGCCAGCCTTCAAGAAGGGCAGGGATAATTTATTATCTTACAGGAGAACTGCAGGATACTGGGAAAGTTCTGGCATTTAGGTCCTGTACCAGATACTAACCTAAGCTTAAGCACACGGATGAAGTAAGAACTCCTGTACCCTCCAGGAGAGAATCAGCCTGAACCTGCCCTTCTTTCCAAATGCAAAACTCCACTTTTTATAGTGATAACTTTGGATTCAAGGACAAGTTGGCTCTTCAGGCTCCACTCTGGCACCATCCCGCTGTATGACCTTGAGGAGGTCATTTGGCCCATCACACTCCCTCTTACTGCAAGAAAGTTAATGGATCTTCATGCTTAGAAATTCCCTAATGACAAGTTAAGAGACATCTGAGCAGCAGAAAGCCTCATTAGTTGGTTAGAGAAGTGCAGCGTTGTGTTCAAGCAAGATCCCTGCACATGAATCCCAGGAGAACAACAGGAGCATGTGCAGGAGAGAGGAAAGCAGAGATGACTCACACTGCAGCAGCCTGGACAGGGGAATTCTGATCTACAGCAATCCAGTTGAGCCATCTGCACCACACTCCCAGTGCTTTTCAAGGCCTATCAGCACTTCCAAGTGCAGCAGTGTCTGACACAGTGACTCATGCCCAAAGGCTCCACGTGGTTTGAAGGAACTGGCACTTGGGCTCCCAGCCCAGATCTGTCTCCTCCTCCCGTTCCAGTCAAGTGCAGCACAGCCCGACGCATGCTCAGCACAGACCCCCACCAGAACTTCTGCCCTTACCTTGAAAGGGTCTCCAAACATAGAGCACTGCGTAGCATCTATGAGGAATGGCTTCCAATCAAGTATTTTAAAATATTTATGACTCACCATTGAAGAGCAATGGCATAGAGGGAACACGATTTGCTTCTCTACTCCTTAATTAACAGCATTTCAGGGACTGTGCAGATGCTTAAGGTGTGAAAATCCCACTAAAATAGAAGCATTTGTGGCATTTTAAGTTGATGTCTACAGAAATTAGTCAGTTTAAATTTTAGCAGTGGTAGCTCCACTTGTGCAGTGTTATCCTTCACCCCACGACCAGCTCACCTAGCAGAAGAAAGGTTACCCTTAACCGTGTGCACAGAGAAGCCAAGCAAACGGATGAATTTTGGAGTTTTCTCCAATACCATCCACTTTGTTTTCTCCAATACCATCCACTTCCTTGGAAAGGATCTGGAACAGAACTGGCCATAACAAGCAAAAGCATTTGAGCCACACTGAGTCTTCTGTCTCTTCCATTATTTCCCTTTTCCCTCTACCCCCATGTTATTTAGTAAATTATTTATGTGACTATATTACAATCTCACAGGTGTTAATGAATCTATTCTTGCAACTGTCCCAAGGGACAGACACATAGCATCATCTCTGCCATAAACACGAGGAAGCTGCAATACAAAGGGGTAGGTCAGCATAATTATGACCTGTGAGCAGATATCCAAGTCCCAGTCCGATGTCTTAGTTACAAAACAATAAATATTAACAAGCACCCATCAAATTTAAATAGTTCTTGAAAACAGCCTAGGAAAAACACTGTAGAAGAGAGGCTGCTGCCAGCAGCAAGTTGTGGAGTGCCCCTGTGAAACAGCTGGCTCTGATTTTGCTTTCCCCAGGGTGCAATTATCTTCAAAACTCCAGAGCAGGACACTCTCAAAATAGCACTTGGAGATGACATTCACGCAAAGCCGAGGCTGAAATGCAGCCTGCTGAAAACCTAAGCCTCTGCAGGCTGCAGGCAGGTCGTGCCCTCGCACACTGGGAGCTACAGGCCAATTCATGGAGATGTTGTGGTTCCCAACACGCAGCCCGAGTGCCACTCCACAGGCCAGCCCTGGAGCTAAGGAGTGACAGGCAAAGCTCACGGTGCTTTTAGGTGATCATCAACAGCTCCAGCCCCACTGATGAACAGCAGGAGAGGCTGCACAGCTTGTAACGTTATCGGTCACTCCACCTATCACATACTACCAAGAAAGCCTCTGGTTTTGTGCAAAGGGAACGCTGATTTTGGTAATACAGCCTCTCACAGGACAGACTGACTCTCACAGCACGTCCTTTTAGCTGTGCTTCCAGCCCTTCTGAAGTTCAGAGCTCCACGAATGCCCCAGATTTCACGTCGTCCCCAAGGATGTTTTGGGATAACATAACTCTAATTCATCAATGTCCAAAAAGCATCACTTTGAAGCCACTATTCTCAGACCCCCAGCCTGAAGTGTGGAGCCTCAGCTTACGCCTGATGTCCATCAATATGGGTAATAGCAAAACAGACAAAGAAGCATTTCAGGGTGCTAAATCCAAGTTAGCTGCAACACAGCGAGCTCAAGCAGTGACAAGAGCAGCAATGCAGTTACACAAACTTCATTACAGTCCACGGATCCCACCAGGGATCCATCCCACTGCTTCCTCTGGCTGCCAGACCACACTTGAGTCCATTCTGCCACAAATCATTCCAAGGGCTTCCCACACTAACAGGATCCAAACAAAGACAGATGCACATCCAAAATGGCACATGAGAAGAAAACAAGTGCAATATATAGCCTTGGAAAGTAGAGCATTCTTCTTAATCAATCACAAGTAAAGGGAGTTTATTCCTACCATTCTAAGTAATTCATTTTCACTAAAGGTGTCACACAACCATGACAGATCTGGTGTCAGCTGTCAAACACAAAACAACAACCACTAAACATACAGGAGAGCAGTGGAGATAAGAATCAACCCTTACTCCTCTGTGAAATGTTCCTTTTGTGCTCTCTTAAAAGTACCTCATTATAATAATAAAGCTGGGTCAAAAAATAGCCACAAGTGTTAATTGATACCTCAGAGAAATATTATTTACAGACAGGTTAAAATAATTGCTAACAAAGAGATGAATGCTAATCTCAACAACTGTATTATCCAGCAGTGGCTACAGCACTCCAAGACTCCAGATGCTTGGGAGAGAAGCTATTCATAAATTTATTTAGTATGGTCTCTATGCAGAAACCTCAAACACTTATTACAGATAATATCTCTCTCCCCCTAGGTTATTTGTCTAGACATATTTTAATTAAATGGCATAATTCTGGTCACTGATGTGGTGAAAATTATTGAGTTTATTTTAAGAAGGTCCTTTGGTCTGCACTGCTTCAGCTTCCAGAAGTATGACAAGTTAGATGTGTGTTGTAATGAACACGATAGCGCCCGTTGCCTCCAGACCTATATAAAACAGAGGCACAAAGGTGGAGATGATCATCTGTTCACCTTCAAAGCACATGCAAAACGTCAGCTCTCCCACAGAATTACACAGATAACCCTCAAAGGCTGTGTGTCCTTTTATTTTTGTGGGAAGCCACCAGAAGCCTTCACTGGTCAGTTCTTTGTACAAGCTTAGGGAATGTACTGCATCATACACAGAGAGCAATTTCATGCACAATTTCAGAAACTTTGAGTCTCAAAGGCAACACAGGAAGGGCAGAACATGAATCCACTCCATGGCTGTTCAACGCATGGCCTGGACAGTCTCTGTGGACAAAGCATTTTGAATTCCAGTATTTTGGAATCCTTGCCTACACCGCTTCAAAGTTGAGTTCCTCCCAGGAGGACCAACACGCCGCTGGTGTAGGAGAAGCACAGATACAATCCTGGGACAGCAACAGTGCAAGACAAACTCCTAACATAATGAAAAGCTGGGTTCAGACCTCTTATGTTCAGACCTAGTAATAAATTCCACCCACACTTCAACTTCAAAGTATAACTGGACCTACGGGTTTGTTTAGGCATTGAAAAAGAGACCTGCAGCTTGTCGCAAAAAATCCCAAGTCAGATGTAAATGAAGAAGCAGGTTGTCTTTGGATACATGCCCACATGGGATGGTGATCACTCTTTTTACAGATTTTCACCATGACAGGCCAAAAATTTTTGTTTTCACCATGACAGGCCAAAAATTTTTGTTTTCACCATCAGAAAGGTGTTCCAGTGGAGAAGTGAAGCAAGTTCTTGATAACAAGAGCAATCCCCCAGCCCCATGTTCATATTTAGTCATGAGTTGGCTATTCCAAGCTACACCATAGTGTCTCTTGCAAGGCACACTGCTTCCTTTACTGCTATACTCCTGAAGAACTGTAAGCAAGCAGAAAGCTGCCGTGCTCAGGGACTCACTTTGGTCCTTGATACAGGGGTTTGAGTTCTTTATAGAGAAATATTTCTCCAAGCTATTCCTGTTCGGTGCATCGCAGGCTTTCCCATCAGATCACCAAGCCCTTATTCCTCATGAACACAGCAAGAAGCATTTGCCAACAGCTCTAAGGCCATCTATTTAAGGAAAATAAAAATGATACAGGTCTAAAACACTGAACCATTCAGCTAAGGCACCCTTCAAAAGGCAGGGAGCAGGCTTGCCAAGGGCTGACAGGCAGGCACGAAGGGGTGGTGCTCCTCCAAATATTGCACTTGTGTGCCTCTCCCCCAAGGGCAGCCTGTTCTGGGAGGGGTCCCGACTGACACAGGAGGTACACACTTTTTACCTGCCCAGCTCTGCCTGTTTGCTTCCCCACCTCCCACTCTTCAAGAGTCATTTCAGCAGCCTGAGAGGCTGCATGGAGAAACACTTCAGGTAAAAGGTGCTCGAGATTTTATTCACCGCAGGAAGAGAGCTGAACCTTTTCCGTATGCGAAGGGAGCACAAGCAGAATGCAAACCCTTCATTGCAAACCTGCCCAAGCACATTTGACTTCTAAATGAGTATCTGTAGGTTTAAATACAGAATCCAATAGAACCTCTACTTTAATTTACCACTGTATGCACACACACCCCTGCTTCTGTTGGCGACTGGGGCACTTCCCATGGTGACACAGCTCCAACGAAGCTCAGGTATTACCTGCTTTGGCTGTGGAACACACCAAAGGGAAATCTGAATCTCCCACAGGTTTTAGATGGGCAAATACCACCCTGGTAGCCCTGTCTTTTAAAGGAAACCTCCTGAACCTTGCAGGTTTGCACACGGTGCCACCAGACAGCATGCCCCAGAGATGGAGCCACAAACAATGTAAGTGGCAGCCTTTCTACTTCACTAAGGCATGAGCCAGTACAACCTAACTCCTAGGGAACTATGTGCATAAACACTGGGAAGCCTCATCTTCTGGGTGCGGAGCACAGCTGCTCCACCAGTCCTAAATGGTGTCTAGAATATATTTTGACAGGCAGCATTGCTAGGGAACATCTCATGAACACATTCATCGCCACAAGAAGGAGGCTGAGTCTGAACTTTGGAAGAAATTACCAGTTCTCCCTATTACTAGAGCTGTTAGAGTTGCATCACCCATCTTTCAGCAAGCTCAATATTTCCCTGTCATGAGAACTTCATAAGCCATTGGGCCCTGACAACAAAAAGGCTGAGATTCCTACCCTCTCCCTCGAGCACAGCAGAGCACCAGGAACAACCTTCATTGGAGATGCCTGGCTGTGGGTTTGTATTCAGCTACCTAACACTCAGCCTGGGACATGTAGCAGGGCTGCTAAAGATTTCTTTCAAATCCTATTAGAGAAGAAAAACTGTTTGCTATATCACGTTCAGACTAATGAGAAGAGCCCAAATTCACATCCCAGTGTTGACGAGCACCAATATCACACACACCAACTGAGCTACAACCCAGAGTAGGTAAATTGTCTCAATTGACTCAACCTCACTGATGGTAAGACTGGAATAGGTAAAACTGTGAAGTTTGATTTTGTTGCTGCTTTTCTTGGAAACCCAGCAGAGTGGCTGCACAGCTCTGACTCAACATCCACACCAAAAATCCTCAACAGCTTCTTGAGCTTCCCAAATCCCATTTCTGCAGAAGGATACAGATAGCATCTCTCAAGAGTAAAACTCCACTTTGTCATTTCCTAATTCTGATTTCATTGAGAAATATATCCTGCTGTTTGGCAGAGCCAGATAAGAAAAGACCCAATCCCAGTGGTTTTGTAATCTCTCCATTCTTCTATTACAGCCACGTTCCTATCTTGACTCATTTTCTGACAGAGTCTCGGGAACATCAGCAGCTCTGTAGCTGCAGCACTTGCCAATAGTTATCCAACCAACCAGAGGCTGATGTCTTAATTAGTGATCCCTGGAGTCCAAAGACAGAAAAAGAAGCTATTAAAAGGAGACAGCACGGATGAGAAGAGGGAGTGGGGATGGGAATTAAACTCTGAAACATAGACTAGTTGTTTAAATTTGCCCAAAGCCACGCCGAGTACCTTATCCACAGGCAAAGGTTTGGCTGTTGCTTTTAAAACCAGTATCCAATAAACCACCAAAAATCCTTTCCAAAGTCTGGAGGGAAAATGAGAAATACACATTAACAACTATCTCTATCAGTGTCTTTGAGAGAACTAACAGTTTCATACACCTTGGCATTAGCAGCTACAGCTGTTTAACACAGGTATTACCCTCTGACCATGGCCTGAGTCACTGCGTGCAAGAGGAAATCTGTCCCTAAGAAAACACAGTGACAAAAGGAGGCACTCTTTGATTATTAAAAATGATAGTTACCTCACTTTGCCCTGGCAGACACTGTTCTCCAGTAGCACTGTGCCTCCACCCCTCAAGACACAGCTTCTTCTGATAACACAGGTTTAACAGAAGTTCAGCGTTTGTACAGTGCCTCCACAGAACACTTCTGGAATGCTATCTGACATCTGCACTTCCAGCTCAACACTCAGGAGGATGAATCATGTTGGGAAAGGAGCAATACATTTGCAAGAGCTGGTTTTGTTTTGCGTTTACATTTCTATACTTACCATCCTTAGAGAAAAGAATGTTTTAAGATTTCATGAGCTAACAGATGTGCACGTCTCTGTTGGTTTTATTTACTTTACCTGGCTGCTGCAAGTAAAAAGAAAATATTTTAAAGAACAAGAATATATGACTGTGAGAAGTCAGCAGCCTCGGAAGGGGGAAGTCACAGTAGTCCTGTGACCACTTAAAGTAAGTTTTTAAGAGTTAATGCAATTTTTAAGAGCCAGGTTTCCAGGAGCAGAGAGGTACTGACTGGGGTGAATGAAAGGAGACGTCCCAGGAAGGAGAAAAGACAGAAAACTAAACTATCAACCCAAAAAAAGTTTGAACAGACTCCTAGCCCTGAAGAATGAAACCTTCCACTTGTTCAACAATCAAGTACAGCCAACACACCTCAGCCCACCAATCCCCAGAGGAACCAAATGTTTTCAGAGACACATTCAACCTCTGCCCGTCAGTTGAGGCTATCAACAATGGGCAAAGGATGGGGGTGGTCTGTCTGCTACTGAATTCCCAGGCACTGGAAGCTGAACCAACTGCTCAACCAATCCAACATGCAGAGCATTATTTTCCAACCTAGAAGCCCACCCAAAAGCCACCATCGCTGCACCTCATCGGATCCCTAAGGCGATGAAAGTTCACAAGAATGTTCCCCTTGTGTAGTTATAAAGCCACCTCCTGGTTTGTATGACACTACTCCAAAGAAATCAAACACACAGAGCTCTAATTATGATATTCAATCTGCTGCTGAGAGTTCACAGTGCCCCAATCAGTAACTGACATATTGTAAAGTTTCTTGTCGGTTTGGAATCCAGAGACAAATCACCACTGCTGGTGCTCCTAGAAGCCCTCGGGACAACAGGAGAAATGAACAATAACACCCAAGAGTTTCTAGGGCTATAAAAAAGAAGAAAGGTCTTATTTTGCTTAATTTGAAGCAACACATTTTATTGGAATGACAGTGATAGACTCAAGGTTGTCAAAACCAATTGCATCCAGAAGCAATCACTGGAAGCAACCTTTCGTCAGTTTGCCAGGCCTGGCTGGATCATTATGTCACCAATTTGTTCTTGTACCCAGGATATTTCAGGCCACATCTCCAGACCTTGAGCACAGAGAGTGAGTTTAACTTCTACTCACTTGTTTTCTATTACTTTCATTTTTATTTCATGGAAAGGAAAAAGCAAGATTCTTCCTTAAAAAGGATAGATCTGTTACACCTCAAGGGATTCCTCTCCTAATTTGTTTCTGAGTTGTTCTTCACAGTAAGGGCTGTTTTCTTTCCAGGAGCTCACACTATGCCCATCTTCACAAAGGATCCCTCCCTGTACAAACAAGAAGTAACCACGCTGTGTTGCTCTCTGCTGCAGTTTTATAAGAGTAAGTGCAACCCATGCAGCAACTCACAGGACAAAGCCAAGACAGACCAAAGGTGTCCCCACAAAAAGATGTCCAGGAGATGCCTCCTCAAGCTCAGTCACTGCCCTTCAACACCCGTGAGCCCCTCCTGCCAGGAATGAAAACCCCAGTTCTTTTTGCACCGCCTGGTTTGTCACACAAACTGAAGTCAGGCTGGCACCAGGGATGCAAAGCTGCCCTGCAGCAAGGGATAATTCACAGTAGCATTATCTACAATTCACTGGCTCACTGTTAATTTGGTCTGCACGGGAGGGCGGGGGGAGCGTGAGCAAAGACAAAAATAAGCAGATGACAAATTTGCTTATTAACCACATTGAATAAGAGATGTATTAAAAAATGTAAGGAGGGAAGGGGGGGTGAAAAGCAGGATGTGGAAGAAGCAGGAGCTGGAACAGCATGGCTAATGTCAGCCATGAAATGCAACCCCTGCTGGGACAATTTGAGAGACAGAAGAGGCAGGCTTTCCAACATTAACCATTTGATTGCTCTTCTTCAGATGCCTCTATCTCCTATCACATGAGGAACAGGATTTCCATGGACTCTAGAGGTAATCCTTACAAGCTAGAGACCTGAAACAGCACCGAGAATAACAAATAAATTCATTCTGCAGTGAAAATTTTCGCTGTCTACACTGGTCAGGACACACTGTGCAAGAGTCATCTCGAAACAAAGGAAACCACAAAAGAGCTCTGAAGGATGCTCCAGCTGCACATCACGCAGGCTCCAGGGCCATTATTTCACTTACCTTTATTGCAAACACTCAAAGCTCTTCGGAAGGTGCATTCTGCACCATTTCAGGGTTAGTTTCTAGTGCCATTTTGACCAGCGAGGATTTTTGCATAGACTGAAGTGAGGAACTTGTCGAGCACGTCTACAAGCATTGCACTTGCTCAACACTAATGACTCAGTATCCCCATGTTTCCCCATGACATCAGAAATCCAACCTCTCCCTTGAATTCAACCTTACCAAGGCCACTGAAATAACAAGAAATTACCACTATTCACTCAGTTAGTTACATTTCACATGGAAATAAGCCACAACAGAATCATGGGGCAACTATTTAGGTCGTTCCTTCCCCAAGCACTGTGAATTCCTCTGTATTTGCTCAGCAGCTTGTCTCAACTGATTAAACTCTGCAGCAGAGGCTGGAGGACAAGCCTCCAGTAGTCTTCCCTGAGAACTGGCACCCCAAGACAGCATCAGCAAAATCACCAGTGACATCCTCCCCCCTTCCCCAACACGCTCATTAAACCATGAGTTGGTGCTTAATTACTTTAGAAAATGGCATTCTAGTGGCAGGCCAATCCAACTGTCCCTTGCTAAAAGGCAAGCAGTAATCAGATGGGAAAAGCAGAGCCTATACATCAAAGCTTTTCCTGCACGGATGGTGTACACTTAAAATCTTCTCTCAGCTCTGATGCTGAGATAGAGTTGGAAGGCCAACAGGAGATCCAGCTAAACCTGGACAAACATACTGGTGACAAACCAGTTCACCTCCATGATCTCAGCTTATAAAGTGGAGAGGTAGAAGGCTGGAAACTCTGTATTATTCAGCTCAGATAGGAGTGTATTTTCACTATGTTATATTCTAACACAAACACGTGCAGAGGACAAAACAATCAGACCAAAACACCCTGCAAAACTAAAGATGGTTACAGAGAGACTTTTCTTCCATGGGTGACTGAAGAATGGCTTATGCATTTTCCTAAGACACTGTATTTCTGCTAATCTGCTAAAAGTTACCTCTCCACAAATGGGTGGAGGCTTCAGTCCAGGTGGCATCTTTCACCTCGAGGTTAACATCATGTCTGGGAAAACAAGCAAAATTTAATATCTAAAATAGCAGGATGCAGCTCTTAGATTTGCAGATTTTCTGGACAGCAAACATGACCTCTTCTTACTTTCCTCCAGAAGAGGATCATCTATCTGCCAATTTTTGGAGGGTGTGTAAGGAGAGGAATTTTCTGTTTTGTATACTCTCAAAGTAAAAGAGGGTCAGGAAACAGCAGGAGCTGCCACGAAATCAGAGGGGAATAGGAAAATATCAGATGTTACTCTCAGCAGATGCTGCTTCCTCAAGAATATCTCGTGTGAATTTGCCTTTGACACATTGATTTGTAGATCAATTAAAACCATGATGAGAAAATACCTTCCAAAATAATTTAACTGGCTATGGGTGGACTGCACTGAACACAGTTCTGTCCCAGGTGGAAGACTCCAGCCTTTTTGAAGCTAACCTAAGGCAAGTCTCTGTATCGTGGTGTTGTAGCATGCAAAAGTAAGGACTTACACTTATAATAATCATGCTAACACAGGGCTGATGCTTTTTCACAGAGTCCACTGCATCAGGGAAAGGATCACACCACAACAACCCCCGAGTGCTTACCTGCTACCACTTCCCATCAGTCTCCACAAACTACTGTGGACAATACAGATACATGCTTAGAGAACTTAAGACCAAGACTGAGTGTTGTTCTATTGAAAAAAGACATTTTTACAACTTTCATATATTTTATTGTCAGCAATATGCTCTTAAAAAGACATTTTGCTTCAATTACTATTAGGCTTCCAACTGCTCCACTAGCTTTGTGAGCCAAACTAACAATGCAAACCAATTTAAAAGCGACACCGCCCACGTTCACTGCTAAATCTTTGAACAGAAGAAAAAGAAGGCAAAAACCCCCAACCTGTTTTGGAACTCTTGGATAAGCAAGGCAAGGCTGTATTTCTGAACACTAATGGTGAGATTTTCAGGAACAGTTTTCCTCTAACTTAATTGGAAGGAGAGTTAGACTCGCCCTAAGTGATTATGAAAAAACAACACGTTTTGCTGGGACAAGAAAAACAGATGAGTTCAATCATCTGTCCAGATTCAGCACCCCAACCCGGTGAACAAAAGCAAGCACAGATTAAACAAACAGTAAAACTGATATTAAAGATTGTCAGGAATGCTTTACTCCCCCTTGTATTTTTCCCAATCCACCTACTCAGTGTATCTTGTCTGAAAACAGCCAGTTCTTTGGAACTGGGGTTGCATATACTACATCTTGCAAAATTATTAATAAACAGCTGCACGTAAAATGAATTTACATGAGTTTTTCTCATCAGCTACATGTTGAAAGATTTTAAAAAGCTGGCTACTGAAGGCCACAGTACTCTGACATTTACTCAAGACTACCAGAGAAGAGGATTCACCTGCAGATCACACAAGCATCTCTTGCAAGCCTATTTTAATTACTGCCCTGCAATAACACAATTAGAGCACATAAAGTAGACATTCAGCAAAAGATGAGGCACCCGTTCTCCTTATAAATCACCTAGCCAAAGAAAAGATGGAATCCTGGACATCATAAGGAATTAGCCATTAAACTTAGTCAGAAAAGATTTCTGCTCAATACAATGTAGTAGTTTATAGACTTCACCTTTAGTAAGCAACAAGGAAATCCTCATGCAAAAGGAATGCAAACAATGGGTTAAATAGAGAGTAACCACGAGGCACAAGCAAGCTTCTTCAAGAAATAGCTATAGGACCAAGTAATATTAATCTGTGTCAATTCAGAGCCATGTCCATTTTTATCAGAGGCTGTTCCACCCCATCTCCATTATTCCATCCCGTCGAGCTATCCAAAACATCCCAACAAAGCACCAGCAACAGCACGGCTTGCTCCTGGTGCTGTAACAGCAAGGGCAAAGCTGGATTCCAAGGAACAAGGTGCAAATTAAGTCTGTCTTTGGCAGCCCATCACTCAAAGGACATTGCCACTCTTCTGGGCCTTCTTCTCAAGTTCTCTGTGAGTGTTTCAGAGCTGCTCCAGTCAGCGTAGATGGCAAAGCAAAAGAAACACTCAGATCTTACTCACCTCAGGATTATCTGGTGGACACAGCGAGGACAACAACTGGCTTTACCTCCAGCACTCACAAAATAGATGGTCAAGTCACACAGAAACAGTGAGCCACCTCCCTTTCCTCACACAGACTGAAAATAGGAATAAAAACCCTTCCAAACAGTGCCTCCGCTTGGTAAGTTTAATACTCCTCACTCTGCTTCCTTCCTCTTTCATTTAAAAGAATTTCACATCAAGATGAAGGCAGAAAATCTACTGTTGGTCACACCAAGCACAACAACAACATCTCCAACCAGCCAAACACACAGTAACCCAACTGCTATGGAACAAAGAGAGCAAGGAAGTAACTTTCATCATCAAGACATTCAAATTGGAACATGCCATGATTCCCAAAGAAGATAAAGACCAGAACAGGGAGAGAATTCTAGCACACAGAAAACTCACTGTGTTTCAGAAACTCAACCTTTCCACCCAGCACCCTGCCACTACAGCTGAAATAAATGGTTGCCAATCCTGAACCTACCAGGCTGCATGAAAAGCCACATCTCAACTGTGAGCGTGAACAAGGCATCTTCTGAAACACCAGACCCGTGCTTGAAGGTAAGCAGAAGCCAAGTGAAGGAAGCTTGCTGTACTAATCTCAAATATACCATGGAAATCTTGACAGGCTTTAATACTGCATGCAAATTAATTCCTTCATTCAAAATTTTAATCTATTCCGTTGCTATTTATGGTTGGTTTCAAAGTGCTGAAAATGGATCTCCCCCTGGTGCATCTGGATCTCCTCCTGGTCGCCTGTTCACTCTCCTGTGGCAGGCTAGAATGGTGATAATCTTGCAAAAATTATTCTTAAATAAATCCCATTTAATTCAACCTACTTCACAGGCACATTTTAATTAGAGATACAGCAAGCGCATAGATAAGTTGCTGAACTTGAATCCTATAGGGATGGTTAATGTTTCCAACAGCTGTACAGTCTGGGTGCGCATTCTTAAGCCAAAACAAGTCTACCTGAGCACTGGAAAAAAAAGAAAAACAAAACTGTGCACACACTATGTGGAGGTGTTCATTAACTGAACAGTAGTAAACTTGTTTTTCTAACTTGTCCCACTGCAGATCACTAGCCACAGGAAGCAGACCAAACCTGATGTATCCCTTCAGCATGTTTTCATAGCATTAGCTTTTAATAAATATAACATACTCCACCCTCGGAGCAGAGCAGTCCTCAGGTTCCAGCAGAAAAAGTGGTAGTTTTAAATATTTAGATTACATTACAGCTGGGACCTTAAAATAAGCAGTGACTTGTACTGTAGACAGCTATCAGAATCAGCTTGGCAAAATATGTGTAAGCTAACCTAGTGTGGTTACAAAGTACAAGCTTTAAGCTCTATTGGCCTGGTGTTCTCATACATATTTTTATTATTTGTACTACAATAGTGCTTTCTGATGTCAGCAAACAGAAAAGCACCACAGTGCGAGGTGCTGTATAAACACAGCAGTAAGACACACAGGCTCCAGAGAGTTTATAAATTTCAGCAGGGAAAACAGGGAAAAGTAGGAGAAATAAAGGCCATTCTCATTAAGTAGTAGCTTACAGAGGTCTTGATTCAGCACTGCACTTCAGTGTATCCGAGCACTTTGCCAAGTCCAAGCCCAAATCTGTGCTGGAATACATTTTTTCCCCCTATTTCCCAAGTCTCAGTTCAGTGCTTTAACTATGCAACTATCCATTTTCTTCCACTAACTAACAGTACTCCAACTTTCTGCAGGTATTAATGAAATCTCCCTTCCAGTCCTGAGAATTCTCCTTCTCCCCAAAGGCCTCTATGTGGTTGCTGTTGATTCAGATACTCAAACCTGGGACCTGCTCTCAGTAATCCCTATTTTCAGAATATTATTCCAGATGGAATCAAGCTGAAACTCGGCCTTCACTTTTGAACTCCTCCACCACCAGCAGACCAAGACTTCCACAACCTTACAGCATTTAAGTGTGCAGCTGACCATGCTGAGTAGAATGAAAGCTGGAAAGAACCACGACCAACCCACTGAACTGTGAAGTCAGAGTCGCCACACTCAGCTTTATCACTGTCTCAAAGGACTAATAAAAATCCAAGCATCTTCTCTACATAGTCTGCCTCACCACCTGTGGGTTTTTTGAGGAAAACCTTCATTAAAAAGCATTCTCTTCCCACTGCACTCACTGTGAGTTGAACACTCGAACCGGTATTGTCCACATGACGGAACAGTTCAGCTGGAAAGAGGCTCAAAATTCAATGAATTTCAGAGAGACACTCTCAGTGACCTCACCAGGCTTTGGATTGCTCCCAAACAGAGCTGCAGTGCCGCCACATACCCTGTTATAGCCTCCCACAGCAGAGCTGGCAGGCGCAGGAGAGGAGGGTCACGGAGCTCAGCCATGGGCTGTAACATGCCTTGCATTCATTCTCCCGGTCAGCCAGGCTTGTTTACATCAGCAGGAACAGCTGTCCCAGCGTGACCTGAAGACAGCTCTGACTATTACACAATCACCCCTTGCTAGCCTACAGACAGGCAAACCTGGCCAGAAAGGTTACAGCATAAAAAAGATCTTTAAAAGAAACCCATTTCTTGCTTCATCTGTTCAACCACGCTGGGCAGCCAAAGGGCATTCTCAGTAAACATGCCACAGGCATTTGCAAAGATCTGATGGTAACTTCTGCATCACCAGTGGAAGCCCCGACCCTTTCTGACCTTGTGCCCAAGTAAAATGCTGTCTCTCCCTCTCAGTCCAACTGCATCCGAGACTTGTGAATATCTACCAACTGATGAAGCAGCCTGGGATAACAGAGAAAACACAGAGAGTTAACACTGAAAGGACACAAATCTCCAGAAAACCTGAAGTTCTACCTGCATGGAACTACTTCCTTACTCATCTGCCCCTCCTAAAAACACCCTGTGCCCTCAGTAACACTGAAGGTGAAAGAGATTAAACAGGGAGGAGACAGAGGTGCACGTGGGAAACCGAGCACACAGAGGGGGGGTTCTCCATGGCTGCTTTGTAAAGATAACGTTGCTTGTATTTCAAGCCTAAGAAGTGAAGCGGCACTCCTCCTCTGATCTGCTCATCCACCTGCCCACCATTCAGGCCAGTAACGTAGACACTGTCTGGAATTCTGATTGCTCTCTAGACCCTCAAGCCTACGTTTAGGCCCTGCAGTCCTGCAGTATTTCTGAAACTTTCCCTTTACACAGCTAAAATCCTTGTCAGAGCTCTGATCATAATACCTCAGCGTCCCCTTGCCTAGTTCTGATCCGTGCAGGCTCATTCTGTGGCCATCAATCCTTGTCACAGAGCTGCAAAGATCATTTTCCTGAGCTGTTATTTTTAGCACATGCCCCATCTGCACATTGGTCTACCAAGCTCTGTATTTTCTCATGCAAATACGAATCACTTGCCTTCATTTTATTCTGTTTCAAAAAAGACAAACTCCTACCTGGAACTGACCTATATCAGTCTCTGTCACCTGCTTGTTCAGTTTTCAAACAAGTATGGAGGTGGCATCCTTTCATGTTGCTCTTTAGTCTTGGGAGGACCTCCTTAAAAACACCAGCAAAAATACCTCATTAAAATCTTTGTTGCAATAACTACCAAGAAAAATACCCCAGCCCAAATCTATGCTCTTACTACTACACAGCACAGATGAGTCCACCTACAAGGCACAATCCCACCTGCAAGGGAGTTCTGCCCAGTGTGCTGCCTTATCCCTCAATAAGCACAGAAACAGTTTTCCAAGCACAGAACTCAGCCCAAAAACTTGGTCAGCTCAGATATATAACAAATACAACACGCAAATCAAGTTTCTGTTTTTTAAATGATGTGTTCAAATGGTACCTCAAGCATCAGCTGCCTAAGCCTCATCGATAAATGGGCAACTCCTACTTTCATTTGTCCCCATGAAAAACATTTTGAAGGTGCTTTTTTTAATACCTCATCTCTAAAAGCTTTCCCAATTATGAAATTATTCTGCATCTCCATAGCTAGACAGCTGTCAGTTAGGACTCCCATTTCTCAGTTAGGACTCCTCTTAGGGCAAGTATGAAAACAGAGATGGTACATTGCCCCATGAGAAAAGACACGTAACAGTGCTTCTCCTGTCCCTCTTCTATCAAAAATCATCCTGTCCAGCTCATAATCCAAATGCCAAACCAGATTCCTACTGCTTTGTATCACAATTGCTTGCTGGTTTGCAGCACACCAAGTACCAAGAATATAAATTTCTGTGCAAGAAACAGCTGCACCTAAAAGTGCAGTTTGAAAAGAAGTTATTTTGCTGATACCAAAGGAATGCCTAAAAAGCCACACCTCAGAGTACTCCCTGAAGAAGTATAATCAAGAGAGTATTAGTTCACACAATGGAAAGAATGAGGACTTGAGTCTCACCCAGAAGGATGGCAGGACAGACACACTCTGGTATTTGATGGATAAAGATTGGCTTGCTCTTCCTATCCCACAGTACCGACAGCCACATCAGCAGCTCCTGCCCCAGCGACACACTGAGCAGAGCAAAGACAGTCAGAAGGATCCAGGGGAGTCTGTTTATCAGCAGGAGCTTTTGTACAGGCCACGTATTTAAGATGGTACAGCTCTTCCTCTGAATCTCTCCCGCTATAACCATGTCACAGCACAGCATCCTATACTGACCGGAGAGGGAACAGCAGTGTGGAGTCTCAAAGTAGGCTGCTGTACAACAAAATGAAACCACACAGCTCCTGGGGGTGCCTGGATCACATACATTAGTAATGTGTTAGTTAGTGATAGTGTTTTACAAGAAAAGCTCTGGAAATACCAAATAGTTAAGAGCAGAGCGACAGGAATTCCCCTCACACAGATCCACTGTGAACCATTTGGATCCAAGACAGTTCATGCAGCTGTCAGAGTTTCAGTCATGAGAGCCCAGGCATCACAAACGACAGCTTTATTTTTAGATGTGTTCATTATTTGCCATTTTTCAGTCACCAGATAATCAACAAAATCACATTGGTGCGTTATTGCAAGGATGTATGTGGCTGTAACCTTAGAACCAACAGTTTCAGTGATGGGAAATGACCTCCGAGCTCCTCCTCTGAGAGCAAAGAATCAGTTGCTGCAAGCAACGAAGCAAGCCAACGACACAGCTCCTTGTCTATAAAACACACACCACAAATAGCACTTTTTCTGAATTCCATTGCTGGTGGATATTGTCACGTTAATGAGACCAATCCTGTGACACCTCTGCTTAATTTCTCACCAACTAGAATAAAAATAGAAGCTATGAAGCACTTCCAAAGGCTGAGTCTTAAAGTCAGAACACAGTTAGACATCCTGAATCTTAAAAAACAACAGATGGAGTCCATAGGAGAGCTTTCAAATAATGACAGGTCCATCCAACCAAGAGCTGGGGCAGAAGTCACCATCGAGAATTAAACGGCACAGGAAAAAGTGTTTGTACATCAAAGTAAAAAATCAAGATGAAGGTTCCATGTTGTATCTATTTCCACAGCTTCAGTGATACTGCAACATTAAGGCTGCAAGGCAGAATTGTAAATTAAACTGTAATTGCGTTTCAGAAGGAAAAACGCCACTCCTACACCATCCTCCTCCTGCCCCTTCCCAGAGGCAAAGCTGCAAGCAGGCTGGTAACTCAGCACAGGTACAAACTGCTTCATTTCATAACAGCTTGATACGGCTCCATGTCCCCAAGCCAACTCCATCCCAGTCCTCAGCAACTCTATCTTTCACGGTTGGAAGCGATTCAACACATCCACTGTTTCTGAACACAATTATTTATTACGTTATTTCAGGATCCAGGAAAGGCTGGGCCTTAATTACAACAGCATGTGGAGTACTGCAGAGTCCGCTCCCGATCGCTGGCTGCTCCAGGAGGCTCCACTTCTCTAGGAAAACATTTGCTTTCCTCACACCAGAAGTACTTTTCTCTCCACGTTGGGGGTTTGCAAACCACACTGCCAAGCAGCAGTCCCCATGCCAAAGCACAGCTCTGCCGGGCAGCAACGTGAGGAGCAGAGGCTGGAACTGCAGAACACGACACCGAAAACCCAAACGTTGTTTAAAGCCTGAGTGCCACTTACGGAACACAAAGCAAAGGATTTATTTGGAGGAGGTTTTCAGGCACATGAGGCAGAAATTAGATACACAATTCTGTTATGGTTAGTGGCAACTGCAGCTATAATTACAACGATTTCAAACAGTCAGTTTGAAGACAAGATGATGAAAAAAGCCCATATTTCTATTAACGCTCGCTAAGGCAGCCAAGATCCTGAGTTGTCTTGTATCCCCCTATTTTTACAAATATTTAGGATTCAGAGAGGAACAAAAATTTGGTTGACAATCAAAACAAACAAACAAAACCTGACTGAGGGCATAATGGCTTGCAGGAGTCGCTATGGACAGAGCTACCTTGAGCTGTCTCAAGACCACGGGTTGCCACCCTAATGCATGCAATGCTCATATTTGAGACGACTTTAAATGAGACAGAATTCACAGGTCCTAATCCTCCTCACCCACTTGCAGCCCTTCCATCATCTCCACCTCTAAGGCAAGGCAAGAAGAACAACTTTCACCTCAGTTCTGAGCCTAATGAGAGATTCCTCCGTCGGGTTTACGTGACTAACTCTGCTACCTGGTGAAAGATGAAGAACAGCCCAAACGTGTTAGAGATCTTCCCAGTATGTTCAACATGCCCCAGCACAGTTTACATTCTCCAGTATGAAATTTCTGTAGCTGTCTCAACAAACCTTTATTGAGGTTGCAACACACAGAGCTTGAATTTATACGATCACTGCCGGGTACACATCCCTGTCACTTGAGGGTGAAGGAGAAAATGTAACAAGCAGACAATTTCAAAGACCTTATTTAAAAAACAAACCGTTTGTGTAGTTGTTTCCCCCCAAAAAAAGTGTTTTCACCATCCAGAAGAACAAGAAGTTACTACATGAACACTCCTACAGCCACATGCCAACACTAACAACTCGCCACGGAAGGAATACGTGTCAACAAACAATATCCACATTCCACCATGGGTAAAAACATCATTAACTTAAAAGGCTCCAGGTCTCAGGGGTAAGAAAGAGGCTACAGGATACGTAGAAGGATGCTGGGGATGCTGCATCTCCCCAGACATAAACCTCACACCCCAGACACGGGGTTATTTCACAGTCAGGTCCGTATTCGTGTCCCACAAACTCTCTTTTTTCACTGGTAAGGCATTTAAATATGTAAAATCATGTTGCCAGACACAGAGGTGACTACAGAGCGATGAATACCTTGTGAAAGTTGCTGTCTGGCCAGCTGTCAGATCTCCACTGGTTTATGTTATCGTGGCCATAACCATGGCGTGTGGGGACCAGGACCATGGCAAATACCCTGCAGCTCGGGTCAGAACATGGCCTAGACCATCACCAAGGTCGGCTGAAAGCCTGGTCCTCTGCTCCCCCTGGTCCTCTGCTCCCCCTGGCCTTCTGCTCCTCCTGGCCTTCTGCTCCCCCTGGTCCTCTGCT